>RCWM02000077.1:2400000-3000000 GCA_003667255.2 Euschistus heros
TTTAGTAGGTTACCCTTGGGTAACCCTAATATTTAATAACAATTTTGTATTTGTATTTCCCCAAATAATGACAGTCAATTAATTTTTTAAAAATTCATAATTGATGTTTACAACTGTGTAAAATATGTACATGTATTAAATGTATGCGAAAATGATTACAAAACTTGTCAAAAATTTGTTAATTTGTTAATTGTTAATTTGTTAAATTTTAAGGCACTATCATCTAATTTCGGGTTGTTAGTTCTATGTTAAATTAAGTAAAAAATACTGTTATTATTCAGAAATTTTATAACAATGCACTAATTAAGAGGTCTGTTTTAAGCTTTTAGGGGAAGAACGGTGTTCCTACAGTTGAGGAGAGATTACAGTTGCTTAAGGTGTGTTCCATTGAAATATGGGTGTAGCATCTTAAGCATATTGTCAGTGATGTACCTCGGAGTAGATATTGATGGGTGAGCCAAGTGTGTCCGATCCGTAGTCTACTTACCACCACTGCTCCAACTGCATTGTTCTACTTCAGCCAAAGATATCATAATAACAATAATAATAAAAAAGTTTTTTATTTATTCTGGAACCCTGAAGAATAAAAAATAATGAATAGCCGATGGCCTTCGAGCCTTAAAATAAAATAATATTTTTAGAACAAAATGACAGATCATATGAATAAAATAAAAACAACAAAGAGATATTGATAAAAAGTAATAGAAATTTTAAAATAATTTTTTTACAAAAACAATAAAATTTCATGAATATTAATTGTTAATATTTTATGCACCTAAAAAGTGACTATTGACATTTTTTGTGGATCTGGATGGATATAAAGATGTTAATTAAATAATATAAAAAATTAACTTATAAAAAAGTAACTTCACAGTCATTCCTCAGATTTATAATTTGTGTTTTAAACTATCAGCTGATGAAAAAATGGATACATGCATAATTTATGAGTGTATACAGTGTTATATGATGAACCTGAAGTGTTATTCTTATAATTATTAAAATTGATAAATTTATCAATACTGAGGTAGTGTTTTACCTGTCCAGTTTAAGTGATTTTATCTAAACATTCGAAAAGAATTCAAGGGTTTGGTGGATGAAGGTCCTGTGTCACATTAAAAAAAAAACAAATACAATCTAGCTCATTGGATGAGGAATTTGTGTGCAGAAGTATGTAGTGAAATCTGAATATTGCATTATAGCTAGAAAAAGAAATATGAACAAGATGAAAGGGCTAGGTAACACTTTCCTGCTCAAGAAAAATGTAAAAAAAATTTAAACTTATAATAATCCAAGTTGTGTTTTGTTACATAATCCCTTCATCCACTAAACCATCCAATTATTTTGTTGTTGTTTTCTTATGGTTTTCTGCTATGTTTTAGGTATTATTATTTATACTGATCATAACTTATTTTTATTGTTAATAAAACCTGTTTAAATTAAGATATTTGTGTTGTTTTTATTTATTTGTTTATATTTTATAATGTCTTCCTTCCACCCATGTGTGTTATTAATGGATAATGTTAAATAAATTAAATTATACGTTACATTTTATTGGTTTATTAATGTCTACTTTTTTAGAGTGCATTGACTGTAGTAGAAGGTAAATTTTATGTTTTTATTTTTAAAATGTTTTGTAAATTTTCTTACAATACGTGTCAACATCAATGGTTTGTGTATGCAGATTGGTAGTTTCAGCCCTCTCATCAAGTAAACCTAAGGCATAGCTATTTGTCTAGCCGATTCTGGGCCAAGTCAGGATTATTTATCTTATTGTTAATTTAAAGAATGAAGGCAGGACATCCTCTTTAATTTCCATTCCTCTGGCAATATTTCTTTTTTTTGTCTTATGCTCTCAACTCAGCAGCTTTGTTGTTGCATAGCTGTAAAGAAAGAAGCTGTGACCACAACACAGCTTCTTTCATTACAGCAATATTACTGTCTTTGTATTCTGTCAAATCTTTGTATATAATAGTCATCATACACATTCTATATTAATACGTGGATCTGAAAAAAAAACAACATTTTTTTAGGGAAGTTACTAAAATAATTTTGTTAACAAAGCTTTATTGAAGTTATATTAGGTATTCTTTTGGTAACAATAGTAGTGGACAGATATTTTTTGATTTACATCCAACCAAAGCCAGGCATTGACAGGGTGGGATGGATGGTGCTAAGTTAAGCAACTCTTGAAGGAGGTCTGTTGATGTGGTACGGAGGCTTGCTTCTGTCAGAATTGAGGAAATTGTTGATTCAAGGTCTAAGCAGCAGGGTCTCAGACATCTTCTAAACAAGCCGCAGATTGTGAAACGATAATTTTCAGTATCTATTTCTTGTACAGTTGTTAGTACCTGTTAAAAAAAAAAAAACATATATATTTTTAGGATATTTTAAAATTAGGTTGTTTGTGTTTTTTGTAATGTGTGCAAAGCCTCTAATTTTAACATGGTACATGTTTTTACAGGGACTAACGGTTTCAAGAGTGTTACCGTCCATCCATTAACAATAAATTATTGTATTGTTACTTAATAATAAAGAAATAATTATTAATATTTTCAATATTACATTTCTGCTTCAAGTTCTCATTAGAATCTGATGTGAATTGTTATTAATATTATTGCTAATAATTTGATATTATTATTACTATTTTTTCTCTCTTATTCTTGGTTTTCACCGAAAAAAATAGGACCTACCCGGATCAAAATCAAGGGATAGGCAGGGAAATTATTTTTGATGTTTAAAAATTTTCAGATTATACTGGCTGTTCTCAGAAGGACTGCCTTCTGTGATTCTTGAAGACTTTTGATTGTAAGGTCCAGTTCTTTGATATTAATATTATAATTATTAATACTTTTCTAGGGTGACTCATTAATAACAAAAATTCCAGTACAACACGTAGTGGTTCTTATATTCATTTGATCAAAATGAAGGTTACCTATTTTAGTTATCATAAACCTATATTAGCTATAACCGAAAAATTATTATACATACTTATGAAGATATATACCGATTCAAAAAACATGTACCTTGTATCCTTGCTTTGATCCATCTAAATTGAGATAATCCAGGGGTCTGGAGGTGTCCCCCAGAAGTCATAAGACAATGCATGTTCCATGATAAACACAAATCACAAGCAGCATTTTTTTTTTTTGGCTTGAATCCCATTCTTTTAAAATAATGTTTTTATTTGTGCTTCACATTCATATATTATATTCAGGAATGTTTTTAAATTTTAAACATTTCTTTTTAAACATTCTATGTGTGATTTCACTCATTTTGATGTAAACAAAATGATTATGTATATGCTACACATAATAAGATTGAATTTGTTCTGACAAGCCAAACATGGAAATGTAATATATAAAAGTGTATAAACATTATGTACTAGGATAAAATAATTACAAGGTCATGTAGCAAAAAAAAAAAAGTAATTACCAAGAATTATTTCTATTAAAGATCTTGAACTATTTTTTAGAAAAGACAATATTTAAAACTGGCAGTATGAGACAAAATGCCTTCCAGGAATCGCTTTGCACCGTGATTGAGGGCTTTTATAAAGTTAGAATTAAAAAAAAAAAAAAAATCATTGGAAGAATTTACAATTATATTACCTAAATTACTATTTAATTTTATACTACAAGATATTCACTGAAATTAGTCTCATCATTTTAAAACAAAGTGATTAAAATGTGTACTCTATAAAAATGTTAGTAAGATTAACAACCGATATTTGAATAAATGTGAATTGGTAATATCAACTTGTTTATATATAAGACTACTATATGTATTTATAATCATATTTTATGTATAATCATGGGTAATTACGTATGTAGTAATTTAAAATATAAATTTGTGTTAAGTAACTTGAACTAAGAAAAAATAAATTATATCTGAGATTGATGGCTTTCAATGTTTAAATTTATAATTTAATATATCGTCTGATAGGAAGTAAAAGTCACTTAAGTGCAATTTTTTACAAATTCCAAAAAAAGGTCATTGTGTTTTGATAATATAATTTCCAATTAGTATAAAAATCACCTAGTGAATATAACAGTTATATATGCACATTAGAGAATGAGAAAATTTACTATATAACTATTTGAGAAATTTTCTATGAGCATATTCCCGTTTGAATATTGAAACAGAAAAAATTTTGTTACTTAATGACTTTTACCTCCAAGCAGACAATTGTAGAGATATTAACAAAGATTTAATTTGATTTGTTAAGACCAACTCATTTTTTGATGTTTCTGATTAACTTTACTACCAATTAGATTTAAAATATTGTTTAATAAGAAACAATTTAGATAATGATATAAACTGGAGGTTTGAATGGCTGGGGAACCAGCTGATGCAGTGCCAATCATTTATGAAATTAATAAATATGATACATGAAGAAAACAAATTACAATTTTTAAAGTTTCAGTTTACCTCAAAAGGTTGAATGTCCAAAATGTTATCAATATTTTCTATTCTGTCTTGGCATAAATCTGTAAACAGGAATGTAATTTATAAAATATTTTATTACTGAAAAATAAACATTTAAGATGATATTAAATATAAAAATTATATTTTATTAAATAAAATTAAATATATTTAATTATTATTTAAAAACATTGATAAATCACTAGTATTGTATTGAAAACTTTATTTTAGAGTCAGAGGATAGTGATGTTAAAGTATATTTTCAGATAATCAGAAAAAAAAAAAAAAAAAAAAAAAAAAAAAAAAGAGATATTTCTACAAAATGTTTTTAATTTTCTTCATTTGGCCATACACAGGGTGTATTGCTTATAATGTGCAAGAATCATGGATATTTGAGAGCATGATTATAGAAGAATTTGTATAAATTTGTTTTGTTAAATCCTTTGTTTAACTTATACAATGTATGTTTTGATTACTGAGTTTTGAGTTCAGAAATGTTTAAAATTCAGCAATATAATTGGAAGGATTCAATTATTTATTTATTTAAAATCTTATTGATATATTCACACCTGTCTTTAACTGCAGACAGACAGTAAGTGGACTAAATGTAAGAATCTAATACTTTAGTGAGTGTGGAATGAAGATCATTACCCAATGGTAACTCTTCCTGCTTTAATTTTATTTTTTTCTTACTTAAGGAGATACCTCATCCAACTCCTATTTAACTTTTGGAAAGAGTTGTCAGGAATATTTGTTTTAGCCATTTCTTGATAAGTGTTAGGATGGTCATGTTGTAATATACTTTTATATTAGTTTTAATATGTTCTAGTATAGTGGATATGTATAAGTCTGTGAGCAATGTAAGTCATAATTTCACCCAATGGAAGTCTTGCTATTAGCCCTAAGGTATGTGTTCGAAACATTTACAGCTTGTATGAGGTTTTATTGGCTGTCCCATAAATTGGCAATTCATGGGTCGAGATCGGTTTTATTCAATTAATATAAAAGTCTTTTCTGTAGGTCTTTTAATTATTCATAAATTTCAAACTATCGCCATATATTATATACTAGCATTCCCTATCTCAGCTTTGCCTGCTCCCATAAGTAAAGCAATTAGATAATTTTAAATAATAATTGTAGTTTTATTTATTTATTGAAACCAATATTGAAATTGAGTATTATTCCTTCAGTGATACTTTACATATAGCAATAATTTGTAACCTTCTTAAAATTGCACTGATTGTGTGTTTAAAGATTACATAAAAACATAATTGGAAACCCAATTTTTAATTTTAATTTATAAATTGGCGATGCAGATGGACAGAGACTATTAAGAAACTCTTATGAATATTGGACTGAATTTATCAGAGTTTACAACTAAGGGCTCATGGATCATATTTTTACCCAAAATATCAAAAAGCAAAGGATGGACATTTTGTTTTGATAATAATTTTTATTCTGTAGGAATAATAGAATTTATTTCATCTGGTTGGATTTTAATTTATGATCATAAAAGTTAATGACTGTGTGGCAAACCTTGTTTCTGCAACTCAACACTGTACATTTGAATTATTATTATAGTAAACTAGGGATCCACACTTCACACCTCACATTTTTTGATAACAATTTTATTGAATTAAGCAAACCTTATTATTGTTCAATTTTCTAACCTCACTTTGTATCTCATATTTACCGTAATATTAGCAACAATTTAATTGAAAATATGTAAATTTTATTATTGCTAAACCATCCTAGAACTATAAAGATGATTCTCCAAGAAAGGGCGAACCCATATTAATACATTTATCTGGCTTCTCTTGCATTGTTATGTGTAACAATTTTTTACCAGTAAAGATATTGGCAGATTAATTGTCAACAATAAAAAAAACAAAAAAAAAAAACTATGCTATACTGAAGATTTGAAATTTTTTTTGAAATTATATGTAAATATACATATAATTGTTCATTTTTTTTTATCTTTTTAAATTAGTAAAATATTGAGCCAGAATAGATTTTTTTTAGTTTAATTGTTTTGAAGGCTGATGAGGCATGGTTATAGGATTTCGAAATTGTTTAATCTAGTGTTTTAAAAAAAACATTATAGAAAAGTAGTTAGCTATTTAAAACCTGTGCTGATAATTGGAACTGTAGTGGTATTTGAAGCTTGAAATAAGAACAAAAATGTTGCCATAGAAGTAATATATGATGTATACACACACAAACAAACATATATATGTAATTAGATAGATAGATATAATATATAATGAGCAAAGGATCCCTCAGAATGATTTTTGAAAGAATAACAGCAGATAACGAACACAAAATTTCAGGTCTAAAATTGGCCCTTTATTGGAGGAGATTGACCCGTTAATACAAAGTAATAACTCACGCTAAAAACAGTGAACTTTTTTTTTTTTTGTTTTTACAGGCAGCTTTTCCGACGATAAGTCAACCAAAAAGCCCTAAAAAATTAATATATTTTATCCACCAAAACTTCAAGTGATTCATTTAACTTCGTTGAATTTCTCGGTTAAACAGAGGCCTGTTCATAGGCTGGGTAATTTTTCCTGGAAACTGTTAGCGTTACTTAAAACTTTAAACTGACAGCAGCGTACCTCTTCTGGTTACTTCAAAATTCATCAATTCATTGATTAGGAAAACTATGGCTGATTAGGATTAAAGATCAACGATGAGAAAACAATATTTTATATTAAGTAATTGGGACTACAGGTGTGAATTGTGCGATGGCACGACAATTAAAACAAATATAAAATATAATTTTATTGAAATTTACAACAGTATAAAACAAATATATGGAATAAACTTTAGCAACTAGCAACTACCTATCGGTGGTATATATATAAGTAGTAAGGTCCACAAGTTTCCGGCCTGGGATAGAACGAAAGGTGAAAGAAAAAAACTGGTTTTACTGTTTTTTAATGTATTCTCCTCAAAGTTCAACACACTTAATACAACGCTTTGGCAACATTTCTTAACCATGGAAAACATCATTTTCTTCTTCGTTAAAAAAATGTTCTTCCACTGCTGCTCGCTTGGAAGAAACTCGTAAAAAATCTTTGCAGCAGTGAACTCTTTGTTAATTTTGAGCAGCTGAAAGAATTTTCGGAACCCATCTTGGACTAACCTTGTTCATATGCAAATATTCTTTGATGATCCTAAAAACACTTGTTTTTGAAAGCCCCAACCTCCCGCTATTCCATTTAGTCCAAGCAACGAAGACCAAAACAGACCAAATAGGGGACATAATTCATGTAGAAGCCAATTTTGGCACAGTTGTAGGGGAAGGTGTCCTCAACAACATACTAAAAGTACTGGGGGGTGGGGGTGGAGCTAAGGGTTGGGGGGGGGGGGGGGGGCGCTCTAAAGGTCGGTTTTTTCAGTTTTTCGTTAATAACTCGAAAACTCTTGCCTCTAGCGAAAATATGTTTATGCACTAAATTAATTTACATGAAATTGTTTACAAAAAAGGTTTTATACATTTTTTTTCTACCATCAATGCTTAAGAAGATATAGTGTGGGGAATATGTAAAATGTAAAAAAAACACGTTTTTATTGTTAAAAGTTATATATTTATTGTTAAAATTCCAATGCTTATTGTTACAAATGAATATTTTATTATTATTAATTGAATGCTTATTGCTAAAAATAAAATTATTGTCGTTAAGCCTAATATGCTTATTATAGTACTTGCGGTAAGTCGCACTTTTCCTCAAAAACACGTTTGTCGGTACTCTTTTGGCTATACATCCGAAACTGTTTGTCTAATCTTGATTTTCTTTATTTCATCGTAAAGCTGGTTAAATGTATTATCAGATACCATATAATTAATTTTAATTAAGTTCCGTAAAATATCCATCCCACTTTGCTGAATTCCGCGTACCGTTGTGAAATCCTTATTTTTTCGGAACATCTCTCGTTATAACTCTAAAAATATTTGTTCGATTCCGAATTTCTTTTTTCCATCTCATAGTTGGTTAAATTTCCTATTAGATCCTATATATCAAATTTTGATTAAAGTCCGTGTAATACCCTTACCAGCAAGCTAACAACTGCAAACTGTTATAAAATTCTAGTTTTTTTTTGGCATATTTTCTCTTTAACTCCTAAACAATTTTTCCGATCCCAAATTGCTTTATTTCATTTTAAAGCTACTTAAATTATCTATCAGGTCCTATCAATCACTTTTAATTATATTCCGTGTAATACCCATGCTAGCACACTAAATGTGTATGTTTTGGCAAAACATGACATTTTTGAAGTGGGCTGGCGTGGGTGTTCCCGGGACGCTGGTCATCTTCTAGACGTTCTCTCCCTAACTTTAATAATTTCGCACATTCTTTCACTGTGGAATACGAGGGCGAGGTCTGCCCGTGTACACAATCTAAGCGCTCTTTAATTTGCGCAGGAGTAAGACCCTCTTTACAAAAGAATTTAATAGTTAATACTCGAGTTTGAACATTATAAAATTGGGAGTTTCCTTCAAGGCTGGGCTCTGACTGACAAGACTGAGGAAATGCGGGCGATGGGTTTGGAGTGAGCAGGCATGGACTTGCATAGGCGTGCAGGTCCCGGCACGTTTGAAGGAGAGGAAGCAGGACAGGCCGGAAACTTATGGACCTTACTACGTAATTAGAAGGTCTTGAAGTCATTTTCTTTTCCTAGAATTCAGAGGATTATTGGGAATGAAGCGGGTTGGTAATTGAGAAACAAGCGAGTTCGAGTTTATTAATAAAGGATATTTATCTGGTTTGGGCCAAATCATCATCGTCTGGGACAGTAAGGTTATTGTGGATAAGTTTATTTGTGACATAGTAGGGATCAGTAAGGATTTTTGAAGAATTTTAGATTGTAAGGATTGGATACTTAGTGAATAGGATGGCGGAATCTAAGTTCGCAAGCTCATTACCGGAACGTTCGGATTTTGTAATTATAGTAATGTAATTAAGTCATTTCTAATAATCATAAATAAAAATCGTTGGAAAAGAAGAGCAGTTTCTTAGCAATTTTGTATGTGGATTCCAAGTTAGAAGCTTTTCCCAACGAAGTCTTAGGGTACTGATTTGTTCGACTGACAAAAAATACATATGAAAAACTTCAACATCGTAACTTACAATTAGACAATAAAGTAACATTTATAGTGTCTGAATATTATGCACGGGAACATTTTGTGTACGATAAAACTTGATACCTTGTTGCCACTTTTCTACATCGTTTAACTGTTTATATACAGTGGCTCACAGTCAAAATGATGCAAACGAAGATTTATATTTCTGATGCTAGTTACTTTCAATTTGATAAAATTTAAATGCCAATGCACATGACAGCATAATGATTCATTGTCAGAGATTAAATTTATACTACCAAATCAACTCAGCTACATTTATACAAATTGGAAAAAAAAATTCTTCATTAAAACTCGTATGGTCTTGGTCACGGTGAAAAAGATGCAACGTTTACTTACATGGAATTCTCGGGTACCGAGTTTATTATTTTTATTCTTTTAATGAAAACAAAAATAAATAACAAGAATGCAATAACTTGAGTCTTGTTCGAGCTTTTTCTTAAAATGGGTGCGCATAAAACTATTCGTGAACGAGAAATAGTAATCAACAATTTTAAAACAACGAGAAATCACCTCTTTTATCAATAGGAGTTATGTGACCGTTCAACATATTATTGAACGTTTTAGAAAGGAAAACAGAATTATAAGAAAACCTAGGGGGAGAGCAACAAAAAAGTTTTACTGGGAATGATGAACGTTGGATTGTGTGTCAAATAAAAAAGAATCCAAAATTAAGTGTTCCAAAGATGGCTACATTAGTAATGAAACATTTAAATGAAACGGTATGTGCTGAAACCATTCGAAGGGTCTTAAGAAAAAAACCAATACAATGGTAGAGTTGCAAGGCAAAAAACCTTATATCAATGACAAAAATAAAAACGTCAGAATAAATTTTGCTAAGGATTATTTAACAAAAGACAGAGACTTCTGGAAAACTGTTTTATATTCGAATGAGTTAAAATTTAATTTGTTTAGCTTTGTTAGAGCTCCATGAAGAAAATCTTCGCCCAACCATCAAACATGGAGGTGGTCATGTTATGGTTTGGGGGTGAATGGCTGCTTTGAGGGTAGGAAATCTTCATTTTGTTGAAAGAACAATGGATAAACATTTATATTGTGACATCCTGAAAAAAAAAAAAAAAAAAACTGTTAAAGCAAGTGCAACCAAGCTTGGAAAAATAAATAATTTTGATAACGATCCCAAGCATTCTTCTTATCTTGCAAAAGAACGGTGTTTATATAATTGCGCCAAAACTATAAAAACACGCCCCCCCCAATCACCACACATCAACGTCATAGAGAATTTATGGAGTAAATTAGAAACCGAACTGAGGAAACATGAGATATCAAACAGAGAAGATATCAAATAGGCGCTTCAAGAAGAATGGGAGAAGATAAGTCCATCTTACACAGAAAAGCTTGTCCAATCCATGCCTAATCGTTTGAAAAAGGTAATAAAAAAAAAGGCTTATCTACAAAGTATTAAAGTTTAAAATATTGTAGTTTTTTTGGATGTTTTTAATTTTGCATCATTTTCACTGTGACCTTAGAAATGTATATTAATTTATGATTATTTTTTTTAAATTTTATGATTTGATCTAAAATAAATTTTAACTATTGTAAATTGTAGTCTAATGTTCGTACTGTATTTTTGTAAGCAAAGATTGTTGATAATAAATTTTGGCTTAGTATAAAATAGTTTTTTTTTTAGTAAATCACTTGCATCATTTTGACTGTGAGCCACTGTATATCGGCCACTTAACTTGTAATGATGAAGAATCTAAGATGAATAATTTAAAATAATTAGGCTAAGTTGAAGATGCATTTGGCGTATCAAAAGGAGATAATGGATTTCCGAAAATTAATTAACCTTCCACCGGTCACGTATTTGTATTTTGTACAACACCCAATATGAATTCGCTCTCTCTTTCACTTCCGATTAGCTTCTCGAAACATTGGCTACAGCTATTCCTCGAGATACTCCTGTAATTGCCACCTGTAATTTTTCAATGTAGGAGAAAATATAGAAGGGATAAGTTCCTGTATGGAAAATATTTAGTTCTCAATGTTGCACAAAGTACAACAAGCGACCGCTCTCATTTTAATTTTGTTTCATCCTTTCCTCGACAATCAGCTGGATTTGAAATAATGTTATTAAAATTCTTTTGCATTTTTTCTTTTGTGAGCGAATTCTGAATGTTTTGAATGATTGTTCTGAATGTTTTCATTATGTAGAAACTATATAATTGGAAGATATTCCTCGAATTTGGCAGGGGCTTGGTGGGAAAGAAAATGAACCAAAAAAAATCAAATAAAAATTTGCAATAATTGAAAGGGTCCGCCGAAAAACGTTCGAAGCGACAAACAAAATTTTGAGTAATCAGTGAAAGAAAGTCATAATTTAAAGTTCTTGTTAGTTTTCTAAGTTAGATTTTTTTTCACCTTGTAATTTGTTATATTTACATTTATAATAACATAATTGATTGCTATATCATACTATGATGTACTATTTATAATACATTTAAAAACCTTTATAATCACCACATCGGAAATTTTGTCGCTTAGAACGTTTTTCGGCGGAACCATTCAATTGTTAATAAAACAGCCATTTTAGACAATTATATTTGACTGTAATTATAATTAATTTGTTCTTTTATTATTTTAAATTATTAACCTTTTTTTATTTACGTTGAAAAATATTATTTTCTCAGGCGACTGGCGCGACCGGTGGGAGGTTAAGGCATATGGTTTAAAAATATAAAAAATGAAATAAATGATCTACAACATTGTTTTTTTAATCAATGAGCTCTCCATTACTGTTATTACATTTCTTCCTATGAGATAATAATTTTTCTATGCTCTCTGAAGCTTTGAGTCTTTGGTATTAACAAAATCTAAAAAATTATTTTCTATTAATTATTTATTATGAAATTCCATCTCTTAAAAAGTGGTTCAGGTTTCTAAAAAAGTCTGGAGAGTAGTCTTGACGAGACAGTCTCATAACCAGGCTCATTTTTCGTGAGACATGAAACCAAGAGCTAATACAGAATAGCCTTTAGGTGGTCAGCGGTGGTCGATTTGCTGAATGAGAGATCCTCAGCAAGTTCTTGAACAGTTGTTCTGAAGTTTTCTTCGACAAAAGTTATCATAGCACTTTCATCAACCTAAACTTCGTTTATGTTTCTAGCCATTTGGGTACCATATTGATAGAGTTCCAAACTCATAAAACGAAATTAGGTGAAAATCACCATTTGACATCCACATACAAACTGGATTATATCCTAGCAGTAACATAGCTAGATAGGCGAACAAACATTTTAAATTTGGAAGATGATTTATAAATGAAGACATTCATACAAAGAAATAATCCGTCAAAAGTAAAAACTTTGTTATCTAGAGAGGGTATTTGATGCAAACATATAATCCTTTTGTTACCGGACAAACCAATACATATGACCAACTGAGAGAGGGAAGGGATAGATGAGATTGTTTGGAAACGTTCTGAATATTTTATACAGAATTAGTTTTTAGAACCTTTGAGAAGTTTATTTTTAAAATTGTGTCAATTAAAATTTGCTCTTTATTTATTTATTGTACTGTTAAAACTGTTACTTTTTATATGTTCTTCACGCATTAAGGCTCGGGAAAACAAATTGACGATTTATGTGCGTCCTGAGAAGGTTTTTGGGGGACGGTTTTTCAGAAAAGGAACTCAAGCCAATTCGTCTATTTCAATGAAACTCATTTTAATAATAATAATCATAATAATAAAAGTTCTTTATTTATTCTTAGACCTTAAGTCCCTTTAAGAATAAAAAATGATGAACAGCCAAGGGCCTTCAGACTCTTAAAATGAAATAATCTTTGTATAACAAAATAACAGATAATAATAGTAATAAAAAATAAAATAAAATAAAAAGATATTAATAATATGTATCAATCAATTTTAAATACATTTTTTTTTTTTTTTCATGAATATGAATTGTTGTTATTGTATGCAACTCATAAGTGGCTATTGGTCATTTTTGGAGGACAGGATCTGGGTGGATAGTAGGTGATTAAAGAAGTGGTATTTGAAAGTGGAAAGGGTAATTGAATGGCAAATGTTGAGAGGGATGGAGTTCTATAGAGAAGAGGATTAGATTACGAAAGATCTGTCATAAATGTTTGGAAAATGAGCAGGAGTGTACAAATCTGAATGACGGAAAGAGGTAAGGCGCGTTGCACTCTGTAGAAACCTAACAATTGAAGATTTGAGTTAAAAGAGTTCGGAAATGTAAGGTGGACGATGGGATTGGACGGTTTGAATAAGAAAGGATGCCAGGAAAAACCGGCGACGGTAGGAAGGAATGAGCCACTTTAAAAAAGCATAAAACTGAGAAACGAAGGCGCTTCTCGGGATCCCGAAAATAAAGCGGATAAAGCAGTTAAATCGTCTTTTGAGTCTGGCCTCATGGTCTCAAACACCCCCATACACACATAAACGTATGTAAAAGCCTCCATACATTTAACAAAAAACTTTTAGGCTTGTATTTCGTTATTAATTATTGGAGCTTAATAATTAAATGCAATTAGGTCAGGAAATATAATATTTTTGTTTTTTAAAAAGAATCTCACCAATACCGCTTTCAAGGAAAATCTCTTCATTTTTCCTCCAGTTACCAGTACTTCCGACTTGAATGTTTTCAGAAGTAAATTATTGGTTCTTAGCAGGAAATAAAAAGTGATGGTAATGATTCTGATACCTAAAGATTTTTTTTTTTTTTCAAACTGATCCTCTGTAATGGTTTGAAATATTCATAGAAAATAACGATCATAATCGCCATAACGAATCGAAGCTTTCCTCCCACTGCTCTCAATATTACTGCACTTATACTCAATTTGCCTGATGTTGTGTGGCCTCTAACAAGGTCTGGTACCAATTAGAGTCCCTTGTGGGTGCCTCCAACGATCCTGTATTCAAATCCGTATTTTTTTGTTGAATTACAATCTTCAGTGGAGAGTTCCGCCATGCATGCCAAAGTTGCTGGGTTCGTAAATTGGTTAGGCCTAAGTGGTTTAGCAAACAATAAACTGAGTTTGTGGCCCCTGGCTTGATAGATGCATTAATACATCTTTTTATAGGCGATTTTTTAATATCTCTCAGTCAGATAGATATCCATCATTTTCGCGAGGCACGCATGATGTTATAGAATTATTAATTTGACTAGGATTTGATTCTGGTCACCTTCTTTTGTTTTTTTGTTAATTCAACTAGTAATTTCGAATGATGAATTAAATGAGCGGCAAAACTATCTCCTAATATTTTGTTTTTATTGGTAAATGCCAAATATATTACACTGGGCGAAGTTTCTTGGCTTTTGCCACACGATAATTAAAAAAATCTGCATCATGATATTAAAATATTACAACTTAAATTTATTTCATTTATTTAGATATTTCCTGGTGCCGCATAATGGAGCCGATCGACTGAAAAACGGAAAAAAACAGCAGGATTGGTCTTAATCGATTCGGGGTAAAAAATTACATAATGTTTAATCAATAACTGTTTTTATCATTATTTCAATGAAAGAGAAATAATTTAAGGTAATTTATATAAGAATATTACGTTCAAATTATCTGAAAATTTTGTAATCGCCAGAAAAAGCCTAAAAATTGTTTCATCCATGAAAAAGTACAATAAATAAATATCCTATGAATCACTATCTGTAATTTGAGGTTGACTCGATTGATATAAATCTGGCATACCAAAACCGGTTGTCCATAATCACTTATGAAAAAACAATAGAGAAAACCACTTGGAGGAAAGTGATCAATAAACAATATACTAATAAGAAGATTTGTTTTTAATATAGAGTTTAAAAAAAAACAAAAACAAGAAAATAGAGATTATAAAATGTTTGATTAAAAACCCAACGATATTTAAATTAATAGGATGTATACTTATGATCAAAAATTCAAATTAAATTAAAAGTTAAGACATTTATATTAAACGTTGTTCTAAGTGATTTCTTTAAAAATTAAGACAGGTTCGGTATCTTTCTTCAACAGCAGCAGAGGCATTCAAAAATCCAGTGGTGTCATTTCTGGAGAGCGAGCAGGCAAGCCACTGGTCCTGAACGGCCGTTTGTCGTGGAACTATTCTGTAATGTGCGGGACAGCCATTTAATTGAAACCACATTTTCCTTCTCTGTTTTGGTGGAATATCTTTTACTAAATCATAGTGATAAATATTAAAAAATTTTCAAAAATAGGTCTGCCTTGAGTCGAGGTGCGAATTCGGACCTATAAAAATTTTGTCTTTTATCCCCAAATACACATTGAACTGAAACTTGTGCTAAAAATGATATCTTAAAAATCTTAAAAATGACGCCGAGTCTGTCTTAATGCTCAAGGGAATCACTTTTAACAACACTTAATACGACTGGTAATGTTTGCATTTAACTGAATAAAGTAGTCGGAACAAATAAAGTAAGGTTTATGTATTTACTATGCCAAAATAATTCATAACAATAAAATCTATAGGTGTGAATATCTCCTAAGCAAAGCGTTTGCGGACCTAGAATTACCTCCATTTATACCTCCATAGAATTTTTTTTTCTTGTTTTGAGGTCTTTAGTTCAAATTTTCAGTTTGGCTACTTAACCCTTAAACCTCTCCTAATTTTTTTTTTTTTTTTTAATAATATTATATCTACTACATATATATATATATATATATATATATATATATATATATATATATATATATATATATGTTGACATGTTTTTAAGCCAAGAAACGTCTCCCAGTGTAATTATTAGCCAATATTTTTTTTTTTTTTTTTTTTTTATCAGGAGATAGTGTTGCTGCTCAAATTCTTGTATTATAGATCTGACCATATAATAAAACAATATAAGTTTTTATTTAATTATTTAAGTTTAATGATATGAGTATCTTCAATAGTCCTCTTTTGATTTTGACTTAAAATAAGTTGAACTAAAAACAGGAAATTGTTAGACATTTATTTTTAGAATATTTTCGTATATTCTTGTTCTATGTTATGTTCTAAGCCTAGCCTATTTCTATTCGTATAGCCTACATTATCATAGGTTACGAACTACGGTCGTACAAATGAACATTCTCTAAACACTGCAAATAGACGGATGAAAAAATATTTTACATAAATTCACTTTAATTCTGTGTGACAGCAATAAAACCAGTATGATTGCTAAAAACGAAAGAAAAATATTTTCCAGTCCCTAAAATCATAATCTTATTTTTTTTATCATTCTGGAAAGAAATCGATATGTAATAACTACATATAAATAAGAACAACATAACTATTGAACACAGTAAAGATAACATCTTACGCCTCCGTAATTGTATTTATCGCACGATCAGCTAACATTGAACTGAATATCAGCGGCATTGACCAATTACCTCCCCCTATAATTTTGTTTCTCAATAACATGCTTATATAATATATTATATATACATGCTTCTTTCAATTTTTATATATTAATGTCTTTTTGAAATCATGCCAGCCCTCCTGTTCATATAAAATGTTCCCTTCAAAATTTCTACCATATGTAAAAAACTTCTAATCCATCTGAAAAATAAAACGGAATCCCAAATCACAAGAAGAGTATAGGCCGATCTCCATCCTGTCTAATCTTTCCAAACCTTAAGAAAGATTGGTACGATTCTGCTTGCAATTTCCTTGAAGAATCCAATCTGCTCGAAAACCCCTCTATCTGGTATTCGACCGGGCTAATCCAATGAATCCTCTCTCTTCAAGATCACAAACCAACTTGCTAATAACTGTGCTTCTACCAACAACTAAAAATAAACAAGCCAACTAAAAATAACTGTGCTTGTACTCCTAAACTTTTTCAAAGCATTCGATTATTTTGAACACACTATTCTTTTACCCGAACATAAATCTTCAGTTTTTTCCTACAATTCCATCCGCTGGTTTCAGTCTTCCCCCACTATCTGTTTTCAAGCTGTTGAAGTACTTCGCTTACTGTTACGTCTTCGGTGTAGCTGTAGGATCCAGAGTTTCCTCTACCCTTTTCAATTCCTACAGAAACGATCTGGATATCGTTTTTGACCAAACCTTCTCCCTAGAATCATTAGATAGCCAAAATATCCCATCGATATATAAGTATTCTTAAATTATTCCGCTGATCTCATCATCTGCTTCTCTAGTCAACACGCCACCTCTTAGTTTCTTCCATCTTATTTCCTCTCCTTGAATATGGTTACATGGTTATTAGTGGCCTCTTGACACCGCTCGAAAACACATGAAAAGACATCATAAAATACATTGCCAGGTTTGTCTTCAATACCTCGAGACACTTCCAAGTTCCCCTTCTCTGTTACGAGTTAAGTTGGCTTTATCCCATTTTCCACAGACTATATTTCCTTGGATCATTACCAAATAATCAATACCCTTTATCCTTCCTACATTTACAACCCCTTCCTACTTACTACACACCCATCCTATAGAAGTGTTATTTTCCAAACCTCCTCTCTCTTCAACTCAATCCCTCTTTGCAATTCTATAGCTTCTTATATCACACAAGCTAATTCCCTTACAAATTATAACTACCTCTATTTTCATTACCTTACCGTTTTCCAACTCACCTCGAAAAGGTGACCCTTGGGAGAACATTGAAAGAAATAATGAGAGAGAGTTTCCCAGGGGAAAAAAAGAGAGGGTACACTAGGAAATCCTGGCAAAAGGATGTTGAGGAGGACATAAGGATACTTGGGGTTACCGACTGGAGGAGTAGGCCTCTGGATAGGAGTTAATGGAGCAGAACTAAAATAAATTCTACTTATTAATTAATATTTTAATTTTTTTTTCTCAATATTTTGTAATACATCCATCATTGTACTAAAATCATTAGCTTGTTTATTCTATTTATTTATGAAGTAGTATTTTATTTTTAATTATTATTCATGCTTAGAATATCTCTTATTTTATTCATTCTAATTCGTTCTCTGACCAGAAGTGATTTATGTATTTCTGTACTTATTTACAACCCTTAAGAGACTTTGACCTATAATGAAATATATATATATATATATATATATATATATATATATATATATATATATATATATATATATATATATATATATTATGTTAGAACCTCTATCTTTTCGTGATATTTTCGTCTGAAAACAGGTATATGCTCTGAGTACCCTCCTTGTGATCTTAAGGATAATATAAGAGAAAGGAAGTTGATAAAGGATCAAACGAAAATAAAATTGGTGCGTACTTAGCATTTTCTCCTTTATTCCATCCCTTTGATTCTTACCTGTAGTCCTTATAGATTTTTCTAGTTTTTAGAAGTCCTTCGAACGAGTATCTAAATGCAGCTGCCGCTTCTCTTCTAATCACGTTTTTTCTTATTTCTGTTTCGACACTTATTTTTTAATTAATATTGATAATATTTTAATTTTAGTATAATTTAAAAAAATTACTTATTATGCTATATTTTTCTCCCCATTTCTAATATAACCTACCTAAATTACTAAATTTTCAACAAGATTTCCTCGTTATCATATCATCAAAAGTAAAGTTGTGGAGGTAATCCAGTCGAAAAACATTGTTTGATAAACACAAAAAAGTAATTTATTTTATTGCAACGATAAATTCATTTTACTGGTATTTTATAAAAATATTAAAAAAAAAAAAAAATACATATCAAAGAAAATATATTTTAGTAAAGTGATTACGTATCCCTAACGAATACGTTTCAGATTGTCCTGGTTTGGTTCACTTATATTTTAATCGAGAAATAATGAATTGGCCTTACAAGCGTGAGTCTTAGGTTGACGGAAAATAGTGTATTGGTTTTATATTGTTTTTATAATTTCAGAACATGTTTACAACTTTCGTAAGCCCCTTTTACAATTTACTTGTAAGTATGATAAAAAGAGCAGAAATAAAAAGTTAGGCAGCACTGTTGGCAAAATAAGTAAATGCTTCTTATGTTGTTTAATAGCTTAAACAATAATAATCTATAATAATCTATGGATTCCATTATTATCTATTCATGGGTCACTACACAATTTACATTCTGAAGCTGTCTTGACTATTTACATTTTATAATTACTCATCTTAAGTGTTAGGTAAAAGGTGGGCTGTTCTGGTTTGCCTCAACGCTTACTTTTCCAGTGTCTTCTGCATCTTCCGCGACTGCTGTTCATCTGCTACCCTTCACTCCTTAAAGATCCAACAAAACCCTTCTTCCAGAGCAAATCCTAAATAAAATTATTTTCCCTCCATTTAACCTTTGTATTTCTTTCTTTGAATATCTGACACCTTTTATTTGGAAATATTTTCCCCAGGTACTGCCTGTTAGAGATCTAAAGGTCCTAATAGGGTATGCTGTCAAAAAGCAACCTCCTGAATGGCCCTTACCCTTATGCTTCCAATGCTCAAAAAAGAAACAAACCATAAATTGTCCCCATTTTAACTTATCAACTGTAATAATTATCAATATTATTTATTAATCTGGTTAAGAGACTATTGGATTTGAGGAGTTATGGAGTTTTCTGTGAAACGATAGATATCTGGCACAATAATTAATATAAATATTTTATCTTTGATCAATTGATAAATCCCAGCAGAAAAGATAAATTCGTTTGAAATAAAAATATTGAGACATATAGTTACGACAATTAGGGAAGATGGTGCATAACGCCTGGAAGGCTACAAAGTGATTTGCAACTAACTGAACGATCTCCGAGCTTTTTACTATGTTTAAATTAAACACTTTTAATGGGTAGGACATGCAGTAAGAATGGATGAAGCAGCCATGCTTAAATAAAATAAAAATAAAATAAAATAATATGACTCCGTAGCTGAGCATCCATGCGTGGTCAAAATATCGAGCAGAGAGTACATTTACCGAGATGACAAGGAATAGTTGGCAGAGATGGCTAAGGGTAGCTTCAAGCCCTTAAAAAAATGAAACAAAACATTTTTGTAAAAAGTTAATTGTACTTTATTTTTTTAGATTTTAACAATTGCTTTTTAGAGCTATGATTCCTGCAATAGTTGGTACGTTCGAAAATTAACAAAATGTTTCCTTTTTCTTGGTATGTTGACTAAAAAAGTCAAATCTTACAATTTATACTTTTATCACTTTAAAAAAAAAAAAAAATGCTACGAAATAACAGATAGGGATTTTTTCAATGTCAAACTTTTCCAATACCATTAATTTTTTTATTGTAATTTTTATATTGAAATTTCCCTCAGTACAGGGGAAATTTAAAATAATAAACACACAAAAATAAATAACACAAAATAAAGAAAAATTAAATGAATGACAAAAACTAATAATTCTAATTGTTTAAAGTGTTTGGTCGATGAAGGGGTTATGACAATTTAAAAAAAATAAATAAAATCTAGTTCATTGGATGAAGAATTTATGTGCAGAAGTGTTAGCTAGCAAAATCTGAATATTTCAAAACAACTAGAGAAACAGATACGAAGAAGAAACTATGTTGCAATTTCTAGCTAAAGGAAAATGTAAAAAAAAAAAACAAAAAAAACTTTAAAGTTAATTTAAGATTAATTACTTTAAATTGTGTTTTTTAACATAACCTCTTCATCCGCCAAACCATTTTTTTAATAATAATCTTAATCAAGAAAAATAATAACAATAGATAAAAATAAAGATAATAATAACTTACAATAGCAATAAAATAATAACAAAAAATAAGTAATAAAAATTAAGATACAGTCACACATCCTTGGGAACTTTGAATCATGCCTGTCTCCCCACTTGTTGAGGTGCATGACGAGACTCAAAGTGACCAGGACTCCAACATAAGTCTCTATTATAAAAGGTCTCGAAGCCATTGCCGTTTCAACCTTATGGGAGGGTTATAGGGATGATTAAAACTGGATAGACACTGAGCCAGAGGATTAGAATGATTTGGATGAATTTTGAAGGAATAAGATCAACGGCAAAAGATATTTTTAGGCCATTATGTTGGGTTTTTAATTTTTTAAGACAGATTTTCTGTTTCGTAATAGCAGGATTTTTACAGGATAGAGTTATTAAACCTATGCCCAACCCCCAACTTGGAGAACCAGAAGGGGTTGCTCACCTGCCTGTGACTCTCAGGGTAAGGACAGTGTATTCTCCTCATGCCGAAATCGAACCCACGCCGTATTAGCCTGAGTATGGGGTTTTAATTTTCATTGATGGTCTTTTATTTATTTTATTCACATCTATATTATTTTTGCTCGTTCTATGAGTCTGAGTATGAGACTTTGAATCCTCCATACATTATACCACCCAAGCAAGTTTTCTTGTTAGTACATATGGTACTTTGTGGGCTTTTCTAAATAACCTCTATTAATATTTTTTACATAACAATAACACTTTAACCGACTCAATTATCCCTTAGTTGCGATTGTCTCTCTCATGAGATCATTATAATTAAAAAAACAATTTTAAATCACGTTCAATATAGTGTAAATCTTCATATATATGTTCACCTGACCAGTTATGGGCAAGCTAATACAATTGTCGCAATAATAAGGGTCTAACTCATTTCTTTATGATATCACCAGAAGAAATATTTCTGAAAAGGATTTAAGATCCATTTACTAATGAAACTCTCCCTCCAATCCTTTTCCAGTTGCCATTAAAAAATATTTTCCTCAAACAGTGGCCTGAAATACCTCTTTTTTTTAGTATGATCATTTTTAAAAGTAAGGATTCTCTTAAGGAATTATAAGGAAATTGCTTCATTAAATTTTAGTTTTTGAGCTATGTAGCCTTTCATTAGAATTCAGTCTTCCATACAAGCTCTATTATGTTGGACTATCTGATTTTAATTAACAATAATTTTGAACTGACCATAACCGGTGTATAAAAATACGAGATATTTAGCTAATAAAGAAAAAAAAATGGAATTTTCTTCATTTGGTTATATCATTTTAAAACTCAAACACTACACCCCTTCCTACAAGTGGTCATGTTTAATTTAATTCTTTTAAGGGACTATTCTAGTAAATCTAGTTAGTTATATTCGGTATTTCGCGGATGGCTACTGCTGTTTAAGAAAACTGGAAATATAGAAAGAAAATAATTCACAAAAAATTCTGATTTTTTTTAATTCATTAATTTTTTAGTGGGAATGCTAACCATTTTATATGCCGTTACTGATTACGTAGAAAAATCAACGAGAAGTGTGTCTATAAATTATAATCTGATAAATAGCTATTATAATTCTTTTTGAACTATCAAAATTCTTCCCAAACTAATAAGTAACTACAAAGTTTGTGAATGAGTACAAGTGGTTGTGTTTTTAAATAGACCGTGTTGCATTAGTATTTAGATTTTTTTTATAGTTCTAGTTTTTAATGAAATAATACTCATTTTTAAATTATAAAAACCAATTGTTTAAAGATTATTTTGCCACATGACCATAACTAGTCTTGTCTATGACCATATCTGGTATTAGCTCTTTGTAAAAAAATGTTAAAATTTATTTGAAAAGAAGCTTTAGTATTTGTGTCAACTTTTGAGAATCTATGTATATAACCAAAGATGTCATATTACAAACAGTATCAACGAAATTACCTTTTAAATCGACAAGTTCCCTTAACTATGACCATAACTCGTTATTTAACCAACTGCAGCTCTGGTAAATATCCTTTTATATAGAAATGTTTTTAGATTATTGTCAATAAAGCGAGTACTTTAAATCCGGGTTTGTGTCCAGTCAGTGTTGAAGCCTTTTGGAAGCTAAAATTGTTATTCTTTGTGTTTGTTACCCACCCGATACATTGATCTTGACAATAAAGGTTCATATCGACGTCAATAGAAATAGGTTACCAACTCTTTCGTGTATTTCCGATATTTCGCCTTTTATTATAAGCTCAAAATATCACAGAATATTTCCATTACTATGTGTAAGAATAAAGAATAAGATTAAAGGAACATTCAAGCAATGAAATAATCACGTAACTCCTTCTATGATGTTATTGAGAATCGAGTTACCTTTTATCCTCAATCTTTTCCTTATGAGATCTTAATACTTTACTTCTATGATAAAGCTATTGTATTCCTTATTTATTTTTTTTATATATTAAGTATAATAATATATAATATAGTATATATAATTAGTATATAAATTAGTATATAATAAACTATATATAATGTATATATAGTTTAAAATATTTAAACTATTTTTATTATCGTTAAAAAAAAATGATTCCATACGACTTCAATGTTCTAAGTAATCAATTTTACCACAAATTATCGCTTTTCTTATAAATTATGCAATGATGCATAATCGAGTTACTTTGTGCTCATTAATCTCTCTTTTCTAGCCTTTTTAAACTTGGATCTTAGGTATAAAACTATTTTACCCATTTTTTTAAAATACTATGTATATTATAAAAAATTTAGAATTATCTTTAATTTTTATTAGAAATACTAAAGCGACAAGAAACTGCTCGTCGTTAAAGAATACTTCAACATTTACTAGACAAACGATCAAACTTCCCAATTCATTACAAAAGACTTATTTACATGACTTATTAGACCTATTTGGACGTACGGAGTTGAGCTTTGGGGCTCCACTAAACCATCCAATCATCTCGTATCCAATCCTTACAATCCAAAATCCTTCGAAAAATCCTAAATGCCCCTTACTTTGTCACCAATAAGCTTATCCATAAAGACCTTAATGTTCCATATGTTGCTGAGTTAGCCCAAACCAGATACCTATCCTTTCATAGTAAGCTCCATAACCACTCAAAGCTATTAGTTTCTCAACTTGCTTCCCACTCCATTTCCGATAATCCTCCGAGGCGTCTGAAAAGAAGATGGCCTGCTGATTAGTTCTTTTCAAGTTGTTATATGTTATTATAATCGTTGTCAATACATTTACTTGATGTATATATTCTGTATAGTTGTAAATTTCAATAAATTGATATATAATATAAAAAAAATTTATTAGAAAAAAAAAAAGATGCCTTTATTAAATACTAAATAATTTTAACTTCTATTCGAAATTATATTATGACGGAAAATCGAATTCTTTCGTCCCAATTTTATTAATTTAAAAAAAATGTAAACATTAGTCTTAAACATAAAATTATTTTACCACTTATTTTCTTTCTTTATTTATATTTTAAATATTAGTTTATTAAATAAAAATTTATATAAGATTAATTATTGGATTTTTCTTTTCTTATATATTTGAATTATCTTATGCTTTTAATTTAAAAAAAAAAGAGCTCCATAACACGCACATGCATTTCAAAAGTGACACAACTCAAAAATCTGCTTTAAAAAAAAATGTAAAATCGCACAATCTTTTATAAAATATCGAAAGTTTACTTGAATTATATTTTAGCCCCAACCGCAAGTGAATGAAATGAAAATATAAATTTTATTCTGGGTCTTACTGTTCCCTGAGAATAATAATAATGTAAAATTACAGGTACAATTGTCTGGCCATATAGTTTTCAAATTAAATGCGTCAGTAATTATGGCATACACTTACGACGGGAAAAATATAAAAATAAAATATTAATAATTTTAACAAGTGAGATGTATTTGATGTGATTTAAAATTGATTCAGAACATTTTTGGCATCTGATAGAAGACTATTGAACCTGAACCATGATGATAATTAAAAAATACAGATTTTTGAGGTGTGTCACTTTTTAAATACATGTGCTACATAAAACCAATATTTGTTCTTACTGTCTTAATAAAATAAGAAATACTTTAAATATTCTAATATGGATAAATTATTGATCATTAAAACTACATTAACTACAAAAACCAACTATTAATATATATATATTTTTTTTTGTTATACATATTGACATACATACATGTGTGTACAATCGTATCTTATTACACTAAAATAACCTTGAAACAAAATTATCACAACTAAAATGTGATAATTTTCTATAATAGTTTTATTTAGAAAAATTGAAAGTAACATACGATACGATAAAAAAAAAATTGTAATTAAATATTAAAATTTATTTCTAACCATTTATTCTTGATTATAATCTAGGTTATTTAATTTTTTTTTTTTTTTCAAATAGTTCAAATAATTACAAATATTTTATTAAATGTAATATAAAGTTAAATTATATGCAAAATAAAACATTTTTTCAACTGACCAGGCATTATTCCCAATGAGAACTGAACGAAGTCGCGTGTAGGACTGAGCGATATTTTTGAAGTTCGTGGGTGCTCGTTCGGACTTGACCGAAGCCAATTACTTTCCTTATTTCCAAGTATTTTTATTTTTTTTTGTCTTTTTACCTTTTTATTCTATTTCCCCATACATTTTATACATCTCGTTATTTCATAGAATCTTTGATGTTTTGTGGCGTCTTTCGAGCTCATTAAACTTGAGATAACTTAAATATTAGTAATGTTTTTTGGAGCTTTTGTATCTTAAAAAAAAAAAAAATTCAATACGAATAACTGGTTAAATCGTTTGTTATACTTGTAACTAAAATATTTCAAAATAATGTAAAATAAATTAAATATTATAAAATGTTTTTCACATCACCCCAACCTTTCAATATATACGTGAAGAACGGACACATACTCACAATTTTATATGATTAAAAAAATGAATACGAAATGATATAGAAAATAAATATTATCTTAAAAACAGAGTGAAAAGAACGAACTACATAAACAATTATATAGAAATAGTAAACAATTATTTTTTTAATGTTAATGATTATTAAAACTTTATTTAATACCGGTAAAAGTAAGAACTGAAGAAAATGAAATTATTCTAATTAATTATTTAATTGTTTTATGTTTGATTATTCAGCTATAAATATTCGAAAATAATTTTCAAGATATTAATATAATAAATACTATAAATAATATAAATGAAATTAATAATAAAATAGTATCAACAAAAATTACAAGAAGCTTGATTGAAGATATATTTTGTCTATAAAAGAACCGTTAATATATTTGTAACAAGACAGTAAAAAAAAAAAAAATTAAATGAAAAAATGAAACTATGTCCGAGAAAAAAATATTTAATTTTTGATTATGTAATTATGTTCAATATTTTACCACTAACTCTAAATAACTGTTTAAAAAATTAACAACAGTATAATTCTTACGTTACGGAAGATACGAATTTTAATACTTAATTCCTGTATTGAAATTCGTATCTTCGGTATCGTAAACTGTTTGAAAATAAAAATAAATTCATTATTGATGAAAAAAAAAAAAAAAAAAAAATTAAAAGTTAAATAGATGAACGAGACCAAAAACAAAAAAAATTATATTTAATAAAAATTGAATGTATTTAAAAAAATTAAATGTAATAAAAGAATTATATTTAATAAAAAATAAATGTAATAAAAATTAATTTAATTAAAATTAAATTTATAAAAAATTTAGAACCAATAAATAATTTAACTTAATTGTAATAAAAAAAGGTTGGAGGCGCCGGGCATCGATCCCGGTACCTCTCGCATGCTAAGCGAGCGCTCTACCATCTGAGCTACGCCCCCGGTGATTTCAAATTGTGTTAATAAAGGCTTTTTAGTGATGTTAATATTATATTTTATATTTAAATTTTTTTTATCAAATTTAATTCATGAAATTTATCTCAATTATGAAAATTAATAGATTAAAAATGTAGCAATGTAAATGCTGTAAAAATTAGATAAAAATATAAATGTCAATAATAGATATAAAAAAAAAAATAACCGGTGTCTCAGACATGATCGAGTTCAGCATCCAACGTACCTGCTTTCAACTTCAATTTTCTGTTTTATCAAAAATGATCTTGTAGTCTTCTCATTTTCGGACATCTCTGGGTAGCCGGGAGTATTTCTATCGTTTCCTTGGTTTGGTACCAGAAACATTTTTTTTTTTTTTTTTTTTTTTTTTTTTTATAATGTGAAACTACTTTCGATGGTTCTACTAGTCCAACTCCAAATTGACCTCTTTGTAAAACTTTTAAGTAGGCCATTTAGTTCCAAGAGCCTTAAATTTCTATAACATTTTTCCCAATATAACGCATTCTTCTGCTAAGGCACGAAAATATGGAAGGTAACTATTGTTTTTAGATTTGGTATAAGGCGATAGTTGAAAAATTCGATAAATTTTTCATTCCTTCTCAAGCAAAGGTTTCCGTAGGTACTTTTGAGATTTACTATTTATCAGTTGCATGCTTTAACTATTATATTTTAATTAATGGATATTAAAGGGATAATTGAAAGTAAGTTATTTTTATTTTTCTCTTATATCGAATGCCATCAATAGTAAAGATTAGGAAACATATAAAATTCTATTCATTGTAATAGTTCAATATGTTTTATATGAACCTAACTGATATACATATATAAATGCGTAATAAATGTTGTTGCCATGACATCTTAAACAAGTTTTCCTAGAACCATAAATTCAAAGCTGTTTCAAATCATAGCTTTCCGAAACAAAGTGAGCTCCATCATCAATCAAGAATTAGTATAACATTTCTATTACAAATTATTACATTATATAGAACTCCCTTAAAATGCTCCCAATACTGAAAAAGGGTTGGACTGATGTTTATTATCAATATGTTGTGATAGTAAAGAAGTGTATAAGTTCAATTATCTTGAAGACTAGTTAAATATTAATTTTAAAAGCAGGATTTTTAAATATTTTTTGTGTAAAATTGGCTGAGTTAATCTACTCAATAAGGCCTTAAAGTACCCATTTTTAGGGTTATTACAGTATTTTGGAAAACGATCGAAAATTTCCTACTGAAAAGTGGATTATTTTGACATATAGATTTTCACACAGGCCACGGAATTAATAATTATATAAGTGCCAACTACAGTAGCTGTGTCCGCTATCGTTATTTTTACCTTGACTATTTTCATGTTTGTAAAAGTTTAAAAATAAATGTTAAAGATAAAATTTGACATTAATGATTTATTTTTCGTCATTTAATTTAAAACATTCGACGAGAAGGGGTTGATAAGGTCGAAAGGTTATATCCATCTTCCCGGCAATTGTGTTTGAAAAATTCCAAAAGGAATCAAATCCTAAGGACTAAAGGGGAAGAAAGCGTGCTCTTACAAAAAAAAAAAAAAAAGAAAAGAAAAAGGACAATGGTGGAGTATACTGTGACATTTAAAAATCGTTAGATCCAAGCAGATCTCAAAATAGTATCCTTTAGTGTAGTGTGAAAAGGTTTTAACGGAAAGAGATAGTTTACTTTTAAAAACCAAATTATAAATATAATCTTAGTGTCCTCAACTGGCTTTCGTTCACTCTTTTCAAAAATTAACATCGACTGAAAATTGTATAATGAAAGATATTTAAAAAGTAAGAAAACCGACTTGAGAGTATATAAAGAGTGTTAATTTTTTGTGTTCATCCTTTATTTTTGAAGATATATTTTTCGAATTTTGAAATATGGTTCGAAATAACGATTTTCCTTTTTTTCAGTAAAAAAATTAATTTGGGACCTACTTAGAAAAAAAATGTTTGAGATGCTTTTAAAGGAGTAGTCACCGAAAATCAAAGTATTTTTCTTCAAACATACTAAAGAAATTTTTAGATTTTATCAGTAGTAAAATTGCAGGAAACGGTCGGGTTAAGAGGAGGCAGCTCCTACGCCCGCCGAGAATACCTTTTATCGATTCTTACCTTCTTCCGATTTATTTCGGTGTTATAGTCGCTACTTTTAGAGGGGAAAGGTTATTCTCATTTATTTACGGAGAAACTTTAAGTCCCTGTTCAAAGTAATATTAACTTCTGTTTACCTTATGATATCAAAATGTGAAATAAGAAAATAATGAAGTGGAAATAAGAAAATTTCAAAATATAAGACACTAAATCAATTTTGAATTAAATGAAAATTAATATAATGCTAAACCACCAGTAATGTTAATTCTTGATAAACTTTGTGTTGTGAGGGAAGTGTAAATAACAAATTATAAATATTTAAGAGGCAGAATCCTTAAGTATTTATTTGTCATAACTCCTATTTATTTAACTAGCTACATGTTTCCGAGACAATGCTCCATTATCAGGCTTCTAAATTTTCTTTAAAACACTTTAATCTATAACATTATACCAACAGTTTTACAATTATTAGTAACGTGTCATTTACCTCTTAATTTGTGATTATTTTAACATTGTCTATTCTCCATGTTATAATCCATTATACATTATAAGACGGAATCCTAGTTGAAAGTGATGATGTTAATTTCTGCTATATTTTCTCAAGGGAAGTGGAAATAAGAAAATATGAAACCTATGATATACTTTCTCACATTTTATAGATCGATATGTTTTATTGAAATAATTATACAATCTGTCTCACTTTAGGGCAAAAAGTATTATGGATGAAAAAGAATGCATTCACAAAATAAGCATACTGAAATTTTATCACTTATATTGATACAACAAATAAAAATATATAAAACACCAAATCCATGTACAAATTAATGTTCTTAAATTTTGTAACACTTTTACACATTAGATAAGAGGAAATAAGAAAACATGAATTGATAAAACACTTAATTCTTTATGAAACTCATTTTGTTAACTTCTGTTTCACTTATTTACATTATACAATCTGTTACACTTTAGGACAATAAGTATTATGGATGACAAAGAATCCATTCACAAAATATGCATACTGAAATTTTATCGCTTCATTTGATACAAGAAATAAAAATATATAAAACACCAATTCCATGTACAAATTAATGTTCTTAAGTTTTGTAACACTTTTACACATTAGATAAGAGGGAATAAGAAAACATGAATTGATAAAACACTTAATCCTTTATGAAACTCATGTTGTTAACTTATGTTTCAGTTATTTACATTTAAGAAGACTAAATATCAATATAACACACTAAACAACACAATCCAAGTTGAAACTGTAGAAGTGATTGTTTACATGTGAGGTTATAGGATAGAGCTATCGATAAATGTAAACTCGAAGTGAAGCGTAAGGATCGAACTGGTCGCTGTAGCGCTGGTCAAGGCAGTTTACTGCCTCCTCTTAACCCGACCGTTACCAAATTGCATATATTTATATAATATATATTCCTTTTTATTTTGCAACCAGATATCCGTCCGTAACAGGCTTTGCCTTTTGGAAAAATAAATTTACATGGATTTCATGAATCTAAGCCTTCTTGTTATATTTTTAGATATACTAACTACCATGTAATAAAAAAAGATGATAAAATTTTGAAAAATAATCTTAACATGACCTATTCTATAAAATGTGGACCCGATCTCATGGCGATAACCTAATAAAGTCCTCATTGTTCTTATTTTGGTAGCGTAATTTAACAAAGTGCTCCCACTCGGGCTATCCTTTCAGAATAAGTGCCAAGTATCAAGGTTGTCCAGGTAAAGCCTTCTTCATAAATATCAAGTTTTCTGTATTACTTTAGCCTACTTCTCGGTTTTCCATTTCGCGCTAAGGGAGGAAATCCAATTTAAAGGAGGGGAAGAGAAAATTTTATCCACCGGCGGAAACCATATTTAGACGGAAAATTCTCAATAGGCAATTTGGAAATCTTGATGAAATCTAGTATAAAAAAATATATTCAATTCTATATAGGAATAAACAGTTGTAGGAGTATGTATATCTTGGCACAAAGATTTTAATAATTAAATGAAAAATATGAAGGAACATCGTATCTTCTTGAAATACTTTAGATGCTTTAAACACTTTGATTAGGAAGTTTATTAGAGTTCAAACTCAAAGAAGTTTCCTTATCAGTTCAAGTATATAAGCTCATACTTTTTTTTTTTTTTTTTTTTTTTTTAATTCTAATGTTAATCAATTCAATAAGAAGAAATATTTTGTTTTATAAATGACGAAACTTATTGCGAATATTCATTTTAAACTACGGATATTACAAATAGGACATAAAAACATGACTTGGCCATAAAAAGTTGCTTAATATTTTTCTAATGAAGTATTTATAGGAGATATGATTTGCTTTCTTCATTTTCATCATATAATGTATTCTAACTCGATAATAAGTTGCATTTAATAATGTTTTAATTTAATTAAATTTTCAATTACTTTATTATTTTTTTCTTAATAATTTGACAAATGATTAAGATTGTTTATTAAATAATAATACTCAAGAGTTATTTTAATTAGATTATGTTACAAATTAAATGGATTAATTAAAATAAGTAATTAATTTATACAAAAATAATATAATTGTAGACACTTAAGCATTATTACAAATTTTGCGCCATTTATATCTATACTATTATATAAAAGGACAAGCGACTTTTCCTTTGTGATCATTAACTATTAAACTATTAAACCAAATTACACCAATTTTTAACCATATCATCTGCTCATTTGAAATTAATTTGTTATTTAAAATTTAGCAATAATAAAGTTTAAGATAGTAAAAACTTGATTGTACACTCTTCAATGGCAGAAACGAGTTTGCCACACTGCCTCAATTTTGTGGTTAGAAATTAAAATCCAAACATTTTTTTTTTCTCAGCACCTAGAGCACATTGAAGGAAAGTAAATTATATATTTTATTCGATGTAAAACCGTAAAAAAAAAAAAAAAATAGGTCATAATTGGCACCTGACATCCTGCACCCTGGTAATCTATATATCTTTTGTGAATCAGATACTCATCACACACGTCATCACTTTAGAAAAAGTTTTTTGAACTTAGTAAGCTACATATTTTGCGTGAATCAGAGCTAAGCCTTTCCGGTCATCACTTTCTTCACTACAATAGTGCATCATTGCTTAAGATAAAGAAACAAACAATTATTTTAAATAAATATTTTTTTATTTAAATATATATATATATATATATATATATATATATATATATATATATATATATATATATATTTTTTATTGGAATCTACCATTCAAAAGTACAAGAAAGGATCTGCTCCTGGTACTGATGGCATTTCTTACGAAATGATAGCTCATCTACCACACGAAGGAATGGCTTACTTACTAAATATGTATAACGAATTGTGGAGAAGTGGCAGTTTCCCTGAAATTTGGAAAACTTCCATTATAGTTTCAATCCCAAAGAAGCCTAACAGCTGTCATCCAACTGAGTTTCGTCCCATATCGCTTAGTTCATGTCTATCGAAAATTCAAGGGAAGATGGTCAATAGGAGACTTGTTGATATAATTGAAAAAAGAGGCTTCTTTTCAGCTTCTCAATTTGGCTTTCAATTTGGCTTTAGAGAAAACTTTTCATGCATCGATCCGATTATGCTGCTACAGAACGAGTCAGAAGAAGCTTTCTCTCACAAGGAACACCTCATTGCTATATTTTTAGATCTAGAAAAGGCCTACGATACTATGTGGAGAGGAAGATTGTTAAGAATTTTAAGGGATTGGCAGTTCAAAGGTTATATTTACCAATATATCAAAAATTTCCTATACGAAAGAAAGTTTAGGGTAAGAGTAGGAGAATCATTTTCATCAACTTACCTGCTGAACAATGGTACCCCGCAAGGTTCGCCACTTAGTGTAACTCTGTTTTTGATCGCTATAAACGACTTGGCAATAAACATTCCGAAACCGACAAAAATTGTCCTCTATGCTGATGACATCCTTCTGTTTAGTCGAAGCAAATCTATTGATTTCATCGAATGGAAGTTGCAAGAAGCTTTAAACACTGCTGAAGAATGGGCAAAAAAAAAAAAAGCGGTTTTGTTATATCAACATCCAAAACAAATGCGATGCATATATGCCGTTTAAGAAGTTGCTCGCGTAATCCTGAGCTGTCTTTGGGTACTACTAAGGTTGCTTTTATTGATAACCGGAAGTATTTGGGTATGTATTTAGATAAACGACTCAGCTGGATCAACCATATTAAGCATATCAAGGATAGTTGCTCAAAAGGCCTGGGACTGCTGAAATGCCTTTCGCATGCAAGTTGGGGAGCTGATAGAAAGTGTCTATTGAAGATATATCAAGCCACTTTACGTAGTAAAATGGACTATGGTTCAGTAATTTATAACTTCGCCCGACCATCGATTCTACGAATGCTTGACATAGTCCACAATACAGCTCTGAGGATATGTACGGGTGCCTATAGAACATCACCTGTTCTTAGCATATATGCAGAAAGTGCAGAGCCTTCCTTGATATTAAGGAGAAAATATCTTATTGCAAAATATGCAGCTAAATTATCTGCATTAAAAAACCACCCTTTAAATGTAGTTTCTTCTGAATACATGGCAACATAATGCAATTACCAACAAGAGCACTCAACTTGCTCTCTGAATTCCATTTCGGTACTAGCCTCCATAATATTCAGCACTACCCAAGGATTATAAAACAACGTTGGTGCCATTATAAACCATGCATTGATATTTCACTGAAGAAAATCAGAAAAAGTAATTCAATCCCTATTGAATCAAACATAAAAGTTTTTTACTTCTTTTAGAAAAGTTTCAGGACCATAAAATCTTATATACTGACGCTTCAAAATGTGAAAATTCAGTAGTGGGTTGTGCAGTGGTAACAGAAAACGAAATAAGTCTCTTTAAGTTACCTCAAGTTTGCTCCGTTTTCACTGGAGAAGCAACTGCTATTAAGGAAGCACTCCTACACTGCCTGGAAGCCGAACATGAAAAATCAGTAATTGCCACGGATTCAATGAGTGTATTATTAGCAATAAAGAATGATCAGTCTCAACATGTAACAATTTTAGAAATTATCGAGCTTATTTGGAAAATTCAAGAGAAAAACAATACGATTATTTTTATTTGGGTTCCTTCCCACTGTGGCATTTCTGGAAATGAAAGAGCTGATTCTGCAGTCCAGTTAGCAAGAATTAGTGATGGTGATATTGTTAAAAACATCAACCTTACGCCTAAAGAAGACTGGGTGAGGCATGTAAGATGCTCGATCCAAGCCAAGTGGGAAGAAAACTGGAAAACATATAGGTCTAAATTGTTACAAGTAAAGACGAACTGCTCCGCTGAGTGGCAAACAAGTTGTAGGACGTCTAAAAAGGAAGAAATAATTTTGTGCCGCCTGAGAATCGGCCACTGTGAATTCTCACATGGCTACCTTCTCCGTGGTTTGGAGGCCCCTACCTGCGTCAACTGTCAGGAACCCAGGACAGTACAACACATTTTAGTAGACTGTCCACAGCTTTCATCTATAAGGGAGAGATTTAAAATTTCAAACACACTTCAGGAAATCTTACAAGATGATAACAAATCAGTGACGTCTCTGTTGGATTTCCTAAAAGCTATCAGGTTTTACGGACTGTATAGGAGATAAATAATCGAAGATGGACTGCCAATGACCCTGAAGGGTAGAGGCAATCAATCAAATAAATAAATAAATTTTTTTTTATGTTGGATAATGGCGTAATGCTAAAGCCTAAAAAATATAAATTAAAAAAAAAAAAAAAAATAGTGCATCATGTAAAATGAGCTCTTCGCGAAGAATGAGTCATTCTAACCAGTCCCTGTCCATCGCTCATTTTCAATGTACCTGAAAGGGCTCCCAAATGTCTAGACATTTCCAATATATTTAAACCTTTGGATAAACAAATTTCACATTACGCTAGACAAATTAAACATTTTGCCAAACGAATTAATCATTTCACCATAGTTACCTGTGTAGTTAGTCTTTTATTTTTTAAATTAAACCTTTCCCCGTGCAATCTAATCTCGTTTATTCAAAGCATACTAAAAAATATAATTAATGATTGGAAACTTTGAAATGTAAATAATGATGTTTAATAACAATTTATGCTGAAGAAGATTTTATTACGAGTATTTAGTCAAGTCTTTTTTGGCGTAACTCCTATTTTATTTTTATGTATGTTGCAATATGTTTTAGGGCCCTATAATAATGATAATAATAAAACTACATTAATGATGGTAAATTTCAATTTACCTATAATAATAATTTAATATTCAATTAAATATGTAAAACGACAACAAGCTTTTTTTTATCTTTATTTTGCGTCAACTCCTTTCTGCGGAAACTTCTAAAAAATGAACATTGATGGTTTCTAAAAAAGAAATTTTTTATCAATGTTTACGTAATCTTCAGCGCTGAATCGATTGCGACTAACCCCATGTCGGTTTGGTCACTTTTACCTCTCAAAAAATCAGAGAGTTAACTTATTAATACATTTAATCCAGGTCATTTTGTAACACGTGCCTTGTCATTTTCAATGTTATAATTTTTATATAGATTGAATGATTCTTGCCTTAAAGGTCCTCGCTTCTGAAGGTTAAAAAACAAATTAAAAAACTCAAATATTGATCAAAACAATATAATATATCTACTATATATATATATAATTATAATATATAACAATAATGTTATAAACTTCCCTCCATATCTTCTATAACGTTCATCCTACGACAAACGTCTTCATAAATAATATTGTAGAACATTTAATTTCCTTCAATACACATACATACGCCAATTTATTTTCCACTTGTCAAAAGTTAGATTAATTTTAAGTTTTCTTGGTGAACAACAAACATACTAATAGTCCTTCACATTCCCAAGCATACATCTCGGAAACGGTACAAAATATGAAAAATGTGTATAAAATAAAAGTTGTAGAGAATTTCATTAACATTAATTTAGTAAATAGTCATGTTTTGCATATGACACACCGTTTTCGAGATATGAGCGCAAAAAAAAAAAAAAAGAACCTTCCGCACCCCTCCATCCTGTTTCCAGGTCCGAAAACTCTTTAAAAAAGGACTTTTAGTATGTTTACATTCATACTACACTGAAAATGTTTCCGAAGAAAAACCTAGGTTTATAGAAAACGCACTCTATAATCCTTTATTCACTGGGCTATCTGTAACAAATTCCAACAAAATCATCTTCATAGTTTCAGGATGGTTTAGCGACAGTAAACTTTACAATAATAAAAATTTAAATGTGCTATGTTGAGTGGCAGAAACGATGTTTGCCACAATGCTATACACTGTAACGGTTAGAAATTAAAACCCAACCATATGAATTCAATAAAATTATTTCTGCCGAAAAAAAAAAAAAATTGATCACCAAATTAAAATGTCGATCCTTTGCTTTTTGACATTGTGTGTAAAATGTGATTCATAGGCCTTGCATGCACTGATAATGCAGTCCATTATCCTCATAAGTTTCTTAATAGACTCCATCTGGGTTACCAGCTCATAAATAAAAATTAAGAATTGGATGACCTACTATGGTTTTAAGTGATCCTCAAAAACCTAACCTATGCAGTGATACCAGATTAAAAATTACTGCCATGCATAAAAATATTATTGAAGAAATAATGCTCAATTGCACATAATACTTCAATACAAGATATTTATTGGTGAACAAATAAAACTTCAACTAATAGTTAAAATTACCTAAGTTCTTTACTTATGAGAGTAGGCGAAGCCACGAAAGAGGAGTATTAATAATAATACAATAAACTTCATAAATGTATATTTTATACGAAGACCCATAGTATTTTTCTGTGAATAACGACAAGAGAAAGTGATAGTTCTAATGATAAAAGGATATTTTAAATCATCCATCCACTTTGCTATCAATGAACTATTGAAACGAGTTAGAAGATCGACAGCTATGTTATGTACCTATAACAATAAGTGTCATAGTAATTTCTTCCATAATCGAACATTCATTATCGACATGAGACCTCATGCAAGATGACGACACTAAGCCATGAAACCTTAGGACGTAATCTGACGATGGGAAGCCGTGGACGCGAGTTATACCGACATTCTACCATGGAGGAAGTCATGGCACATTTCTTCCAGGACGTCTTCTGCGAATGGGAGAGGGACTGCCTCTACGCAGGGTATGTTGTATATTGTATACCTAATCTGTATAGCTATACAATATTGCAAATAATAGTTGTCAATATTTATTCATTTTACTGCAGTTAAATTCAAATTTTTGTTTTGTCCCCGAAAGAAATTATTCGAAATTCACTCTTTCATTGGATGCCACTTACATTGCTTGCGATGGTATTATTCAGAGGTTATGAAGAGGATTTTATGTTGATCATGAAAGAAAAACAAGTATAAGTTATTCTGTTGTTTAGTTCAGTTGTTTTAATAGATTCACGAGTTGTGATAAACCTGACGATATGATAACTAATAATGTTAATATCCGGAATCAAACCAATAAGATCAGGAAATGAAACACTGTTTGTGGTACCACTGAAATGAACCTAATCATATTATTTTTATTCTAGTTATATTTTCAAAGGAATTAAATTTTTCTTCGTTCAAATTACAAATTATTATTATTGCTAATAGGGTTTATTGACACCCTATCATAAAAATTTTTCAAAATTCTTTCTAAATCCTACAACTGTACAAAAATATTTTCAATTCTGCCGGTATTTTAAAAGATATCCTTATGGTGTTAATAACATATTTAACACCCTTGTAAAATACATTCCATAAATAATGTTTGGTGTGAAATTTGTTGTTTATCTTAAATTATAGTAATTAAGGAAAAATGGCTTAAAATATTTATTGAACTATTCTTTCCATAATAATACTATGAACATTTCGGAATATTTCCTTAAGGGTGTCAATAACTTTTTGGTTTACGCTATACATTGACAGTCAATAAATTCCACCCTATCAATAGTTTCATTTTCATGGCTAAAAGTTTCCTCATTCATTCCTCTTCAAGGGGTTTACATCCTCTAAACTATAATCAGTACATATAAAACGTACAAGGGCTATTAAAAAAAAAAACAATAAATAATCGCAAGTCGTATTTAAAGAAACTAACAAGACATTACTAAATTTACGAAATTGTAAATTAATGAGGTTTATATCCGTAACTTTGATTGTTTTAAATACTGCTTGATTTTATATTAATTAGTATTTTAGATAATCTTAATACGTTTCGTATTGCCTGGATAAGGTGTGTTTGGATTTAAACACCTAAATCAGAATAAAAATTTAAGTAATGAAAATGAATAAATCAATTGGTTTAAGTTTTTTGACCGGCAGTATATTTCAAATCATTAAGAAAGAAAAAAAAAGGAAAATTATAAAACTAATTTCTACATTTACAGCATTTGTTTTGGCCTAGTAAACGATGCTACCTGAACTATAAATAATATCGACCGCCTGTGAGGTAATAGCAAAAGGAAAAATGAATTTATAAAAAAACAAAAAAACAAATATATAACGCTTAAATGATAATTGTTTAATGTAATATTTAATATAAATTATAGCCCTTTTTGTTAAACTTTGGTCCAAAACTTGATATGCCAATAGAACAAGTCTAAACTACTATTACTAGGCCAAATTTGTTTTCCCTGCCCCAGGATATATCGTCCACCAAACATAGCATCTGTAATGTTTTTTCAAAAATGAGTTTAATACATTTAAATGTATTTTTTGAAATGAACAATATTGTAACCAATTTAAGGTACTGCATTTTGTTTATATACTTATTGTAAACCAAGGCGAGTCACTAGCGACCTGCATTTAATAATCCTCAATTCGATAATAATCCGCATCTTCCGATAAATATTTACATTTCAATTATTTATTTCTTCAACTGAAGCTTTACATGCTTTCAGTGTAACTATTAGTAGTGGTTGTGCCATGATGCAGTGTTACCTTTTAAACTTCATTTCTATAATCGCGATGAAAATTGATTCCTACTTAACAATAAATCGCTATGAATACGTAATTATTTTACCAATAATTTAGTAAGACATGGTAGCATTTAAATTTTATAGAACATTTTAAAATTTTAGAAACGCGTAATTTAAAACGAAAAATAAATTCATAGTATCAAATCTTATTTGATTGAGTGACAAATTATAATTTTTAAAAGCAAAGACCGGTAATTTTTTTATCATTATTATATTTCGTAACATCTATCGTAAGAAACTTAAAACATGCTTCGTGTACAACGTTAATAGTTGTGTACGCTAAATTTCCGTCATGTCAGGATGTTCGTGGTTTTGGCTTATCAGGAATCATTGGAAGAAAAAGGACTCTGCTGTGGAAGGAGTTCCTGGGCCGAAGAAGTAAGATTTTTTAAGAAACTATTTATTGAAAATTTCAAGTTTATAAAACAATTAATAAATGTGAAGAATTATGTGTATGATGAAATTATTATGGTTTTTAGATAAAACACTTCAATAAATGTTCAATATTATAAGGTCGTGAGACCATCTTTTTCAGAAACCATAGTAAATTTTCGGCAACCAAATGGGAATTCAGTTAATATAATAGTAAGCATGAATGGGTACTTACTTTATTATTAGATGACCGATATTTTAAGGAGTAAGATTATAATTTTCGTTTTTTATTTTCTTTTTTGTTTCTTATTATATTTTGATTTTATTTTTAATATTAGGTTATTGACAACCGAAAGGGAACCAAGTTGGGAGATTTGAGTATTCGAGTGAATATGGAGATTATCATGGAAGGATGAGTTTATTTGTTACATAATAAATAACATTGAAGAATTTATTAAGGATTGGATTCGAGATGAATCGGACGACTAAGTGGAAGAAACCCCTCTTAAAATTAAAATAAGAGGCTTTTTTTTTTACGCCAGCTAAACTTTGAGGCCAGAAAAGCTTTATGGCCTTAATTTGTCTTATAAAATAAAAAAATAAAATATGGGAATTTTAGATTCCATATTAGTAATACAAAGCCTATTTAAATATTAAATTAAACAAATCACAAGTATTAATTTATTTTGAAATTAATACAATAGGAGTATAAATATTTCTACTTTTCGTTTCTAAAAAAAAAAAAAAAAGAAAAGAAATGATAATAAATCGGTTATTTTTTTAGACATAATAAATCAGTCTTTCTAAACTTAAGGAATATAAATATTAAAGTTACCTATTCCTTTATGATTTTCGATTTTTTTTTTTTCACTATTTCTTTTGATACAATTCAGACATTGAAGAAACAAAGCAATGGTTTTTGTTGTAAATTTGTTTTTCCTCACTAGTGTAAATACCAGTATACATTTTTTTTTAACGATAGTAAAGCGAGTATAACCTATTACAACAAATTGTAAATTAATCGATTTAAAATAATTGAAAATTTATTTCTTTTTTTTTTCCCTTAGGAAATCATAAAATAAATTATTGGGAAAAATTATGTTAATTTTCATAATTTTATTTTGCCCTTTCACCAATTCTGAGACTACTTTAAACCCTTTATTCTATGATGAATTTTAGTGTTAGTAAGATTATTATAACTAATTTATACATTAATTTCTTTTGTAATAAATTGTATATGCTATGAAGGAAAAGTAAGTTGTTCGAAAATAAGCTAACTCATAAAAGCCTTAATGCCTCATATGTTATTGATTTGACCCACTAGTCTCTCAAATAACCATTCAATCCCGATAATAGTCCAGTCAATGAGTGCTGAAATGAGGGGTGTAGAGTGCATAAAATATGCGATTATTTTTCACCTCAGGGCTACGTTGGGTTAAATTAGAAGATAAACATAATAAAAGTCCCCGCCCCTGGGCATTTGCTCCTAGTGCCTTTAACGATTTTCAGAAAAAATGTCAGAATCAAAGTTGTCATATATAAGTTTCTTGCACTTAAAGCAAATGTATGACAAAAAAGTGAGATAAAAATAATTTTTGGCGAAAATTATCAATATTCAATAACGTATATCTCAAAAACGGTTGGAAGTTTGAAAAATATGTATATAAACAATTTCATAGGGAATTTAATTGGCTTTAAATATTATTTGAAAAATATTTTTGTAGAGTCCACTATTTCCGAGATGCAATCGAAAAACCCAAAAATGGGATCTTCTCCTCTCCCCCCACCGTTAGCTTAACCCCCGGGGGCGGGGACTTAGATGTTTATCTTCAAACTACTCCTAACGAAGCTGTGAACTCAATAATATCGCATATTTTATAAACTCTACTCACTCATTTCAAAATAATCGCATATTTGATGCACTCTACAATATTTTTATTAAGTGGACTAATAACCCTTAGAGGCGTCTCAAAAAGAAGGTAGCCTTGGGACCTTTGTGTGAGGAACTTTTGTTGGAGTACTATTCAAGGGTACTACTACTAACCAGTCATAGTTATATTATTAGATTCTTAGTTAATCAAGATCATCAAGACCCGTAATCTGCGTCCTTCTGCCCAGGTATCGACGCAGGCAACTATGCGACTACCTATCAACTCTCATCAGGGCATGTGCATCCAAAGAGGGCAACACGGAGGAGACCTGCGACAAGGCAGTTCTGGGGGCCATCCAGTTTCACAGAAAGAGCAAGCAGAAGAACAATCGGGTTTGCCTCATGGGGAAGTACCACAATGTCCTTTATGTTGCTGCCAGGATCGCATACGATTTCAACCTGAAGAACACTTCCACTGTCCACTGTGCAGCAGACCTCCTCCAGAACCAGTGCGGTTTATTTTATCAAGAGATATTCTTTTAGCCTACTGTGAGCAGACCTTCGAAAGGCTTGCAATGTCAGACTCGGGCTTAAAGTGATGATTCAAACACTAAGTATATGGTGACGGGAGATGAACCGGAAAGCGTTTTAGTTTACTTTTGAAAAAACTGCAGACTTCGTATACCTGGGATCAGTGCAGTTAAAATCTAACCGATGCCACTTTTTACGAAAACTTATAATTGGACATACTCTCTCAAGACAGACAAAACTCCACCTTTTGACTATAATGTTCTGATTGTAAGGTTTTTTGAACAGGATGAATGCGAAGGATATTTGGTGGACTATGTGAAAATGGGTACTTAGAAATCAAGAGGCTTATAATAACTTCGTCCTCACAGGCTGCGGTGGGCCGGACACTTCTGAAATGTCATGATCACATGCAAATGAATTCCTGGATCCTTTCGTGAAGAGGCCGACCCGTCTCCGGGTTGTAGCGCCACGAGAAGAAGAAGAACTAAATTATTGTAATTTTTATAATTAGGTACTCCCTATATTCTAACCATTGGGTCCACTTTCCTACACTTTTATTCCTTTCAGCCGTCACTAAGCGCAGAGTTTACTCTGTTCTTATCATTACTGTTGCTGAAAGGTCGAGTTTAATAAGCCATGTTATGGAGAAAACATGATAGAGCTTTATTTAATAATACATTAGGCACTACTTTTATAGATGTTATAATACCTTTTGATATTTACAGAAATAATAGAAGGTAGCAGCATTAAGTGAGAACAAGTTCACCTTGTAACAGTTGGAACAGTGTTGCCACCCATTGTTTTGCATTAGATATACATTCATTTAAATAATTTAGTTTTTGACAATTTACAGCTAAGCAAATATACAGTAATGGAATAATGAAACTGCTAAATCCCATTTTAGCTAAAATATGAACATAATTTCATGGAAATCAAATTAAATAAAGTAATAATTGAAACTAGTTATAAAATTAATAATAATAGAATTTCAATTGGTTACTTATCGAAAGCAAAAATGTTTTTATTGTATTTAATTAGTGCCAATATGAAATTTTATTTGTGTAAAATTTATTGTTTCAAACGACTGTTAAGAAAAGTTGTGGGTCATTCTCAAAATAATTGCCGTTTTGGGTTTAGAGATAGAGTAAAAAAGTCGAAAAATGAACTTCATTTTTCTTGAGCGAGTATTTTTGTATCTTTTCTTAAGTATGTTAATTTTTTGAAAAATACTTTGCAATCATGAGTTTTTTGTTTTTTTAAAATTTGTATATGTCAACAGAAGTGATTTTTATGTCATGGGTGTTACCTAAATTAAATAATTTCTTAAAAACTATAATTTTGTTTACATTTTCTCTGGACTGCAATCAAATTATATCATGGAACACCTAATTTTGCTTAGAATTGGTTATTGGGTTAATATTGAAATTATTTCTTAGGTCGGTAAAACATAACTTTTAGTGAGGAATGCTACCAACTTTTCCATAATTTAGTCTCCATTTTCAAAAATGTGGTCTTATTTCATAATAAAAAAGAATCTGAATTTAACATAAAAATCTTCACCTCACTGTAGAATGACGTCCGTGAGGTAACACTCCTGATTTGTCCATGCTGAAGAACTTTTAGATACTTTTTTACCAATAAAAAACAGAACAAACAAAAGTATGCTCTTTGAGAATAAAATTTTTATTTGTAGGTGTAATAAAAATTGAGTCAAAGACATTTTATAGCGGTAACACTCCTGGCATTGAATAAAAATACTTACCATTATTTTCGAAGATAATTAACCTCTCTCCTCAAGAAACCGGAAGTAACTGGTTTAACGATCAGAAGACGATTCAATACTATTGAAGAAAGTTCCCCTACACTTTTGAAGTCAGTTTCTTGGATCTCAAGGTCAGAAAGAACAGTAACAGTTTTGACCAACATTTTCGTAAGACCATGGGGACGGTATTATAATTTTTTTTGGCTGTCTGTATAGTCTATTTTTATTGAAAATAGATAGGATATTGTTCTTTAGAATGTGAACTAAAATAAAATATCGTTTTTTTTTAAACAAAAATAATTGTTTTTGTTGTCATATTGAGCTGGTGACAGTAACACTCATGACATTTTTAGTAGTTTTCAAAATATTTTTCCATTTTTCTACTTCATAAATATACTCTGGAGAAGAAATTTCCAACAGAAATTACAAAAAATATTGTAAAGTAGTAAAAAAAAAATCAAAGGAAAGATAACGTGACCATCAGTCACTATTTGTTTGACAAAAGCGGCAATTTTTTTGAGAATGACGCTTGAATCAAAATATATGTACAGGGTTAATTATTATTATTAGGTTCAATCAATCAGATTAATTCAGTGACAATCTTTAAATTAAGATTTTACCAAATTTACTAATACTTTATTCGTGCTAAAGGAAAAATCTTGCAGTTAAAATTCAATATTGTATATTACAAATCTTATTGTATCAATTGGAAGCTAAGCTGAGGATCTATCTTTTTACATGATAAATGACTTGTTTACAGATACTTTATAACAATGTTTTTGATATGTAAGACGCTAACAAAATATTCTTATGATCATTTATATCATTACAATAAACATTAGTATTATTTCATCTTCTTAAGGATTATAGTAAGAAGTTCATTAAACTTATTTTGAAGATATATTTTGAATTTTTCAAACAAAGTTTTTGAAAAAGTTATTAAAAAGATCTTAGATTGCTTCCAGATATTTTTTAACTACTGAATGTCATCTTTAGTTTGTAATAATTCTAAAAACGTTTCAGGAGTAAATAAGCTGTTATATGAGTATAAAAGTTTCACATTTTAGTTACAGATTTACTTAAATTATTTGGTATTTATTTCCTTTCAAATTTTAATTTTTTTTCTAATGATCCTGTATGTCTAATCACTGTATTTAAATATTCATCCATTACTCTTTTACCAGTAATTTTCCATAAGCCATTTTAATTCAATGATATATTTGTTTATATTTATTAGATTTTTTAACAGAGAATGGTAGGAAAAACTTTCAAAAGAAAAATTAATAAATAAATAATAATAGTTCTATGGACACATATGCAGACTACCCGAACACAGACTGACCCATCAGATTCTGAAGGCAACAATGAACCTTAAAACAATGGCATGGAGCACACAAGTGAAGAAAGACCTAAAAAGTGCAAAAACAAACCCAGAAGAAGCTCTAGATAGAAATGCTTATGGAAGAAAGGTAAATGCGTGGGAAGTACGGCCGGAAAATGGAGTCAAGAGGACTGGGAGAACTTGGTTGGAGGATAGGAGAGAACATGGGGAGAAAATGAAGATCATCTGGGCGCGTCTTAAGAAGAGAGAAACCACAAGAGCTTCACGTGATCTATCGTAGGTCCAGATCATGCCTAATAATAATAATGTTAAAAAACCTATTCTATTTTCAGCATCTTAGGCTGAGAGTACATTTCTGACTAAAGTTGCTCTAGATAAAGGAATATTTATTAGAGTTAATTTTATTTTAGATTCCTCATTAATAAAATAATAATAACAATAAACAAAAAGTTAAATTAGTTTTGATATTATGTTATGCTTGTGAATTCCTAAAAAATATGGGTCAGCTGCTGATTGTACTCATAAATCTGAAAATGAAATATTTGTTTTGTATGAAACTGTCTGGATTTGTGGCAACTCTAACAATTATAAAATTATAACTTATATTTTTATTAGGTGTTTATTATTGCTGTAATTGAATAAAGAAAAAAATTGGAAACAGCCCTATAAAATAATATACTGCAGTAAGGGTGCTATGTTTAAGAATACTAGGAACATAATTTGGTGGTTTGTGTTTATCAAGGTACATGCATTGTCTTATAATAAATTGGTATTTTAAGAAGAATATTTAGAAAATTAAATACTTTTCATAATTTATATATATTTAATACCAGTTTTTAAAATATTTTCTTTACTTAATTGACTAACCTAAATTTTAAAGTTTTAAGAAGTATATTTACTTTATGTAGGTGCTATCTTTGGACCGAGAATCTGCAGTGCCTTCTCAGGCTGGAAGAGCGAATTCGACAACAGAAGTGATTGTATAAAGGCATTGAAATACTTCCTGCATCATGCGATGTTGGCTCGACTCCAGTTCGAGCTTCATGGAACTAAGATCAGGATGGTGGATGTACCATTACAAACCTGCATGAGGGCAAGCCCTGCAACAGTGGCTATCCATGCTCAGCGGCCTGATGTCTTCCTCCTTCTTGTGCAGTATGGTGCCAAGGTCCATGAGCTACCATATGTATGTTGAGGCAACACTTATTTGTAAGGCCTATTAGGAATATAGATTATATCAAAGCTAGTCAGGAAAATAATCTTAGGGTACTGGATAACCGGTGTACCTATTGCTAAATTGCTTAAGTAAAGTAATATGCATAAAATTTTAAAATTTTTTTGATAGATTGAGGAAAGCTAATATTCATAGTTAAATTTTTTTTAATATACATTAAAAAATATATAGATAACACCTACAGTGCTTTTAGTTATAACATTAAAAAATTCATTAAAAACAAAACAAAAAAACTTAACTGTAATATCTATACATATTTCCTTCTTAGTAAAGTTTATAAAAAAAACAAAAATTGCCGCCTGTGGTCTGTGTTTATCATGGTACATGCTATAACTTCACCAGACCCCCGGATTATCACAGTTTAGATCAAGGATCAAAGCAAGGATACATGGTACATGTTTTTCGAATAGGTATATATTTACATTAGTATGTACAATTATTTAATAATAATAATAATAACAATAATAATATTATATAATTATTAATAATAAAATTGATATTAATTCACATTAGACTCTGGTGTGATCTTGAAATGGGAATGTAATATTAGAAATATTAATATAATTAATTATTTTTTCTAATCCTCCAATATTTATTTATTTATAAAAACAAAGACGAGGAAAATAAGGGTTAAAATCTTGTTTTACCAGTCTTGGTATTTGACAATTGGTGTCCTCGGCAGCAGTTTTGGTTTCTCTGTAGACTGAAGGTCTTCTTCTGCTAGATGAGTGAGGAGGAGTTTAGTTTTATTTTATTTTTTTTTTTCTAATCCTCCATTTATTTACAATATATACAACAGGAATTGAAAGGAGTTACAATCTTGGATTGCCTTGCGGCATTTGAAGATGGGTGTTCCCGGCAGCTGCTGGATTCACTCTGTTGACGGATGGTCTTCCTTCTTCTATGTTGAGCGAGGAGGAGGAGTCACTCTGCTGGCGGTGGTGGTTTTAACGGGTCAGTCTGTTTGAGCCTGAACCCCTTCCCTCGGCGAGTATGTCCGCTAAGGGGGCCAAACCTTGCCACCTCCCAGGCCTGGGAGGCGGGGCTACGTCCCTGAAGAGAGGGTTGAAACAGTGCTTCAGCCCATCAAAGAATTTGATGTGCTGGCGGCCAATGTAGTTCGGGATGGAAGGCATTCTCAGCTGTTCTAGGATGTGACTGTTTTTGGCCCTCTCAGATTGGTACCACGGACGATTCGCCGAAGGACGGTGTTCTGGAACGTTTGGAGGGCATGTAGTGTACTCTTGTACATGTGGTGCAGCAGTGGAGCTCCATGGAGTAGGGTGGGTCAAATTATGGATTTGTATATCTGGAGCTTGAGACGGAGGGATAGTTGGGGAAAAGTCAGGAGATGATAGAGGCGCTAGGTCTTTGTCCTGGCCTGTTTGATCCTACTCTTCACGTGGGTGGAGAAGGTCAGGTGTTGGTCAATGGTGACCCCAAGATATAGGACGGAGCTGGATATTGGTTGCTCAACATTGTCTACTGTGAAGTGCTTAGGCATCTCTGGGATCTCCTGAATTTAGCAAAGGACATCACAATAGCATCAGTTTTCTTGGGGTTAACCTTGATTCCACAGGTGTGTAGATCTTCGACAATGGTGGAGGTTGCCCTCTGAGCCATGTCGAGTGCTCGGCCAGGGTTAAGGCTGGAGGAGTAGACGGCTACGTCCTCTGCGTATGCAGCAACTACCGCCTCGGAGTGTTTGATGGAAACCACTGGAGCCGTGAAGATGTTAAACAGGATTGGTCCAAGTACTGATCCCTGTGGTACACCGCAGGTGGTGAGGACTGGTTGAGACAGGCTCTCACCGACTCGTACGACGAAAGATCTTCCGCTAAGATAGCTTCTGATCAGTCGGCATAGGGCGGTAGGGAACCTGTATTCTTCCAGTCGGCAGAGTAGTAGGGGGGGTGTGAGACACAATCAAAGGCCTGTGTGCAATCCAGCGAGATGAGCGTAGTGGCTTTATTTCTATGCATCTGGTCGATGGCATAGGCCTGAAGCTTGGCCAGATGGTGTTCGCAGGCAACACCTCGCTGGAAGCTGGTTCAGGTGGTATGACTTCTTCACGGCGACAGTGGCCGAGGATATGGTAGTGAGCCAGTCTTTCGAACACCTTGCTGATGTGAGAGAGGAGGCTGATGGGACGGTAATGTTCCGCTACGTTACCACGTCTCTTAGGTTTTAAGAGGGGGACCACCACAGCCCGTTTCCAGACCGTGGGGAAATAAGCAATTCGGAAACATGAGTTGAAGATGTTTAATTAATAATATTTATTTTTTTTATTAATGAGTAACAATAAAATAATTGTTACGAGAGTTAACGGACAGACAGTTACACTCTTGAAACGAAGTTAGACCCTGTAACAACATGTACTATGTTAAAATTTGAATTAAAACATGTTTTTATCTAGTTTTTCATACTAGTATTTAGGAAAATTAAAGAATGAGTTAATCAATATATTTCAAACATATATAAATCTATTTTCAGTAGAACTTCTAGCTTTTGAACTTCCTATTGTTCCTTAACAATAGCAATAATTAAAATTGAACAATTAGAAATCCAAATAAAAAATACATTTAAGAGACATATTAAATGATTATTTTTAGGAGGGCTAACCTTGACAACAATCACATAAAGCTATCTACTTCTTTGGCAACTGATTGTTCAATTGTTTCTTTGATCCTTTAGTCCTTGAGCTTATCAAATGCCAGCCTAACTTTTAAATTTACTTTAATCTAGAGTAATGTCTTAGAGAGTCACAAACTTAAGAATAACATTAGCATTACATTATTCATGGGATGGATAGGGATGAGATCTTAAAATCTATATTAATTAATAAAAATACATAAACAAATACAGATTTTTTTTTATTGATTAATTACTTTCGCATATTTCATATATTGTATGTTAGTTACTAGCATTGCAATGTTGCAGTAGAAAAAAATTATATACCTGGAGATCAGACATTTAATTGAAATAATTAACTATTACTTGCAGGGCCTGTTAAGCCCACTGGAGATGCTGGAGGATATGATCAACTGCCACTCAGGAGTTACATGCCATGTGACCACTTGCAGAAACATTGCTGCTGTTGTGAGGCCTTCAGGAGTGGATGGGTGGCCAGTGGCTAGCCTCAAACACCTTGCTCGAGTATCTATTAGGGAATCACTTAACGAAAATTTCCAGCTACCTGTCGGGATATATCTCTTACCTCTCCCTAAGAGTCTAATCAGGTATATAAGTCTGGAGGGTGAATGACCTCATGAACATGTTACAGGAAAAATAAATAAAAAATACAATAAAATTACAATAAAAACAAATAAAATAAAATATATCAAATATTTGACTACCACTGACTAAGTGTTTTATATTATTATTATTGTTATTAAATTTATACAATTTCAAATATCTGTGCCTTTATGCTTTAAGCCCTCTTCTATTTTATTGTCATAGAAATGAGATAAGTAATTTTTAATGATATTTAATTAAATTTAATCATTTTCAAATTATTTGTTCTTTTCCTTGTCAACATACTGTAAAAAATACCATTTTGCTACTTGAAATGATTCTTATTTGCATTAGTAGTCTAATTTTTATGATCTGGGTTTGAGAGTTTAGTAAATTAATAAGTTTGTTGAAATATTTTTTGACCCATCTTAGTATAGGTGGCAGTAATTAGTACACATAACAAATCAAATTTTTGTATGTTTAAAATCACCTGATTTATATGGAGTTTCAATTTCATCAATAAATTTTCTTCAAGTGCTGTCCATGGCTGAAAGACAAGTATTATTATTATTATATAGTTTTTGATATTCGCAATTAAATTTCTTCTTTTAGTACAGTATTGATCAAATGTGGTAATTATTTACAATGTTTATATTTTAACTTCATATTATCTGGTGCTTAGAGGGAGCAACTTTGGGTAAGCAGGTATGAGTATATAAATATAATATCGCACATCTTTAATCTATATCTTTTAAAAATGCAAGATTTAAAATAACATATAATAAAAAACAATACTATAGCAAAATTAATGTGGAGAACAACCATTGCTGGGCAATCAGAAACCTTCCTAGACCTTTTAACTTGTTGCTACAAAGGCCATGAGTAATATATAAAACAATAACATAATGTGAAATTTTGTCTGGTCAAGTCGAGTTATGTATATGGGTGATTCTCAGATTACGGGCAATTTTCAGCAAAAAATTTTTAATAATTTTTACAGTAGTTCAATATTTTTTTGTAAATATCAACACTTTCTATTGTTGTTTAGCAGTTAAAAAACAAAACAAACAAATGGTCAAGATCAAAAGTCATATTTTCATGAGAAATTTAAAATTTTAATAGTGCGGTAATGACAATATCAGCTAGGTAATGATAACCATTTGAATACAATTGTTTAAACAGTATATTGGAGGTGATTAAAAAATTATATTACGGAGAAATATTTCTTCTCTGTTACAGCAGTGGACTAAAATTAAAGAAGGAATTGTAGATGTAGAATGTTCTACTACTGGTTGCCATAGTTCTGTTCTGTATGATAATTTTTTCTAAATCAATCTTAAAACCCCAGTTGATACAATACATAACAAATTAAAATAATAATAGTTGAAAAAAGTAGAATAAAATAGAGAAAAAATATAGAATTTAGGATATAACGGAATTTAAATAGATTTGAGAAGTGTTTTTCTTTTTATTTAGTATTTATATCATGTACATAATGGTGAATAGAGCTACATAACTATTTTAAAATTCTCTTAATATAACATTTGAGATGGGTTTTGAGCTTACATATATCATCTAAAATAAATCTATTGTATAAATTATCTTAAGAAAATTGTACTGTGTATTTTGTACAATATATTTTGTGTATTAAATTTAATGTTTTATACTGCAGTATGAAAATAATTTTATAGATATTTACTAAGAATGTATCGAAAAAGGGTATAGGCTCAACTTACCAACTTTTAAGTTATATTAGTAAAACTTGGTTGAATTTAAAATGCATGAAGACACATCTGTTCACTTATAAAATACCTATACAAGTATAAACTAATATTCTCATGAATGATAAAATAATAAAATAATTTTTCCGGAAAAGGACTTAAATTTAACAAGTAAAATTATGCAGTAGAAGGATGTTAACTAAGTATAGCACCATTCGTGCTAATGTGAACTAGGCCAATTAACTCGACAAGACACACTTTTTTTTTTTTTTGGCCTAAGACTTCCATTGAAGTCCTATACTGGATTCGAAAAGACACATTTAAAATTAAATATAAAACAGTCATCAGTATAACATCAGTTACTCTAGGTTTAATTTCTATAGAAGGATTCGACCAGTCTGTAATAATACTCTTGCATTTTCAAGGTTGTAAAATTATTATCAAAAATGTAATACTGGTTTGTGTAATTTAATTTTTTTTTTCTTTAAGAAAATAGTCTACTATCTTGGAATTTCTGAAGGCTTAAAAAATAAACTAAGTTTTGTAGTTCAATGTTCAACATGCTATTAAAGCAAAACATGAATCAACCACAACTATCTTCTGATAGGTGGCTTAATGGATATTTTAAAGGAGTGATTAGTAGGGCTAGTGCAGGGAAAAACTTTAGAAATAAATTTATTTAATATTGTAAAGATTACTAATCTAAACACTTTTGTAAACAGATTTATACAAAAGTGTTAACTGCTTATAGTCAAAGTGAAAAGTGGGTACATCGGCAGTTATTTGTATTCAATATGTATCGTACATATTTAGAGTAAAATAAACCTTTATTTATTAATTGAACTAAGCACCAACAATTTTCAGTTGTCTTAACAAGTAGTCTGAGGCAGAGAACTCTCTTAATTTGTCAAAATAACCCAATATTTCTTTTTTAATAGTTATAAGCCAACATTCATGACTCAAATATTGAAAAATTATTAACAATAGAGTGTGAATATATATAGTATTAACTATATTATATATAGTTGCACTTCTTGTTGTCTTTTTACATAAGCAGTAATGGCATAGAATAGGATAGTCATACTGAGAAGAGAAGGAGATGCCTGTGGGTAATTTTCTTTATTCTGCCTCTTATTCTATTCTATAATGGTATTTCACAAACATGTTTCATACTTTTCCCAATATTCTGACAGTTGTAAATTTGAAAAATTAAAGCTTACAAAATTAACTTTATTTTAACCAATTATAACAATCTAGTAAATTGATATTAAAAAAAAAAAAAAAAAAAAAAAAAAGTAAAGAGTTTGGTATCAGACAGGACCTGCAATGTATTTCTAAATCTGTCACACATATAGATTACAGTATATACACATGACTCTCAATAACTTCTATAATTTGAGTTTTTTTTGCTAATTCCTTGAAAAACACTTGATATATTGAAAAAAATCTATGAGTTTTTGATTCCTTGAATATTTGAATTCATAGCACTGGTGCCTTTCTAGTCAGCACTTAATAATTCGAAGCTAGGACTCTGCAATCGACTTCAAAATACATAGTCTGGTCGTTTGTTTACATTCTTTGAATTTAATGAAGATCGTAGCAGAGATATTGTGTTATTATTGAAATATTGTGAAATATTATGTTCTACCAGATTCAAGGTGGGGACTGGTGACACTGTGGTGGGTTAATCTTTAAAGATTTTATTGACTTTATAGATATCATGGTTGAGGAAAAAATGCAAATTAATCACTGTATTTTTTGATTGGTTAATTTCTGTATTTCTTGAAATTGGAATATTTCAATTTAATATTTTTATTATTGAAATTAGATATTCAAATTAGTAATAGATAATAACACTAAAGATTATTGTAGTATTTCTCATTCAGAAATGAACCCACATTAAACTGATTGTGTAACATCAATTTATGTATTTAAACATTGGCTACAGACTACTGTTGTTAGTTGGCGAAGTTCCACTTTATGAGATCTTCCCAAGGTATCATCAGTCTTTCAATACTTTGCCTAAAGCTCTCAATTCTCTGTTTTTCTTATTTCATTGATTATTGGCATCAGAGTCATTTTTAAAATGTTATGTCCAAGCACTGTACCTACTTTTCCAGGAATGGATTTTCATGTATTTTCTTTATCCATAGCAAAACATTTTTCTAATTGGATCATAAGCAGCAAACCACCTACTTATTCAGTGTGCCTGAAGTTTTAACGTGAGTGTCATGGACAGGTTTTTCCAGACCTGAAAGAAGAAGGAAGTAGAGCAACAACAGGAATATTTGAACATTTCACTGGGGGTTCCTTAGATCCCTGATACATAGATGAAAAATAAATCTTATAAATAAAAAAATAATCTCAGATTAATAATATGAGTAATCATAAAAAAAAAAAAAAAAAAAAAAAAAAAAAAAAAAAAAAAAAAAAAAAAAAAAAAGTATTATATTATGAACATTCATATCTAATTTTAATAAATATTTCCTACTTCTATAAAAGCATTGGATTGAATCACTGATGAGTACAGGAAGAGTCTGGATTTTAAAATATTGAAATTGGAGGAATGGTGTATAATGTTGGATGCGAGGGGAGGGGGGGAGTTTAAGAAATTAAATGCTTTGGCACATAAATGAGCTTTTGTATGATGCCGATTGGAAGAGATTTAGGTAAAAGTCAGAACCAGGAAGATCTGTTTTGGAGGGAAATCACTAATGAATTTAATGTTAATACATTAATAATGTAGGAAGATATTTGTAAAAGATAAGATGAGGAAAGATATTTGTAAAAGAACGAACCAAGGAAGCATTGTCATCGGAAGGAGAGAAATTACCATTATAATTTGGTGAAGTGGTGAAAAATACCTCCATGAATCCCACCTGGTTGGGTTAAAATTTATTTTGTGGTGGACCCACGAAATGAATCTTGACTTTCCAACCCTGGCTAGAATAGTTTGGTAACCTGTAGGATAAGCCATCCTTCTTGCCCTAGTTGGAGTACATATATATATATATATATATATATATATTTTTTTTTTTTTTTTTTCTGTTCTGTATTTTTTATTTTATTTATTTATATTATCGTTTCGGGCCATTCACGGACCACACTATTTCAACTGTCTCTTCCTTTTGCCTGGGACTTAAATTTGCCCAATATTCTCGCATTCATTTCCCATTCTCTGTTCCTTTCTCGCTTCACGTCCACAACTGGCCAGTTCCGACTTTTGTTGGAAACCCTGGTTTTCTTAGAGTTTATTCTTTAGAACACGCTTCCCTATGCCCTCCTGTGTGTAATTAATATTCAAAGCACTCAAAGCTTCGACTGCAAAATCGACGGCAAACTGAATTTCAGCAGTGTGGCTTAATGTGTGGAATATTAAGGCGCTCTCCGTTTTAAAATGCGTGAAACACATTTATGCAATTGCGATTGAAACAGTATTATTTTCCGCCGGAACGATTTGATATAAGAATTTAAATCAGGGATAAGTTGGTTTTCTCCTTGCAACCCCAAATTCAGTTCGCTCATACGTTTTGTTAAGTCGATGTTGAATGCTAACTTCCACAGCCATTCGTTATTTTGTGATTCGGATGAATTACAATGCTATTCACTATCGAATTATATCGATCACTGCTCGAAGTTCAAAAAAACGCTGAAGGACTTTTCGGCAACTAAGCCAGCATACGGCTGTATGACACGGTAAATCAGTTTCTCCAATCTCTTCAGTAAACTCGCAGAATTCTCTGTGATTCATCTCTGTGGTTCTGATGAAATTAACAATTGATTTGTCTGGTTTTAGAACTTTAGACATCTCCGCACAAAGACTGCTAATGAATGACACAATGTAAGGCTAACCGTTTTGAACCACCATCATTTCCTACAGCCTTTGACACAAGAGGGCCACTCCTTTATTATTACCACACGTTTTTGCCTTATTAGTTGTAATAGATTTCAAGTTTTTCGATCCAAGATACTTTTTTATTAATGGTATTTTCTAGTCCCTTAAAAATAGATTCATCAGTAGTCGTGTCGTGAATACTAACAATATCAAGAAAAGAAGTTCTTCATACATTTCATAGATTTTATCAACTCCTCAAATAAAAATCAATACCTGAGCAGTGTCTGACAAAACCGTTGACTCATCCAAGGCCAGAAAAAACCACTCAATATTCTGTCTGTTTTGTCAGACAGTTGAGTCGATATATTTTCTCCGATTACTTTTTACCCTCCAAGCCACGGTGTTTGTTGACAAACTGACAGATTTATATAAATTATCTTTTTCGGGGTATATTTCTTCGCTTACTGTAATTTTGCATTCTTTAATTATTCTTCCATCGGTGAATGGCTTTCCACGTTTTACGATTTCAAGAGCCACACGAAGCTGGCACGAGTTGCAACCTCTTGATCAGTATTGAGTTTTGTTATCCGCGATTTAAATCCGCACTTCAAAGCATCAAATGTTTCTGTCCGAAGACTTCTGGTATATTTTGAGCAGTTTTTTTCAAATGTTTCGTTCCCTAATAACATTTAATACTTAATTGCTTTACTTTACTTGTGTGTGAGCCTCTGAGTACCAAGCAAAGCATTCACCTCTTTTGAGCCTTTTTGATCTTCCATATCTCTTTCATTTTTTCGCTGTGTGCTTTTTTCATATCTTCCGACCATTTACTTTTTGTTTTCATTTTCTTTTCTACCTGACAGACTTTCCATGAAGCTAAAAGTTGTAAACCCCCACTCCTCTCTTTAAACCATTGTTGGTTATTTACCTCAGGCACAATAAACATATTGTAAAATGCATGAAATATGCGATAATTTTTACATGACGTTTAATATTATATACTTTGAGAATATATTCTTTTTTACTTACTTTATTTTCATGAGTTTTATAAATTAAAATAGAAAAAGAAAAACGTTAAAAGTTGTTAACTCCCACTCCTCTCTTTACCCCATTTTTGGTTACTTAGTCCATTCAATGAACACATTGTAGAGAGCATGAAATATGCGATAATATTTTACTTCATAGCTTCGTTAGGAGTTGTTAGAAGGTAGACGCACTGAAAGTCCCCACCTCTGTGGGGAGAAGGCCCATTTTTGAGTTTTTCGATTATATCTCGAAAACGGTGGACTCTAGAATAATATGTTTCAGTTCATTACATTTGCTTCTAGTGCCTTCCACGATCATTTTATTAAAAAAATTGTCAGTATCAAAGTTATGGAGTATTGAATTTACTTTAATTTTAAAAAAAAATTGTCGATTTTAAATAATGCGTATCTCAATAACCGTTGAAAGTACGACAAATACATATGTATAAAGGCAATTTTATAGGAAATTTAATTGCTCTGATTTTGATATGAAATATATTTTTCTGGAGCCCACCGTTTTCGAGATATAATCAAAAAACTCAAAAATGGACCTTCTCCCCTCCCCCACCGTTAGCCCACCCCATAGGGGCGTGGACATATAGTATGTTTACCTTCTAACTACTCCTGACAAAGCTATGAAGTCAAAATTTCTACACCCCTCATTTCAGCATTCATTGACTAGACTAACTTGCTTCAGTTTTCTTCAGTTCATAAAAGAATTTCGAGTTAATTAATTTATTTTTTTCATCTCCTCTTTTTTTTAATTACTTTATTCTGTTTTTATTTAAACTTTTTGTCATCTTATATCTTAACCTTTATTATAACATTTAAACCTTTATTATAACATTTATCTTATATTATATCTTATACCTTATCTTTTAACCTCTTTATTACACCATCTCTTTAAATAAAAAAAATCTTATTGCTTATCAACCATAATATATTTCATTTTATTTTTATTTTGTTTATAATCGCATAATGCATCTACATTTTTTCATATTATTTTGAATTATTTATTAACTTTATCATTTTCATTTCTATCCTTTCATTTTATTTACTTATTTATTTTATTCTTTTTAGTTTTATTTTATTTTTTCCTGCCCTATCCTTTTTATTTATTTTTACATTTCTTTGTTTTAGTTCTGATGATGGCCATCAGAGATTCGGCCGAAACGATAGCAAATAAAAAATATATGTTCGATAACATTGCCTAAAAAGATTTATTTTTTCGTCTGATCCCACTCAAAACCTGTTTCAATAAATTCACGCAGTCACTCAACATAGTTCTTTAATTCAATTAAAGATTGAAATCGAACATTTGTGACAGATATTTGACTAAATTACGCTATAAAATATGAAACCACTATTTAAAATGATAAATAATAAAAAAAAAAAAAAAAAAAAAAATCCAATACCTAATTAAAAAAAAATATTATTCGATTATTAGTCAATGAGAGCTGAAAAAAGGGGTGAAGAAGTATGCGATAATTTTTTACTTCATAGCTTTGCCTGGAGAAGTTAGAAGGCAAACATACTGAGAGTCCCCGCCCCTGGGGACTTTATATTTATGGCTTGAATCATTTATAAAATGTTTCCTATGGTCATTGTCGATAAACAACTGTACGTTAAACATAATTTTATTACGCACTAACAGTACAAAAGATCGATAAACTAGGTTTGTTTGAAAGGTTCTCGCAAATTTCCCATTTTGTTAAATTGCATTAGAAATTGTGTACACGTCCGATGTAAGTTTTTGGTTGTTCACAGCTTTAAGCATGATATCACAATTCGATATAAAACATTTTTCTGTGAAAATAATAATTACAAAAAATAAAAATAATAAATTTATTTAAATTTTTAAATTTCAACAAAAAAATTGATTTTAGAAAAATGTTTGAACTTGTTTAGGTCCAAACCCATTTTAATTTAAAATATCGATTATAAAAAGTAACTTAAGATCGAAATGGTCTGCGACCACTTGCGACCTTGGAGAATATTTGAATTTACTTTGACAATTCAACTTGTACAAAAAAGTGGTCCAAATTGCTATAACAAATGGACTTCACAAATGTTACCCACAGGTATTCACCAATAAAAATGCTTAAAATTGATATCGGAATAGGTCTGAATGCTGACACTGACACGACGAATTTGAACGAATGGATCCAACGATAAAATTTCGATAACCACAGTGTAGGAGCCTGTGGGCAATAATTGTTTACTTCGATTAAATAACTAAATAATTCCGTTTTCGGTTGGGGACTATATTTAAAATAATTATTACCTATCAGGTTTCTGAGAAACCGCAAATTGTTTAATTTTTTAGAAAATCCAATCGACGAAAAAGGCATAAAACACGTATAACTCACACAAAGGTAAACTGATTGATTTGCAAATTTTTAAATTCGATAGAGCAAATCAAAAATCAAAGAAAATAGTATCGCTTGAATCAAAACACGAAAAACTGAAAATTAGATTTTTTTAGACACTGTTAACCAATAGTGTGTCTAAAAAAATCTAATTTTCATTTCATTTTCATTATTGGTTAACAGAGCAAAGTCCTGAAATGATGGAGAAAAAACTGACTTTAGATTCGAATTCCACACCTTTGAAAACATACCCATATGAAATTTGAAGTCGATGCAATAATTTTTAGAGGCTCAAAATGCGATGTCCAGAAAAAACATAGTTTTGTCCCACTGTGCGGTGGGCGGAGGAGAGAAGATCCCATTTTTGGGTTTTTTGATTATATATCGAAAACGATGGTCTCCAGAAAAAATATGTTTCATATTAAAATTAGAGCTTATTAAATTTCCAATAAAATTGTCTTTATACGTATTTGTCAAACTTTCAACGCTTATTGAAATATACGTTATTGAAAATCGATATTTTTTTAAAAAATAATTTTCACTTCACTTTTAGTCAAACATTTTCTTCTAGTGGCTTTCAAGATCGTTTTTCAGAAAAATTGTGAAAGTCAAAGTTGTCGATTATTACATCTACATTAATTTAATAAATAATTTTGCTTGTTGATTTTCAACTGAATCAATATAACTATTTCTATTTTATATAGATGGCAACGAAGATATCTATGAAGAAGATGATTGCTTCGATGACGAACTTTGAATGATTATTTATTTATGATAGCATTAATATTTTTAATATTATAATTACTTGTAGTTATATTAATTTCAATTGTATAATTTGTAATAATTTAATTAAAGTATATAACTGTAAAAAAATGTTGAACTATTGGACAGAAAATAGTCCAAATTAAAAATTAACTAGAAAACGTATAGATAAAATTATAGTCAATAAATTGCTCTACAACCTTGATTTTGACAATTTTCTGAGAAATTATCGTGGAAGGCATTAGAACTTAATTTTTAACGAAAAGCGAGGTAAACAATTTTTTTTCTCCAAAATTATCGATTTTCAATAATGTATATCTCGAAAACAGTATAAAAATACGTACAAAAAAAAAAAAAAATTATAACAGCTATTAATAAGGAACGATAATATACGACAGAACTATATAGTTATAAGAGTAGCTGGTTAAATATTAGCTGCTACCAATATTATCTACCAGTTACAGATTCAGTAACAGGTTCTTATTCTGTGGTTTTAACGTTCCAGTCGTAACTATCTTGTACGGTGCTGGTCTCTGGCGGCGGATCCCGAACTCAGCTCACTCCAGTGCCGAGTATCTGTCGGTTAATACCGTTCAGCCGAAGAGACTGTACGTTCGCGATCTACAAGAACATCGTAGGTCTTCGAACAATTTATGGTAATTATTTAGAAAAAATTCTAAACTTTTTATGAATTATTTATGGATTGATTATTGATGAACTAACGAGTTCGAAAATTACATATCATAGTTTTAACAACCATAAAAACAAAAACAAAAACTTCACACGAAAATATGATATAATTTATAATATATTTTTTGAAACCCAAAGTAAATGTTTTTATTTTTATTTTGATGTAATCTCAAAAGACTTATCAGATTGAAATTTATAAGTAAGAAATTTCAACAATTATAAAAATACCTACAAACAAAAAGTTCACTCAAAGATGTGCTACTATTCGAGCATTTATTAATTTATTTTCTAAAATAATTTTTAAAAATTTTAATTGACTTCAAAACACCATTAGATTGAAATAAAAAAAAACAAATAAACAAACAAAAAACATGGTATTAATTTTGATGTTACTTTTGTATTGATCAGAAAAAAATAAAAATCATTTTTTCTTCATGACAGTCTTTTTACGAATATTTAAATTTTGATTATTCCTAATGTTTTTTTTTTTCATTTATTACACTACTAAATTACAATGATGTGTATAATCAATATTATTGTATGATATACGGCATTTAAAAAAAAAAAAATGCAACAATATTTTATATATAAACATTTTTCGAATATCACATATTTAATTGAATAATGGAAAAAAAAAAAAAAATCTTTAAACGAACTGAAAATTTATCGTAAAATTTAGTAAATAAATAAAAACAAAATTAAGAAAATTAATTTTAACTACCTTCATTGATTATATTATATTCTTCTGAGAATCGAAGATACAAATATAGAAAACAGAAATAGTAATAAAAAATTTAAAATAATTAAATTTAATGATAGTAACGAATATATATTTAGTGTGGTTATATGATAAATTGCATATGATTTTAAATAATTCTATTTTTCTTTTTTTTTTTCATAAGAAAAAAAAATCGAATCGAAGTTCGATTTTTCGAACATATTTGTGCTATACAAATAAATATTTAAAATAATTAGTACAGTTGGCTCTCGAAAATTTGAACTAAATGAATCGAATGAATCTTATGATTAAAAAAAACAACAAAAAAAAAAAAACTTAAAATTCCAAGTTCATATTAATTCAAGTTCAAATTAAATCATGGATTAAAATAAATGTGATTTTTATTTAAAAATAAGCAGTAGGGTAAACCAGACAGTTATTGACACCCTTATATAACAGACAGTTATTGACACCCTTATATAACAGACAGTTATTGACACCCTTATATAACAGACAGTTATGGACACCCTTATATAACAGACAGTTATTGACACTATTCGAAAATATTCATTCTAAAATTATAGAAAGAATATTTTAATAAAGTTGAAATTTGCAGTAATTAATCCTTAATTTCTATGCATTAAGCTAAAAAAGAAAGTTTACAACAATTATTATTCCTGGAACATTTTTTAAAAGATAGTGACAAAAAATAAGGTAAAATCAGTTATTGACACCCTATTGATATGTTCTAAAGGACAGAGTTGAAATTACTTCAATACGGTTGAGATATTGGATTTAAGAGGAATTTTTTATTTTTTTTTTGCTAAATATTCTTTTTTCTAATTTTTAAGATAGGGTGTAAATAACTGTCTGGTTTACCCTATAATACATTTAAATATGGATGTTAAACCCATAAAAGTTATAAGCATTAAAGTTATTTTTTATTTTTTAAAACTAAGTTTATATATGAATAACTTTTAGATAGTATTATCCAGAATTTTTTTTGAGGTGTTGAAAGCTGAAAGTGATTGAAGTTGGTGGTTATTTTCTAGTCCACATTCTCATCGTGACAGTCCAACAAATCAGCATAAGAATGGACACCGCATGAAATATTACTGAAATATTTAAAGTTTAACTCAATTATAATGGATTTGTTATACGTATCTGGTGAAATAAAGAGATGTTTGTTTGTTTATTTCGTTTAACGTCACTTTATGCTGCTATGGCTAATCGGACGATGCTACGGTGGGAGTCCTAAATTTTGCCTATCCAGGTATAATTAGGATAGGGATCTTTAACGAGTACCTGACATCGCACAGGCTCGGGACCCCCATTTTACGTCCCTTCCGAAGGACGGCATAGCTAAGGATTTTTTACTCCCTTTAAAAAATCCTAAGGTCATCTGCCGGGCTGCGAACCCGCGATCTTGGGTTTAGTAGGTTGCTATGCTAACCACTACACCACAGGTGACCCCTTATAAAGAGATGTGAACTACTACTCTGTATGTACAGAATCATCACAAAAGTGAAACGGGTACTTCACAATATAGAGGGTGGAGTTTTTTTTATTTCAAACCACAAGTTGGCATAAAACTGCAAAAACGTTTTTCAAATTTATCGATTTTTTTTAAAATTATGGAGTAATTTTCAAGGGGTTGCGATAAAAACTTTTAATTAGAGTGACTCGATTGTGATTTTAATATTATTATTTTATATTTCTGTGGGGACTCGATGCCCGAGAAAGTTGGGACAAGGATCAACGCGCTTGGTACAGAAGGTTCAAATCTTACCTGGGCGGGTTAAAATTTATTTCCCGGCGGATTCGTGTAATGAATCGTGACCTTCCCACCATAGCTAGGATACGATGGTAACCTGAGGAATATCCCGTCTTTCCTGCCCTAGTTGAAGTACATAAGGGTTATTAAATTATAACTAAAAAACATTTTTTTTTTTTTTTTTTTTTTTAAGAAATGGCCATTGAAGATCGCGCAAATTTCATTACTTTTCTTTTCTTATTTTCGCCCTTATTTTCTTCTAATATTTTCTCATAATTTCTGCTTGACTTTGCTTCCTTTACTTTGACCGCGGAGTACCTTTCCGATTTTCTTTATTTTCCGCAAGAACCTTAATTTCTCAATTCCTTTCCGTATTGTTATCTATCTAGGCAGTTTTTGCCTGTTGTGTTTAAATTTTGTTTCCTTTCTCATTTCTCAATTTTGTTTTATATACCCTCCTATGCTCTTGAATTCACAGATTTTCCTGTTTAGTCTTCCTTGGTCTATACTCATCATGTGCTCGTGGAGTCTTCTTTTGGTTTCTAGACCTTTTATCTCCATGTTGATTTCATGATTGGGTCATAACCAGTAGCCTTCCTGTTTATTAGACCCAAGGATTCTCCTCAGAATTCTCTCTCTATTTTCAGTATTTATTCTAGTCAAGGGAGACGTTTTATCCTGTACAGAAATGCTGGTTTTATCACCGTGCTGTAGTGTCTTATTTTTGCGTTAGAGGATAGATTCTTCATAATGTCAATATTATCTGTTGTGAAGCTTAGTTTTACCAACTTTGTGATTTTCTCTTTTATGCTTTTCATCTAGATACTTAATTTTCTTTGATACTTTTATTTGTCCATACTTTTGTCTCTATGATTTTTTTTTGCTGTAGTTTTTCTCCGTTGTATTAAATTCCGTCTTTGCATAGGAATTTGTAGGCCTACTTTTTCTGCTATTTTATAAATATAAAAACCATTTTCTAATATTAAATAAACTTAATATTTTCTATGTAATTAATAGGCATTATATTTCGTAAATATAAATAAGAATGTGTGAATGCGTATATAAGCCCACCGATAGAAGTAAGTGTTTTTCATGTTATATATTGAGAGTGAAGAAAATATTTGCATATTGAGGAAGTAATACATTTTTGTTTGTTAGCATTTTTAATACCAGCAAGCAATATACCGGTCCCAATACTCCGTATTTAAAGATGAAATAACAAATGAAGGATTTAGGTATCCTCTTTTACGATACTAGTTCAGCTTTATGTCGTGTAATACTTGACGGTATTATGGCTCGTACTAATAATGGCTGTGGATTAAGAACCCACTTTATCACCCCATATTGGTTAGGTGCTTTTAAAGATTTTTATTTATTAAGCTATAGACTGAAAAAGAACGATAAAAAAAAAAAAAAAAAAAAAAAAACGATACTAATATTTTTGTGATTGCTTTTTTATTTTCTTAATGAAATGAAGTGAGGAAGAAAAATATAGAAATGAATATAGTTATCAGTTAAAACTTATCACCATGTTTGTTATTAATAAATCCGTCTGTCATGAGTTTTTATTAAATTTATAAACTGCATAATACAACAAAATAAAAATAATGATCTATTAATATAACAAATATCCGTTAATTTTTTTAATTATTTTGAAATTCTTTTTTTGAGAACGTACTACAATCTGCCTTAAAGAGGAAAATAAGTAATATGGATGGCATCATGGATCCATTCAAACAATATGTAAAATAAGATATAAATGAAAATAAAATAAAAAATTATCACAAACTGTACAATATATAAATTAAAAAAAAAAAAAAAAAAAAATAAAAAAAAAAAAATATATATATATATATATATATATATATATATATAAAACGAAATTGATTAAATTAAATTCAATAATAATAGTAATAACATAAATAGTATATATGTGGATATATTATATTGTGGATAAGTTTGTTTATGACAAAGTAATGAGCATTGAGTATTTTTCTAAGGATTTTGGATTGTGAGATTGAATACGAGATGGATTGGATGGTTTAGTGAAGCCCCAAAGCTTAACTCCATACGTCCAAATAGGTCTAGTTACTGTTATGTAAATGAGTCTTTTGTAACTAATCAGAAGGTTAGAACGTTTGTTGAGTAAATTTTGTAGTAGTCGAAAACGAAGTGCAGTTTCTTGTTGTTTTGGTCTTGTATGCTGATTCCAAGTAAAACATTTGTCAAGATAGAGTCTTAGGTATTACCATTATTAAATCCAATTATTGGTAGGTGTATGGATGAAAGTATTTAAAGATAATAAACTTTACTTTGAAGGGAATTATTAAAAAATGTTTTAAATACGCAATGTAAAACAATGCTGTACTTAAGCACAAAAACGTTTGTAACGATCTAGTGAATATTTTAGAAAAAAAAGTGGAATTTGTATTATTGGAATACTATTTTTTGCCTGGCTAATTGAGCACTTAGCTGTTATACGAAACGTATATTCTTCCTCTGTCAAGTTGCACATTGAACAAGCATCACACATAAAATTGTTGAAATTTACGACAAGATATATACAATGAAATATAGTCACAATATACAAGATATACCTATAGTATCGGATTTTTTTTTCCTTACAACAGTTTGCGAGAACCCCATCATACATAAAATAGGAGGCTACAACAAGACATCATTAACAAGATATACCAATAAACGTACTAAACATATATTAATTGATATAATGTGACATATATATCGCTTTTATATAAAATATATATATTATAAAATATATTGTTATAATATTTCATTTTAACTAAATATCCATATTGCGTATTTTACTTTATGAATTTGTTTATTTATATATATTTAATTTCCCAACTGAAAATAACTTCAAAAAAGGTAAAAAAAAAACTAAAAATAAAATAAGCAATATGTAAAGCTTCCGTAAAATAAGCAATAAGGAAAAAACAAAACAAATAAACAACCTTGAAAATATTAAATAAATTTAACTGATTAAAGTTTGGAATATTTTCACCGTGTGTGTGATGTAAATGTATAAAATTTGGTCTATATCAAGGATGGACATAGTAATTTGAAAATGAATTTCTTCGTAACCTTTTCATATTTATTAAAATTAAAAAAAATATATTCATAAAACCTTTTATTTTTAAAATTTGAAATATTGATATCCGTATTTATATAATACTCGTATATTTATAAAAGATTAATAATATATTTCCCAGAATCCTAATTTTAATAAAATTCAGTATATATTTATTGAATTAATTATTTGTGTATTTGTTTTTACTCCTCAAAATAAATTTGAATTAAAAAAGCCTTGAAGAGCACTATATATTTCTATACATAGATAAAATTTACAGTTATTATCTAAGTCATGACTTCTTCAATGAATGGTGAAAACGAATGAATTGTCTTTTAGGAGACGTTAAATCGGTTGTACTCAGGTATATTTTAAATAAACTATAAATAAATAAAACGCTTACCAAACCCCAAAGTTCAATTCCAACATCACCAGCCTCTGAACATACACCTTCCTCACACAAACCTCCAATCAAAATCTCGTTATACCGCTTGATTTTTATCCGGCTAATATTATTTTGCTGGCTTGTCCCTCTATATGTGAAAGGCTTATTTGGAATGTATATGAAGAAGAGTGTCAGAATAGAAGGGGGAATGTCCAAAAGAATCGAAACTGACTGAAATTTGATCGCCACCTGTAAGCCCACGTTCTATATCACTTAAAGTGGTTTTACGGAGGCTAGAAAGATTTCACATGGATTTTAAAAACTAGTTCCAGTTAAGAAACAATATAGACTTTGTATTTTCATTTGCGATTTATTCAGAACTTTGGTTGCTGGACATTCCTCCTTCTTGCTTAACACTCTTTGTATATTTAATATACAGGGTGTCCCGAATTTAAATGGCAGAACTTCAGGAACTTATAGGGGACCGAAAAACTAAGACAAAAAGTCCTTTAGAGATTTGATCGTTTTTGCTTAGTTTTAGAAAAAATCGCAAAAAAAGAAACAAAACAAACATGTTACAGGTAGCGATTATAACCTTTCAAAGTTCGTCAGGTTAGGCAGTGAGATATGTAAACACTTAATGTTATCCTTTACATTCTTTTATTTGTTTACATTTTGGCTTCCTTCTAGGATTATAATTCCTAAATCAGTCTTCAGTCAGTTACTCAGATATTTTTGTGTGAATAGCATCAGCCACAATGCCGCATACATATTCTAATGTTGAATACGCTGATATGATTTTTGTATATGGTTTCTGTAACGGTAATGCTTTAGAAGCGGTGCGGGAGTGTGTGCGCCGATTTCCAAATAGAAGAGTGCCTAATCGACGAATCTTTTCGTTAACTTTTAATTGACTACGAGAGACTGGGTCATTTTTAATACGTAATGAAGGTGACCAATTCCAGACAGCAATAAGAGCAGATTATTGGAGAAGAAATTGTGTCCAACGCCACTTCGATAACAATCCTGAGACTAGTATCCGAAGAGCATCTGCTGCATTAGCAATATGGCGGCAAGCAATATGGCGAACTTTGAAAGGTGATAATCGCTACCCATACCATCTTCAAAAAGTTCAAAATTTATTACCTCAAGACTATGTCAAGAGATTGAATTTTAGTAACTGGTTTCTTAACTAAATTCGCGATGATAATTTATTTCCATTAAAAATTATATGGACCGATGAGGTCCATATCTTTACAAGAGGAGGAATTGTTAATCAAAGAAATTATCATGTATGGGCTCTTGAAAATCCCAGAGCTATTAGAGAGAATAGGTTTCAGCATGAATTTGCTATTACCGTTTGGCTTGGAATTTGGAACGGATTACTGGTGGGACCATATTTTTTACCTTGAAGATTGAATGGTATCACATTTATACATTTTTTGGAGAACGACTTTTCTAATTATTTAGATGACATTCCCTTACAGCAGCGGATTGAAATGTGGTTCCAACTCGATGGATGTCCAGCTCATTATAGCAAAGTTGCTAGAGCTTGACTGAATATAAATTATCCACAACGATGGATTGGACGTGGAGGAGTAGTACCTTGGCCACCCAGATCACCTGATACCCATGGGTTTATTTTAAAAGTTAAATTACAGGTTTAAATATCATACATTGTGCAAGGCATGTAAAAAGAAGAAGACAAAAAAATAGATACATAAAAAAAAAACAAAAAAAACGATAAGCCCTATCAACTTCTTATGGTTTAAAAATTATTAACAGAAAGATAAGTCATTATACAGAAAATACGATTCCTTGAAATGCTAAGAAGCATAAGTATGCACAAAACTTTAAAATAAATTGGCATAAGAAGAAATAAGGGGCAATTAAGAATAATAAATAAAAGTTTTATAAAGGGCTAGTGAGCCCCATCACCGGGTAATGATTGCTTATTGAATCCCCCAAAACTATTCTTCCATTCGGGACCACCTTACAATGCAACCAGCTCAGAAAAAGTGGTATCCTAATAAGTTATTCTTTCATAACAGAAAAAAAAAAAAAAATCGTAAGAACTATTCAATAAAGAACACTTGAATAAACTTTTTTGGAATAGTTTCTTTCTATAACACTGTATTTCTTTTTATATTAAATTTATATTTAAATCTGCCTATACTATTATGCAAAAGTACAAGCCATTTTTCGTTTGTGATCCACTAACTACTTAAACAACAGAAACAATCTGTACTTACTTTTAACCACATAAAATTTCCAGAAAGGTTTTGCAATAATAAAATCTACTGATTTTCAATTAATCGCTTTTAAAAAAAGCGAGAATATGCGGATAACTGTGAAGTTTGAAAATTCACAGATTGGCGGCGAGCGCCATTCTATATGAGAGGTTTACAGAGGTACAGTGTTATATAGAGCTTGAAATTGATAATGATTTACATACATTATATTAAATTACTAAAAAAGATTTAAATATGTGACTAGACGTGTCGATCTCAGTGAAGTTTAAAAAGGACCGATATGTGGTTAGCGCCATTCAGTAGATTTTACATTTGAAAAACTACTGAACCCTGTATTAAATTTTATAGCGCTAGGAAGGCTTGACAAAAAATAAAATTTACTATAATAAAAATTTAAATGTACAATGATGAGTGGCAAAAACGAGGTATGTACTGTTATGGTTAGAAATTAAAATCCAACCAGATGAAATCGATGAAATTATTTTTGCCGAATAAAAATGATTAATAAATCAAAATGCACTGATAATTCAGTCAATTTTCTGCAACAGTTTCTTAATAGTCTTTGTCAATCTGAATTACCTACTTATAGAATGAAACTTAAAATGTAATGTTTAATTATGCTTTTCACATTAAAAAAATAGTGCCACTTGCCTACTTCAATAAAATATTTTTATCGAAAAAACAAATAAAACCTTAATTATCTAAGTTCTTTTCTTATGAGAGCGGGCGAAGCCGCGAAGGAGATTCCAGATAGCTTATATTATATGATTCTAACAATTTAATGGCAACAGGAAAGAACGATCATAATTCACTATTATCAAATTAAGGTTGCACAGTGAAATGATGAGCATATGCCTGGTACAATGTATACATGACCTCATTTGAGCTTAGTGGGTAAATTTTTCCGGAAGGCAGAAAAAATTATTTTCTGTTGTTTTGGGTATGGATCAACGTCAAGGATGGGAGAAACCACTGGATCAAGGTGGAAGGCAGATTTTGTCAAAATTTAATCTTAACTTTTTGACAACTAATTTCCTGAAATCAATCACCTAATTTAATAATGATTAAACCTTTTAGTTATTTTTTTAGCGAATTAGTGATTACTATTATCAAATATCTATGATTAAATGTTTTCCAAATCTGATGAGAGGCGCGGTAATTCAGTGGTTATGGCACTAGGCTGCCCGATTTCCTGGTCCGAGTTCAAATAGGGACATAGACAATTTATATTCCGCTATTTCAGCCATGGATTGACTTCGAGATCGGAAGACCCTTCTGAGGCACAAAGTAAATAGTCTTAATTAGCGAAAAATCCTGGCTGTTAAGCGTGATTTCAGCAAAATCTGCTCCTTTCACTACCGTAGGCCAAGTTACAGTGCATCATTACCAAATTGCTGAATCCAATACCCTTCACAGATTATAGAGGTACATTATTTATTTTTTTTAATAGAGTACAAACCTGACGGTTGAGCTAGATGGTGGCCATATTTCTTCCTCACTCAACAGTTGGCATAAAAATAGTGCTTCTCATATTCTTTTCATAGTGATGAACCTATGAAACTTCATTGGTTTAGATGTTACATTCTTAAATACTTTATATCATCTTCCAATAATTCTGTAATGGTGATATTGCATCAAATAAAAAATTAGTTCATTTCACTTGTTTAAAATTAGTTAACACGTATTTGAAATTTATATTTTTGTCAATCTATATTGAAATATATTGGTATGTGCATGTTACTGCTCTGTCAGTGATTTTTAAATGTTGTTTGGTTCAGCTGCTGACCTCCGATAATCCTAAAGCTCTCATAATATACGACTGGCTATATACAAAAAAGATAATACGTACTGTCAATTTTTCGACATTTTTTTTTTGTTATTTCTTTTTTAATATATTTATTATAATCTATAATTTATAGAAAGATAGTAAAAGTCAGTGAGTGAAATTATGAAAGCAAGCTAAATTTTTTATATTATTTTATTTTTTATTTTTTAATTTAATTTAATTTTTTTAATTTTTATTTTTAATATATTATTTTTTTTTGTGGAGAGCTCCTGTGTTTGAAGAGTTAAAGGGTACTTTTATTGTTCAATATTTTTTTCAAAAGTGTTTACCTTTTAAGTAACTATATCTAAAGCTATTGTATTTACTTTAACGCAACTGATTCCTGGAATAATACGATGATTCTTTGTTTATCCGACAAAAGTATTTAATTAATTACATAGTAAGTTCTAATTATTTAATCTTCTGGAAAAAGGATTAGCTAATCTTTTATATTTGATATAAGATACTAACTATATAATATTACTAAAATAGATAAAAAGCAAGCTCTTTTATAAGGTTAATTCCATAAATAGAATATGTTAGATGGACTTGTTTGCGTAAGGTCTTTTACGAGGTCGATGGACTGATATAGTGTTGGGCAGTTATATTTTCTTATCTCTGCTTATTCTGAAAATATATAGCTTGTTTCCCTCGCTCTATCATATCAAACTATTTCGGATCTTATTGTACAATAGAAGATAAATTTAGTTCTCTAATATGTCATGTAACAGTGTTCAATAAAAAGTAATTTTTTAAAATTTATTTTTGATATATACAACTGTTAATCATTTCGTAAAAATAAGCAAGTGATATAGAGAGATAAGTTTTTATTTGAATGTATTTAAAATGTTTATATTTTCAGATCAGCTCTTACTTAACTTAATCGAAAAAAAAAGGAGATTATTGTAGAATTAAAGTAGTATTTAGTAATTTATATTCCAATTCTTATTTAATTATTAAATACATAACTGCTTTGGGATATACGATTCCAAATAATGACAAGTTTAGATCTCTTAGGTGTAGGTCATTTTGATAGAATTTTGTTAGATATTTGTCTATTTTTGCTAAAAATAATTTTATATACCCTAATGCTATGTTGTCCATACCAATAACAATAGCCCTAAACTATTGATGTCTGATCTATTTGGTGTATTGAATTCTTGTCTTTCGTGAATTCTTCCAATCGTGCAACCAATTCTATTTCAATGTGGCGGAAGTTAGGTGAACAATTATAATTATCATTAATGAACATACTTGCTAACTAGCTACCTACTTAGTTAAAAAGTATTCAGACTCAGATTCAGTTCTTGCATAATTAAAATTGTACATACAAATATAATCATTGTACTAAAAGATTCATATATTTATTTTTAACTTATTTTATTTTCTCTCATTTGTAGAATTTTATCTTATTTTCTTTTCTGTTTATTTAACTATCAACTATGTGCATAGTGCCATTATTATTGTTTTTCATAATTTTTTTTATATCTTATTATGTCTCTGACTAGTTTTAAATTATTTATACCTGTAATTATCTATTATTCTTAAGGGAATTTGTCCCAGAATAATTTTTTTTTCTATTCTATTCTATTCTACTTTATTTAATATTATGATTCTAGAACTGTGAAACTACGTCTGATTTTTAAATTTCAATACTGTAAGGCACAATTTACATTAAGGTATTGAAGTGTTAGGGCAAGGCTGGGCTATTCCAAGTCTGTCTCAAATGCTTTCTTAATATCTCTATGGCGTATCTGTCTTCCGTGCCGGCCTCCATCGTTTCAGCATCGACTTCTTCTGTACTCTTCCAAAAGTGAGCTTCTTATTTGCCATAGCACTTATTTGCATTTCTTTAATTCAATATTTTATTAATTTATCTGAATAAATTTTCTGCAGGTTATGTCGGTAACGGATGTAAGGGCTTTTAGTGGGTGGTCATGGGTAAAAACCGGTCCCCTACGCTGTCACCCTTTTAATACATTATAGGGTTTAGCCCATCTTTCTGCTTTCCACTTATTATAATTATTAATATTATTTCTAATTCATGTATCCAGTACCATAAGCCATGTAAAAATTGTTCAAAGTAATAGAAATAAAGAAAATTTTAATAAAATTATGTACAATTCGGAGATCTAAATTTGCCTGAATATGGGATGTATATCCTGGAGCAGGTAGCGGAATGTTTTTAATTATAAAATAACCAATGGGGAACTCCTAATTAGTGGTTGTATTTTGGCTTTTTTCTTTCATTGTTTAAAATATTTCATATAAAACACAGAGGTTATTTGTGTATAAACGGGTATATTGCTCCTATGAAATTAAAATATGTGTTAAATGAAAAAAATAATTGAAGAACTCCATTGATCCAATCTTCTGAATAAAGAATAACATGGATCGTCGATATGCTCATATATTTTTTTTTTTTTTTTTTTTTTTTTATTTTTTTTTTTTTTTTTTTTTTTTTTTTTTATTTTTTTTATTTTTTTTTTTTTTTTCGCTTACCTGCGATTCATTTGTCTGTAGCAGATAAAGTATTAAATTAAATAGGTTAATCCTCCTGACCAACTATACCCTTATTTTCTTTATTTGTCTGCCACTTTCCTTTACGATTTAAAATTATTTAAATTAAAAAAACAAAACAATTAATGATTATTTGAAAAAGAATAGGGGTTTTAAAAGTAACTTTTTTCATTCAAACAATATAACTTCCTAACGGCAGTCCTAGTGACAAATGCTATATAACAAAAAACATGCTCCATTTAATTTCTGATGAGTAAACTTTGGCAAATTTTTTATCAGAGCTACAACTAAGTTAGGGCGAGTCAAAAAAGCCCCTACACTTAAAAATTAAGGCAAAACGTGACTTTTTTCATTCAAACCAATATAGCTCCTAAAGGGCACGTCCTAGGGCGCGTTCCCCAAAAATGTATAGCTTTGACCAACGAGGTCTCGGGTAAAACATGTTCCAAGTTAAAAAGGTAACCCAAAGTTGAAGAACTTACTTTCGTGCCCGAAAAAAAATCCTGTTTTTGTTATTATACATTTTTAATTCTTTTAAAATTGTTCTAATTACTTAAACTAAAAAAATCTATGGCATTTGATATAGCCAATAATATTTACATTTTACTATATATAAAAAAAGAAGATCATAATAATAGATAAACAATTACCTAATACAAACAGAAGAACATTTTTACATGCTATGATAGTTGATACTAACAAAAGAGAATTTCTACATATTATAATAATTACTAAGAACAAACTAATAATAATTTTTTTTTCAACAAGTTATAATGATTTATACAAACAAAAACAAAAACAAAAAAATAAATTTTTACAAGTTATAATAAGTAATTGTGATTATAATTAGAATAACATCCAAAGTCACAAAAGTAGTAACAGCAACTGAAACAGAATCAGAATAACACCTCGTGTCATGATTTTTTGTAATTTAGTTAACCTCGAATTTTTTTGTATCTTTTTAAATTATTTAAATGAAAGTAACCAATTATTTTTTGCAAGTTTTAAAAGTTGAAAAAAAAATATTTTATTGAAGTCGTATGTCATACTATTTGACAACTAATATTCTGGATCAGTTACCTAATTTTTATAATAATTAAATCTCCCAGTCAAATAATCATTCGTTCACAAAAAAATGACTGAAAGATTTAATCATTTTTAAAATGGGTGATTGATTCCTGAAAATTAGTTTTCAAATGGTTATGATTAAATTTTAGCTATGATTAAATATTGTCCAACTCTGGTTTGAACTATGTAATTATTCATATCTGTCTTTCGACTGTTATCGTATCTTTGACACTAAGATTGGAGATTTTTCAAGCTATTTGAGTTGTATAACTTGCAATTTTCACATTTTTCATTAGATTTAATTATTAAACTATTGTTTAAAAAAAAAAATTTTTAAGAAGTCATCTTTGGCTATTCTTATTTAGTTAATGGTTCTCAGTTTGGTTATATTATTGTTGTGAATTAAATAATCTTTCGCCAGAGGGTTTCTATAGTCTAAAATTTTCATATATAACTTGTATTTAATGTAGACCATTATCCGTTGAGAATAAATGGTTAGTGACTTGTTCAATTATGTTACCTTTGTTAGATAATAATTTTTGGAAATTTAAAAATCATGAAAGTGTTGGTTAATTGTTTAGTTTAATTATACTTACAATTAGATGTTTATGCAGTTCATACGTGTAACAGAGATATGATAATTTTAAAATAAAATACTACCTGTTACTTCAATAAATATAAAAAAAAAATATACCTAAAATCATGAAAAGTGGCATAAAGTTATTGCATTTTACAGTATGAGACTTCGTAAAAAAAAGGCATCTAGTAACATAAATATATTATAAATAAAGTTTTGAAAATAATAATACTGTACTATTCTAATAACGACACACTATTACAAAAAGTCTCAAAGGTTGTGTAACATTTGATATTGAGATCAACCCACCCGTCCTAATGATGTCCTTTGATGTTCCAATTTTGAGCATACACTTATGAGTTGTCATGCTTTGTATCTTGCAGAGAAGTCGTATCATTATGCTGGGTTCACCGAATGATTTCGTTAATTAAAGCACCTAATAATGTGTTTATGTTCATATGAAACCATGTTGTGATGTTTCTAGTTAGCGTATAAATAGTGTAAGGAATATTTTAAAGATTTAGGTAGCTAAATCCTCCTTTGTTCCTTATGCCAGTTATATATTTATTTTTTTTATAATGAAAAATGAATACAGTAGGACCCCCATTATCCGGGGCTCTATTAACCAGAGTTCCGAGGAACCATCCTTTTTTTCAAATTTTTTTATTTTAAAAATGTTTTTAAAATTTTGGGAGACGCAGTGTCTCAGTGGGTAAGGCGCTTGACTACCAAGCTCCCGGGCCGAGTTCGAGCCGGACTGAAGGCAGAAAATTTATTTTCTGTTTCTTCGGCCGTGGCTCGAATTTGAGGTCTGGAGACCCTCCTGGGGCACGCCCAGCCTCTATAAAATGGGCACCCTTAATTGGAGAAAAATAAACCTGGCGGTTGAGCAAATATCACGGCTAAATTCCTCCTTTCACAACCGTTGGCTTAGAAACAGTACATCCTTAGTTAATTACTGAGCCCAAGACCCTCTCGGGTTGTCAGTAGTACAGGTTTTTTTTTTTTTTTTTTTTTTTTCAATTTTTACATTATTTATTTTATATGCATAATATATAGTTAAAAAATCAATAAATAATAAAAATTACAAAATTGAAGGGTTTTACGGATGAAGGAATGTTTACGGATGAAATTTATGTTGAAGTTGAATTCAAAGTTTTTTTTCTTACACTTCCCTTAAGCAGGAAAATTTGACATACCCTTCATCTTCTTCATACCTATTTTTCCTAGTTCTTTTGAAATATTAAGTCTTTGTTACCAAGCATTTCTGCTAATAAATTCTTCATCGAATGAATAAGAATGTTTTTGTTTTTTTGGAAATGTGACATAACCCTTTCATTCACCAAACCCTTCAATTGTTTTTAATTGTATTGTACTTTAATATAATGAATAGAAAAACACGACAAACAGGTATCATATAAATGAGATGTTTCCTGGAACTATAAACTGACCGAATTGATATTCTTGGAACGGTAATGTTTTCAAGTTTTTCTATGAAACTCCTTCTGGTCTGTTTGCCAACAAAACAAATTTATTTACTGAGACGTTTTTTAGCCTTCAATTAAATACGAACTAATAAAGTGTCGCAAAAAAGGAAACCTGTCGTTCTAACGCTTGAACAGAAATTAACCATTATATTGGTAGTAGAAAAAAATGAAAGAGTTAAAACATTGTCCGCTGAATTTGGAATTGGCGAACAGATCTGCTTAACATCAAAGTTCTTGATGTTTTAAATAATATTAAATAAATTTCTCACTTCGAAGTCAAAAAGCAATGTGATCTCATGAAAACTTAAAATGAAGGAGCTATTCTCTGCTCCCCAAGGATGGCCCCACAAATTCGAAAAAAAGATACGACGGTCATTCAATGGGAGAATCTTATCAGTAATAATGTCGCAGCCACGTTATTCTTAACCTTCTTATGATTACGATTCATCACATATATTCTTATGATTTATCACATTAAGTCTATATAATGTAATTCGATTATCCAAGGTTTTCGACTATTCGTGAATTCCTGTACCCATTATTACTCGGGATAACAGGGGTACTAATATATATGGCGTCGTCCATACACCTACACAGTTCGAATAAGGAAATGTGTAAAAACGGACACTCCTCCTTTGTAACTAATAGAAGGGAGCTACTGACGCCAGCTGATGGAGCCATTTGCTAATATAAGATAGCAGTGAGCAGTTGGAACCAATCTTTTAAGTACTGTGGATGCAGCATGAGTTATTGTGCACATCGCAGTTTATTCTGGACTGCAAACTTTTGAGAAGTATGTAATGTTTTATTTTTACGCCTGTATAATTAATAACTTTACATGCTGATTCAGTACTTATTACTGAGAACTCGATCGCCAAATGAGTTGGTACTGAAGCCCGTGGGTTCGAATCCCACCTGGTCGGGTTAAAATTTTTTTCTTGGTGGACCTACGAAATGAATCTTTGCCTTCTCAACCTGGTTGGAATAGGTTGGTAACCTTTAGGATAACCCGTCCTCCTGCCTTAGTTGGAGTACATAAGGACGTTAAGTCTAAATAAGGAAACAAACAGTCCTCATTACTCAGATATTAAGCAAATCATACGACTCAGCAACTTTATACTTTTGTCATCACGACAGTAACATTGACAAAAATTGAAAAATATTTCAATCAAATACTCTTTACTGTTGCTATTATAAATTTACAAGGATATATCTGTGGCACCTATGAATAGTGGGTTACGTAATTTTGGATTATGGATATCATTAATTACCCATTTTTAATTTTTTATTTGTGTGTAATGGGTTAAGATATGCTGCTATTACAGATATGAATATTCGTTTGTGAGTCAATGTAGAATTACGAAATTCCAGTTACGTATTTTTAAAAATACGATGTTTGCACTATTCATCACGATCAACACGATATTCACCGGTATGAAAGTAAATAAAATTTAGCGATTTTTAAATTATGATTTTATTTAAATAAGAATTTGTGTTAATGTTTTCCGGTTGAATCGAAAATGGTCACACAAATAATATCTGTACATAAAAGAGTTCACGATGGAAAGAAATGCTACTTCATCCCATTATAGTTCCTATCGCTCCCTCTTGCAAACCTTTATGTTTAGATCCACTCTTGTAATGGAGCTCCAGATAGTTGCTGAATACTTACCAAGTCGATCCAAATACTCCTTGTAATATCCCGGTCGTCTAATACATTCCAACGGGACTGTCCCACTTCCCGATTCAACAGCTTACTTTCAATAACCCCTTTCTTTCTATTTTTTATTCATGCCTTGAAAGACACTTGGAAAAATTGCGATCAGATAAGAGAACTCACGATAAGAGAAAAAAGGAGTCAAGTACAATGGGATTTTTTTTTTATTCATATAAACTTCATCTATTGAATATATATTACAGTCTGCTTCACTCAAATAATAAGGTTGGTGATGTATCCATTCATATATTGGCTCTCTCTTCACTCATTCGTATATGTCCTGTCTATTTCAGAATTTCATCGTTACCTTATTCTATATTTTAACGACGATGGAGCAAAGATACACTATGTTTTTGGTAGAAAGAAGCTCAAACACAGTTTTGTACAATATTAGTTTAGTTTTTCTGGACTGTAATTGTAATATAAATAGCATTTAAAATATTAAGATTCCCTCACATTATCCACCATCCATCCTATTTCTTGAGTAATTTAAGTTTTACAGTTAAATGCTTAGCTAAGGTCTAAATATATTAATTTTGCTGAAGTTGGAATTAGAATAATTTTCTGAAATCCCTCACAAGAATTGAAACTGAGGTGATAATAGACAACCAGGTTGATGGCCGTAGATCGTAATGGACTAAATTTTTTTTATTTGCGTATAAATTTGTGTAAAGATTGGATTCGAGATTGTTACTGACTGATTTAGTGGAGTCCCAAAGTCCTAATCCGTATGTCCAAATAGTTCAAATTACTATTATGTATATGAGTCTTTTTTAATTAATTGGAAACTTGAATGTTTTTCTAGTAACTTTAAATGTTCAATAAAAATAGAAAACGAGTTTCTTCTCGTTTTAGTCTTGTATGCAGATGGGTTGTGTTTTATTTTTGAATTTTTTATATATCATAACCAATAAATAAAAATATTACATTTTTTTGTTAATATGGGCTTTTTTTAACATCTCACTTTATGCTGTTGTTTTATGAAATACCAATTTTCCAATGTAAACTAAATCACGAACGGATTTAATATAATTTCATAAACTAATCAAAATATCCTCTTAGGCTTTCGTACAATTCTTCCAATGAAAAAGTTTTTTAATTTCCTCTTCATAAAAGCCCCGGGCCTGGAAGGAAATAAATTCTTGGGAGGCGTTTTATATCGCATCAACAGTTCTAACGCCCTGCCTTTTAGGAAATAATTCAAGTTCTTGAAAGGAGCCGGTCGGCCACTTGATTTTTAAATTTATTTCACTTTTTCCAGCATAATACAACAACCGTATAATAAATCCAATTTCAATCTGGTTTTAGGAAAATGAATTTTTCATCATTGTTTGGACTTGGTTGTACTGGTCTTCCACAAATCTGAATGCTGAAAAACTTTAATTTTTAAACAGCATAAGTTTTAAAATTGCATTGTAGAATATAAAGGAAATTACTTGTGGTCAATTGTTGCCCTAAACAATTCTCATTTTTTGATTACTTGATTGTCACTTGTTTACAAGCCAATATTCTGTACTGCCGATTGTATCACTTTATCTTAGATAGTAAATAAATGAAGACATATGTTTAGTTATATCAGCAAAAATCAGGAAGACGTGCTAGACGTCTTTTTTCAGAACAACTTGATGAAAAGCACTCTTTGTTTGATTTCCCAATGATTTATATCGATGGTTCTCTGATAGGAAAGATAAATCGCTGGTACGTTCTCACCTGTTCCCCTAATCACAGAGACTCAATTAATTTTTTTTTCAATTGATACAGTTTCCGTAGTAGGGCTACTAGATCTCGCTACCTTATACAGGTAGCTCTTCCATTAAGGTGCTATTTTGAGGCCATCTTCTTTTTACACACCTCAGAGGGTTGTCGGGAATAGAATGGGAAGCAAATGGAGTGATTATGGGGTATGAAAGTTTTTGGAGCTCAATGTGACAGGAAAGGTAATATGGTTTCTAATATATATTTCTAACATGCGGAACATTTAGGTATTTACTGGTAAGTTATTTTGTAATAGAGTTAGGGGCATTATGGGTTTTTGAACGATTTTGGAATGCAAGGATTAGATACGAGATGAATTAGATGTTTTAGTGGAGCCCTAGATTTTAACTCCGTGTGGATATAAACATTTAAATGGTAAATGTTAAAGAAGTTGAAAACGATGAGCTGTTTCCTGTCGTTTTAGTCTTGTATATGGATTCAAAGTTGAACGTTTGTCCAGTTGGAGTTCTAAGTAGCGGATCTGTTCAACAGGGAGCAGTTGCATGAAGTAAATAATAAACAGAAAATCTTGAGGATTGGTTCTACTCGCCTTACAATTGCCTATCTAATGATAATAAAAAATTCTAATTGAAATATTTGTCATGCAAGGTTCGGTTAACAATCAGATATATACTTGAGGAATGCCCCCTATACGAAACCAAATTTCAGCAGGAACGGCTCTCTCTCAAATCTCTCAATGCTTGGAGATTACAAAACTAATATGGATGACATCATTATATTTGTAAAAAAATATAATTTCTTCGGAAATATACAATAAACCAAAAACTGAAATACCGCCTAGTGTATGAACTGGACTCTGAAGACATATTGAGGGTCCAAAAATAATCTTCCTACCTATTAATTGCATCATTAATTTATTACATTTTCCTCATAACTTCTGAACAGGTATATCTGATATAACTATATAGGCAATTTTTAAAGGATAAGGAGTTTTGAGCGTTGGGCTCATGAATGGAATCGACTCTGGAAGTAAGTTGCCTTATCGACATTACATCTCATGCAAAGGATTTATTCCTCTGGAATAAGTGGAAAAATATTAAGAAATGCAGGAAGTATAGTAACTTATAAAATTGTGATGTTAGATTCGTAATATTTCTGGCAAAGCGTAAAGTTATTTTGAATCCAAGGACTTTTAACACTTTATGTATTAATTTTTTTGTATTCTACTTTACTAACGACTTTATTTTAATTTTATAATAAAATATTTCTTTATGTTCTACAAAGTATTTTTGTTCTTAAGAAATCTTAAATGAGAAACTTTTAAGCTCATTATACAAAATACTTTTAATTGGTTGTTGACGGTTTTGTGTAACACCGTGTATAATAAACGTCAAAGTACAATAACGTTTTTGTGCGATATCAAAATTGTCTTCTTGGAATTCTAATTGTTATATTCCGTATTTTAAGCAACTAAGGAAAAATGGAAAAAAGAAATCTGAGTTTTCGAGATACGAGGGAGGGAGGGGCTGGCGATCTCATTTTGCCACTTTTCTCAAATATCCTGGAAATCATCAACAGCGAAATATACTTAATATAAAATATTAAAGAAACCAAAACTTTCAAAAAGAAATGTATTATTTATTATTTTCACAGCAAGTAGTTTAAGAGATAGCTAATGATGCATTGGTTTTGAATTCAATATATCGCAAGTACTTTTAAAACTAAAATTAACAGAGAAACATTTGTTTAGATTGAGAAATTCAAATTGCAATCTCCTCTAATTTTCTTGTCGATGATTTAAAAACAATCAATCAAACCCCATAATAGACCAGTATTTGTACTTATATAAGATAAGTATATAATTTTTTTTTTTAGAAAACTTATATGTGAAAATACATAATTGTGCCTCAAAATACTCAACGATAATAGAATATAGAGTTGATAATAATTTCATTTATGAAATGCTAAAACTAAATAAATAATTTCGAAATATAGAAAATATAATAATGAGGAAATAAAATAAAAATTATACTAAAAAAATACAGATTTAATACAATCAAATTTTCAAAAATGTTTTTTTAATATTCAGCATGAGAAACCTCTTATCAAAACGATCCCTCACTTATGAGATCCCAGCCTTTTTATCTCAGCTTTTTTTCTGATATAATCCAGTGGAGGATGAGCAAGAGCGATGTAGTACACCAAATGTTCTTTTACGAGTTCTTCTTAATCGTTTCTATGAGTCAATATATTCATTGTTAGAAATTTTACGAAATTTCGTGTAATGTAACGGTATCGACGAGGCATTCCATAAAATCGGCCTGACCTACATTGAACCTGCGAGATCAGTTCCGACACTTCGAGTTTACATTTATCGATAGCTCTTTCCTACAACCTAACATGTAAACATCCACTTCTACAGTTTTAACTTGGATTGTGTTGCTTATTGTGTTTTGTTGATATTTAGTGTTCTTGAATAAAAAAAGGTGAAACAGAAGTTAACATCATGAGTTGCTACATGGATTTTGTGTTTTATACATCTATATTTTGTTACATCCGCTTGCCTAATGCTAAAAAATTTATCAGAAGTTAACATCACTTGTAGCGTTATTTTAATTTTGTAACATTAATTTCGTGTTCTGATATTTTCTAATTTACTCTTAATTATTTTCTTATTTCTCATTTTAACATGAGAAGTACTACAGAAGTTAATATTAGTTTGGACATGGATTTAGAATTTGTGTGTAATTGCAGGAAAAAAAAACCTTACTCCTCGAAAAGTAGCGACTAACATATCGAAATAAATCGGAACAAGGATAGAATCAATTAAAGATATTCTGGGTGCGTGGAAGGGCTGGAGCGCCCTGTCAATACCAGTACCAAAGTACTTCATGCATATGTTGATGGTTCCGGGTGTATTTTATAATGCTGTCATTCAAAGCATTAAAACCGCTCTTGCACCTACTGCTCATCCACCACTGATTGCGAAATTATGCTGTACTGAGCAAATGAAATGTAACAATATCCATAAATAATTTTTTTGTAATCAAGGATTTTTCGGATTTGTTTCTTTTACCTGAGTATATAGCTCGGCTTGATAAATCAAACCTTCCTCATCTGTTATGTGAGGATCGGACCGGAAGTCCCATCCGTGCCAATATCCTACTTTATGCTTCTGGGCCTCGACCAATCAGGTTTTATATCCTGGCCTCTGTTCTACTTCCTCAGCAAGGACTGATGATCTCAAGCTAGGTATGGAGTTAATTATCTAAAATTACTGATTTTAATCAATTAGTACAATACATAGAGCATAATCAGTAAAACTATTTACTATGTCATGTATTATATAATAATACATATCAATATTGTACTTGATGTATTACCAATAATAAAAAAAATAAAACACCCTAAAATTAAATATTTATTGATATTTAGATCTCCTCAGGTGAGTGCTGATATTTGATTTCTTGTTTTGCATTTTTGAAAACTTTACTTTACATAATCTATGTAACATAGTGCTAATGTTTTAAAAAGTTTGTATGCTTTAGAACTGAAGATGAATGTTTAGCATTTAAAACTGGTTTTCTAATAAAACAATTCCAATAGAAGTGGTAATTAATTCATCGATCTTAATCATATGAAATGCATTTTAAATTTACGGAATTTTTATTTTATTTTATTAAAGGCTTGTATCTGCTCCTTGCGTTCATTACGTCATAAATTTCCATCAAAATCAAAATATTTTAATCAAAAAACTTTAAAACTCCAAAACTCCCTATTTAACCTCATGCAACGGAACTCATTGCTGTCATAATACTGCGATCCGATTCGCAGCAGCTTCTTTTCACTTCACACTACTGAACATGGCTAACATATTTTTTTCTACAAAAATTAACATTAAACGGAATTCGTGATTTAGACCTAGACTTGTCTAAATGGCCTAATATTACAAAAACTTTATAGATTAAGTGAAGTACTTACAATGCTCTTGTATACAAAAGCGTACGACGTAAACAAATATTTATTAAAATGTCCTGGGAACCTAACAAACCAAACCAAAATGCCTTGTTAAAAAATATGGGGAAGTAAACATTGAATGAAAAATGAAACTTTTAGCTAAGAAAATAAAAGAAAACACTGGGTGGAAGTTTTTGTCAGTCAGAGTATAGAGCCTGTACCAGTTTATTTATCTATACTATTAATTATATATACAGTCATGTATTATATATAATCTTAGAATGAAAGTAACTACCAAAAAGATATATTTCAGTGTCTATATCCAACGATAATACCTTATTATAAAATTTATAACGTATTTCGTATATGTTAAGACATAATTACAAAAGCAATTATCCTTCAAATGCAAAAGCCATTCCTTTGCTTTGATATGAAGCAATGTCCAATACAATTACATATCCCATTAATATCATTAAAGTTTATTAATAATCAAATTTACAATAAAGGATATTAATATTAATATTACAATAAATACAAAATAATATAATTACTTTGATGATGAAAAAGAAATTGCTGTATTGTTATGTTTAGTAAATTTCCTACAATTGATCAAACATAAGCATTTAAAAAATTTAAAAAAAAAAATCAGGAAAAATATGATTCATATTATTCATAACTTAAATAAATATATAGAAATAAGTAATTGCAACAGTATATTTTAGTTTTAGTGGAAATCGATTAAGAATGTAAAAGATAATCTACGACTCCTAACCTGTTTATTTCACGATTGGAAGGTATGAAGGTGTAAGGTCCTTACACTTAATTTAGAGACCAATCATGGTAGCCATCGTGTATGGTCAATCTTTCACTTGTTCACTTGTTCACTCCCCACAAACAAATAAGTTTTTTTTCCACATAGTCATTACAGATTATATAATTGAAAATAAATTTTTTTCATGACTCGAACCTTTCTCAGCATTTTTGTTATTCCTCTCATAGGATCAGCAAATAAAGTTGACAAGTCATGGATTTGGATTTAAATTTTTTTTGTTTAAACTGCATAAAAAAATAATGTCATGTCCTTTACAATCACTTATTAAATGTCGGAAATTGTCAACATGTCCATCATGAGAACACCTGTCATTGTTTAGCATGTTAAAGAGTTTTAGGTATTGTTTGGTTTGTCCGTGTCCAGGAGCTTGTCGTCAGATCTCAATATACGTCTATATTTTTGCGGTGTGACATTTGACACAAACTGATGGAGGCTTGGAGATTTTTCTGAAGTGGTCCACATACTGTTCCATTTGTGGATTATACATTTGTAGTCAGTAAGTCGTTGCTGTTTTTTTTATGTTAAATAGTTCTGTCGCTTCATGTATCGGAACGAGACGCAGTCACCTTCATAGGAAATAGTATGGAATGATTTGCATATTTTTAAAGCTATAAGTCGTTACATTATTCGGGGTTTTACAAGATTTGTTTTTCATTGAATGTCATAATGCCAGACGTGCGCCGCGTAAAGGGGCTTAGGCTTGATTGGTCTGTGATATATCGTCTATAGAAACTCTGATTTGTGACCCCAATAGACCCTGGCTGTTAATGTCAGTCTGTTAATAGTTTGCAAAGGCTGGTTGTATATATTGTCTTTCTAGCTCATTTTTCGATCATAAAACCGCAAACACTTTCGCCACGGTCTAAACGTCCCAGTTTTTATATTCGAAATAATGTTATTTTAGCTTTAAACCTAGGACTAACAATGACAATGATATGCTTTCTTCTAGGGTCAGATTACTAACATCAAAAGCTTAATTGGAAAATTTATAGTATTTTTTGTCGTTTCTAGTTCATTGTATGATCATAAAGTACTCCTAAATATTTAAAAGGCATATCTACAAATTCCACTTTAAAATAAACTTTTGAGTGATACTTCAATTTTTGGCTCCACCTGGGAAACAAGAAATTCCAATAGCTCGCCGTAAAAGCGAAACAGATTTTTTATCTGCAAATTTGTTGTTGTTTGTTAGTGCTACAACTCATTGGCGGAGTTCAGTTGTGTTCCAAGGTAAATAAATTCCTCTATAAAGCTGACATCCTCAATTTTTACAACGGTTCCTAGATACTTCCCTCTGTTAGGATTACGGAGCATATATTTTGTTTTATCTCATTTACTTGTAGTCCAAGTTTAGCAGCTGCTCTTTGTAGATTTATAAATTCTAAAATTATTCTTTATGTCCAAAATGTTAAATCTAATAATATCCAGATAATCGGCATTGGCTAGGATTTGGCAGGATACCTGTAAATTTAGTGTCATGTATTTAAATCTAAATACTTGAGTAAGAGGGGTCCGCAAGCCAAAAAGCCCTGCTTTAGAGAATTCTTATTTTGACGAAAATTGTCTTTTTTTTTTTTTTTAATTTCACACCTTAATATATTTGTTAAAGACATTAAAAATCTTAATATGTTTTGTTGAGATATCAAAGTCTGATTTGAAAATAACTTAAAGATATTTTTCCTAGCTCCCGGTGCTGTTCACATACTTGGTCTTCAGCTAGGTCTCATTCCATTAGATTTTTTTCATTACAGTTTTTTAGATGTACGAAAATAATATCAGTTTTATTAATGATCTAAGGTCACTTAGTAACAAATGTAAATAATGAATTAATAGTAATAGATTATTTTTTAAAGGAGGACAAACATAGATTACGTGAGCTAGGGGGAATGAATGTTATAGAATTCAGTTATTCATCATAGAAGGGCTCCAAGGACGATTGGAGTGGAAGTGAAAAGTGTGAAAGGCGAACCCCGAAGAGATACTCGAGAAGATCCAGGTTCCAATAACTCAGATCCTCGGACACATTAATATTTCACCGAGGCAAAGTAATCTATCGGCGGAATACAGCGATGCGGCTTCCCAAACTCCATAATGTAGTGCTCTCTTCTAATATTAATGCCGCCGCTCTGAAGGTAAAACTGTCAAAAATTTGTCTACTGCCTCAACGTCCCAACTTATAATATCGATTGAATGGTATTTTAGGTTTAAAAACAGGAATGACAATAACAATGACATGCTTTCTACCAACGTCAATATAAAAACATAAATGATTAAATTTAAAAATCAATTTCAGACTATTTTCTTTGAAGTGTAAACTTCTTTTGGGCCGTTGAGTACTTTTTGGGATGGGATGAAAAATGCATACTTTTTTATTTGGATATGTATATATTTATATATATTTCTTTGGCGGAATGAACTACGATTGTCATAGGTATATTGTTTTAAACAGTAAGAAACCTGCTACATCTCGTTCAACCATTGTATAGATCTAGCACATTTATTTATTTTTTTTTCAAATATTTTAATACCAAATCAGAAATCACCACAGTAGAACTTAGGATTAAGTGTTTTCGAAAACTGAAACCAATAGCTAAATTGTGAAGAGGCCAAAACGAGGCCTGCTTCATCATCTTTAAAACCGCATCTCATTGGATATTGTACAATATCAGTTTTGTAAAATAACCAAAAAATTCGAGAATACTAGAGCGAAGATGGGTATGTAAAACAAATGGGATATGAAACAGAAAAATTGAAAATAACAGACAAAAACTGCCTTGATAGAAAACAATACGGAAAGGAATTAAAAGAAATAAACGAAAACGGAAAGGAAGAAAAGGCAAACAGAAAAAAAAAAAAATGATATTCGCGTGATATGTAATATCTATATATTTGAATATAATGCTTTACTCCTCCAGGAGTACTTTATGATCGAAAAACTGGAAACATCAAAAAGACCATCAATTTTCAAATTGAACTTTTGATGTTGGTGTCAGCTTAAACTAGCATTGTTATTGTTAGACCTGGGCTCAAACCTAAAATACCATTCAATCGATTGTAAAAACTGGGTTGTTGAGACCGTTGAATAATATTCGACATTTTTATGATCGGAAAATGAACTGGAAACGACAAAAAGACAATTATACAATTAGTTTTTGCAAAATACTAACAAAATTATTATTTATAATAATGAAAGTGTTACAACTATGAAAATACTATATATTTGAAAAGAATATTAGAATAACTATTCAAAATTGAACCATTAAATGACATTAATTACATTAGAAGTGGTATCTTGCCACTGAGTTGGGGTTCCAAATGTACGATTCATGCAAGAATGTCTATTTCTTGTTTATCAATGCTTGATAGATACTAATGGGTCTCTAGTAATTCATTTAAATAAACCCTTTAGAAATAATACAAACATTCAAATCCAACCTAGAACTTACAACGTGGTATATATTTTTTTTTTGAATTTCCCTTATCCTTACTTTCCCAATAGAAAGGATTAGCGTTAAAGGTCCTAATAGGGCCGAGGAGGCTGAATACTAACAAAATCCCTTGAGTCCCTCCTGGAAGGCTGGAAGGCTAGAAGGACACAATCCGATATATATTCAGGGACCGCTAAGGGTCGGATGCCACCAGAGCTTCCAGTTAAACTATCGATTTACATAAAGGTGCGGTCAAAGTTTGCGAATTCCCCCCTATCCTGTGGTGGTTGGACACCCGCCAAAGTCCTCCATCTGATCTAGGAAAAGAACAACATTTTTTTTTTTTTCAAGTTAGAACCCTAAAATAAAAATAGAAATTTATGTTTTATCTGAATGTTGACAACTGTGTAAATAAATAAATAAAATATCAGCAAACAGTGAAGATATGAAATAGTAACTAATTCCTTATATCTAATACCTCCCCCACTACAACCCAGTGACAAAAACATGGGTAGTAGGTTTCTCCCCAATTGAGGGTACCTATTTTATAGAGGCTGGGTGTGCCTCAGGAGGATTTCTAGACCCCGAAATCGATCTACGGCGAAAGTAATAGAAACTAAGTTGTCAGCCTTCAGCCGGGCTTGAACTTGGGCTATTGGCCTTATTCTGTACTTTTATCAATGTTTAAGGATATACACAATATAAAAAAAATATATTTTATTGATATTTACAACTTTACACACTATATACAATAAGTAAATGTGCAGTAAAATTATTACAAAGATATGACAATCAATTGTAAAGCAAATACCCATTGCACTTTAATAAAGTCTACATAATAATGGAGCCATCTTTTCAGAAATCTCGGAGGTTTATCGAGTGAGAAGCAAGTTGGGCGACTAGAGGATTCTTATGGTTCTGCAGCTTGCCATGGAAGAATAGGTATCTTGTTTGGGTCAAGTCTGGTACATATAGGACATTTAGATCCTTACGGATAAGTTTAGTAGTGATTTAATAAGGAGCATTGAGGATTTCAAATTGTGGGGATTAGATACAAGAATAATTGGAAGGTTTGCTGAAGCCTCAAAGCCTAACTCCGTATATCCGAATGGGCTAAATTATCGTCGTGTAAATAAGTATTCTGTAAATAACTAGGAGCTTTGACCGCTTCTCTAGTAAATGTTGGATTTTTATGAGATATAAGCTATTAAAATTAATTTTTTTTTTACGATCGAAAATGCTTCGCAAAATCCTGAATTTTCCTTGTTTAAAAAAAAAATAAATATTCATAATTATTTTAAAGTCCCATATGTTGCTGATTGGACCAAACCGGATTCTTGTTCTCACACGATTCCCAATATACCTCAGAGGTGTCTAAAATGGCCTAGGGACCTTACAAGTCATTATAATCATTTTTCAACTCATTTACTAATTGTAAGTATATATTTGTAAGTTTTTTTTTTATAGATCACCTCAGTGAAGAAGTGGTGCAGTCAAATTTCCTTATTTTTCAAATCTCGAATTTGAAACTTAAATTATGCTTCGAGAATCCGAATTTGAAAAATATTTGATATTTTTGTAACAGTTGTAGCGTTTCCATAAAAATACCAATTTTTTTCAAAAAAATCTGATACTCAAAGCCTAATCGAGTTTTTAAAGTCGGGCCTTAAAAATTGATGGAATTTGACTTAAACAATTATTTACTGGGGTGATAGTTATATACATGAATAATTTTTCTTCACCTACTGAAAAAAAAAAAAAAATTAAGTGTACCGAAAAATTTAAGGTATAAATGAAAGAAAACATATAAAAAAATCATGTATTTCGTTAGCTTTTAAATAAAAAATCATTATCTAGTCCTCAAGAGCTGGAAGAAATATTTAATAAAGAAACAGCAATGCTAGCTGGAAGACGACCAGAGACTGTAAGATCACACGTCGGCATTGACGTCAAGGCAGTCAAAGGCAGACTTAAAATCTTCCTAGTCCTGGTCAATTTAAGCTACTTCTTTCAAAGTCACTCCCAGGACCTTACTCCATTATTGCTCTTCTTCTTTGAAACGGTTCCGGTGAAGCCACTGAGGGAATGCCTGATACTTAATGACTTGGATTCCAAGACTTTCAATATAAAATGTTTAAATTCTAAAAGCAACAAAGACTACAAACAGGAGATTTCTATCGTATGTTTTGTGCAGGATAATTTTATGGAAGAGATAATAGAATTTTACTACAGTGAAATATTTAAATTAGATCTTTAAAATACAATATTCTTATATTTTCAAATGACATCAGTCGTAATAAAAAATTGACAACCAACGAATCTCAGCATGGAGTGTTAGACATAAGGGTAGCAGCACCCTAATCTAGATGAAAGATCCTCATTTAATTTTTTCATCCTGATAATAAGATATAGAGTTAAATTATAGTATAATATAAAACCTTATTTTATTAGTATATTTTTATTATATTATATATTAATAATTGATATGAATCATACATAACATGATATTTCATTTATGCGTTTTATAAAAACAACAATGTTTAAGAATCTACACAACCGATAAAATGTTTTGGACCACGCTGAAATGATATTTGTAAATTAATAAGTTTGATATTCTGTGAAAAAAAATGGATTAAAATAAAATTCAAGAGAGGCATAAAACTGAGGCCGAGATGATTGAAATTCATCTGGCTTTAAACGAATGATTTTTATTTATTTTATAAACTTTTAATTGATGTTTACAGCTGTAAAAAACATATTCGATATAGTCCAGTCAATAAACACATTGTAGAGTGCATGAAATATTCGATAATTTTTTATTTCATAGCTTCGTTTGGAATAAGAAGGTAAACATACTAAAAGTCTCCACCCCTGGGGGGTGAGCTAACGGTGAGGGGGGGAGGGGAAATGTTAAATTTTTTTGTTATGTCAATCGCATCTCGAAAATGGCTGACTCTAGAAAAATATGTTTCAAATAAACTTATTTATTTTAATAAGCTTATTAAATTTTATAGAAAATTAACTCTATATAAATTTGTTGTAATTCTAACCCTTTACGAGATATTCGTTATTAAAAATCGGTCAAACTTTTGCTTCTAGTACCTTCTACAATCGTTTCTCGGAAAAAAAACGTAGGAATTAAAATTGTAGAAAATAAAATTTACTTTAATTATATATATACGTTTTTGGTATTTGAAGTAAATATTTAACAAAAAGTGAGGTAAACATTTTTTTATTTCTAAAATTGTCTATTATTAATGATGAATATCTCGAAAACCGTCGGAATTTCGACGAATATATATATAATTAATTTTATGGGAAATTTAATTGGCCTTAATTTCGATTTGTAGCATATTTTTCTTGAGTCCACCATTCCCAATTTTGTGTTTTTCGATTATATTTTAAAAACGGTGGACTATAGAAAAATATGCTACAAATCAAAATTAAATTCTATTCTACAAAAAAATTCTAACATTTTTTTCCGAGAAATGATTGTGGAAGGTACAAGAAGCAAAAGTTTGACAAAAAGTGAGGTAACATTTATTTTTTCCTGAAAATCACCGATTTTCAATAACGAATATCTCGTAAAAAGTTAGAATTACGACAAATTAATGAATAATAAATTTTTTAGGAAATTCAATTAGCGTTTATTTTTATTTGAAACATATTTTTCTAGAGGCAACCGTTTTCGAGATATAATTGAAATACCAAAAAAATTGAACTTCTTCCCTTCTCCCCACCGTTAGCTCACCCCCAGGGGCGGTGACTTTTAGTATGTTAACCTTCGAACTATTCCTAACGAAACTGTGAAGTCAAAAATTATCGCATATTCAATGCACTCTACACCCCTCATTTCAGCACTCATTGACTGGACTACTAGTAAAAGCGTGGAAAAATGAACATACAGCAATATACAGAACCTCGGAGGGTTATCAGAAATAGAATGATAAGAAAGTTGAGATACTAGTGGGTTTAAATGTTTGTGGAGTTTATTATGAAAGGATAGGTATCTGGTTTGGGCTGAATCGGCAACACATGGAAAATTAAGATCTTTATAAATAAGTTTATTTGTGACAAATTAAGGAGCGATTTCTCGAAGGATTTTGGATTGTAAGGATTGAATACGAGAAGAATTGGAAGGTTTAGTTGAACCCTAGAGCTCAACTCCGTATATTCAAATTTGTATACTTGCAATTAATCGGTGGGTTTGAGCGTTTGTCTAGTAAATATTAATGAAGTCGAAAACGATGGGAAGTTTCTAGTTGTTGAGAAACCTTTAGTCTTGTATGTGGGTTCTAAGTAAGTCGTTTGTCCAAATGGTAATCAAAGAAATTAATTTTTTTTGTTTTAAATCTATATCTAAAACATATGGCTTCTTTATTTTTACTTTCCAACAGAAAAATCATATATTGAATTTTTCGAAATGTGGATTAATGATAAAAAAAAAAAAAAGAAGAAAAGAAATCGATTGTAATCGTGATATGAAAGTTATTGTTATCATATCTTATATAATTTAAAATTAATTGATAAAGGACAACAGGTTAATGGACCCTATTAAAGTTTTCATTATTATTTTATTATGTATAATATAGTTATAAAAATAACATTTTTGACTTTACTTAAATATATCGAATTCCTTAGGAAGTCAAATACATCATATTGTGTTTAACTGTTATTTACTTATGTATTTTTTCAACCAAATAATTTTTATTAATTTGGTTATTAATTAATTAATTTTATTTTTATTGATATCTCATTTTCTTTTCTTTTTTTTTTTAGATTTATATATATTATTTACCTAATTTGATTTAATGTAGGGAATGGATGTTTACATAATATATGCATAAATTGCCTTTATACTGCCGTATTTTAATATATATCAGTACAATTATTTATAAAAACATATACAATTCGTTCTAATTAGGTAATAAATATTATCAAATATCAGTGTCTCAAACACTGACACGAATGTCTGAATATTAGTTTCGATCACAGGTTTCTCCAGTCGATTTCTCGATCAATTTTTCGATGCATTTAGCTCTCTCGTTTTATCCTAAAAATATGTTCGATCAACTGTGCTAAAGTGTTCGAAAAACGAGTGCCATCAGTTTCTTCCAAGAATAATTCTCTGATATTTGTAAAGTTTATTAAAGGTGATTTGGAATATTTATTAAATCTCTCTCATATCTTACTCAAGGTAATATGTACTGTGAGGAAAATGAGGATAATATTATATAGCCGTAACATGATAATCTCCCGGCAATTTCCTGATATCAAAGAGACCCTTTTTGTCAGAATCAGAAATGTTAATGCCATTTTCCTTATTCGTAACATTACATTATTATACATTTAAATGCTCATTAAAGAATGAACAGAATTAATAATCTACCAGGTTATTTGATAATAATGGGCTAAACTGTCATAACACTAAAGTTCTTAGAAACAACATTCATTACTTTATATATATATATATATATATATATATATATATATATATATATATATATATATTAGGTTGCTTGAATATTTAATGTATTATGTTTTTGAATATCATTCATTTTCTATAACTGAGTCCTAAGAATAGCCGTTTTACTTACAAGAGGTTTCAGTTTCAATTGAATAAAGGAGAACGTGTCAAATGAACGATTTATTGCCCAAATGATTGACGTTGAGTGGAGAATTCAGGATTTTCATTTTTTTTTCCCCCTGCAAAATACCACAGGTAATTTTTCTTTATTTCGGTAATCTGGATACTTCCCTACGAAATAATGCTTCTATTTGGTGAAAATATTTACTTCTATTTTTTTTTCTATAAAGTTTATATGTGGAGTTAGGTAAGACTGAATTTCGGTTAAAGTGTTTCTATTTTATTTTATTAAGAGAGTAAAAAATTAAAAAAGAAATCATATTAAATTATGTCAATTTTAAAATGAAATCAATGTAAATATATTTTAAAGGATTCTCCATCGGTTTACTCTGTAGAACATCATTAAAAATTCTACACTAGAAGGTCTCGAGGCCATCTTCTTTTCAGACGCCTCGGAGGATTATCGGGAATGGAGTGGGAAGCAAGTTGAGAGACTAGAAGATTAGTATGGTAATGGAGTTTTAAATTTAAATTACTCCATTTTTAATTAGGAAATACCAAGCAAATTTTCGATCCAATAAACACTAACAGAGAGCTTGTCAAAATTTTACATTTTTGAGGTTGAAAAAATTGTTACTCAAAAAAAGTGTTGACAAAAATTTTTTTTTAGTAATTCTAGTCTACCAAGCGATTTCAACTAAACTGCCCCATGAACTGAAAATAGTAAAAATAATAACTAGATACAATATAACTAGGTCGAAGAATAAATTAGATGTTTATTTTACAAGGATTTATGGCTGTTGGGCCGAATCCAGTTTTATTTTACACAAAGGTGCCTGCACAATGTATCTTCTTAAATAAAGAAGAATTATCGAGGCCGTTGTATTATTTCAGCGAGTTGTGTACTTGACCTTCCGGAATAAATATCAGGGAATTTATTTTTAGTCTTGATTTATTTTCGCACTGAGCAGGAAATCATACAGATCATTAAAACAAGAAAAATATTTTTTTTGGTAATTTAATTGTGATTACATAACATAGTTATGATGTGTGCATTTTTTATGGAGGTAAGTTCGTTTTGTCTGATATTTCCAAAATTTCGACTTATTCTTATTTTTTAAATGATTCGTGAAAAATGAATAATCCATCATCGATATGATTAGATATGGACTAATAAGGTACAATAATAGAATAGGCAGAGTATGAAGTCGAACTAGGCTTCAGGATAAACTATATACCGAGTTCTGTCTTCCGACATTCGACAGTTTAGCATTCAAAACTAGTTTTTTAATAAAATAATCACAATAGAAGTGGCAATTAATTCATCAATCCTAATTGAAAATAAGTAAATTTTATTACCATTTTCAAGTTGTAGATAATACCGTACCTTTGTAACCTCTTTTGTGAAATGGCGCTCGCCATCCACCTTTCAATTTGAAAATTTAACTAGAATTACAACTTTATAGCATTTTTTTAATACAAATTTAGTTGGAAAATAGTAAATTAGATTATTGCTATCCTTGAACTATGGATGTGAAATTGTTCGAATTTGGTACAGATCGGTACTGCAGTTTCCGTGGTTTGTGATCACAAGAGAAAAATTGCTTGTTCTTTGTATATTAGTATGAATTTTTACTTATAATATTTAATATTTTCATCATGTATGGGATTTCATTCTAATGAGGATGGAATGAGTTCTAGGAAGATTGCACACCGCATCAAATATCCGATTTTACGCATTTTATACACATTGTGGTTATATTATTATTCTTAACAGGTTACTGTAACTGTATATAATTATGAATTTTAATTTTTATATCTTCATTAACTTGTAAAAAAAAAAAAATTATTTTTTTGCGACTTAAGAAAAAAAAAAAAAAAAAATCCATTCTGAATTGATTGAGACCATCCACAAGTCGATACGATTATTTTTTGTAAACAGTTATTTCCGCTTTTAGGACGTTCTAGATTACAGTGCATCGGGGGGGTACTAGTATATACTATAAAGATAGACATAATTGAAAAAATTATCAATTATGACGCTGACATCGTTATCAATTCTTTCATGAAAGCGTTAACTAAAGCATGTAATATGTCTTTCAAAATTGTAAATGCAGCGAATAATAAAACAAGGCGACGCTCAGTACCTTGGTGGAACCAACAACTCACAGAAATAAGAAAAAATACTAACAGACTGAGACGAATATACCAAAGAACAAAGAGTAACAAAAAACTAAGAGAACAACGTAAAAAAGATTATCTTGAATCAAAACACAAGTATGAATCGCTAATTATGAAATCAAAAATTGAATCTTGGAAAGATTATTGCACCAACACTTCTAATCCATGGAGCTGGATTTATAAATATTCAACCGATAAGATTAAGACTCAGGATGCACGAAAAACAATACTAACTGGCCAACAACAATATACCGATGGTTTCAAAAATACCATGGAATATATTTTGGATTCTCTAGTACTTCAAGACACAACCAACAATGAAACAAAAGAACACAACGATCTGAGACTAAAATTTAATGAACCACCAAATACAGAAAACGACAAAATGTTATCAGACAATTGAATAGAAAAAAAGACACCAGGTTATGACAATATTACTACCGACATACTACAGCATGTGACCACTACTTACCCAAAACTGATTACCAACATTTATAAAATTATTTGTTACAAGAAAAGGTTCCTATGATTTGGAAAAAAAGGAACTTTACATGTAATACCTAAACAGGGTACTAACAAACTTAGACCGATAGCAGTATTACCCATTATGGGAAAAGTTTTAGACAAAATTATAAACATTCGTCTAAGCTACCATTTAACGACAAATGACATCATTAGTCATAATCAATTCGGCTTTATGCCTCAAAAAAGCTCGATAGATGCCCTTTTCAAAACCGTTCAGATAATTAATTCGGCCCTCCAATCTAAATCAAACATATTGATGCTAAAATTAGATATATCCGCTGCATTCGACAATGCATGGTGGCCCATGATAATGAAAAATTTAAGAAAATACAAATGCCCAAATAATATATTCCACTTAGTCTCAAGTTTTTTTACCGTCATAGGTCCGTTGAACTGAAAACAAACAATCATTCCCTTACCAGATCACTATCTATAGGCACGCCACAAGTCTAGCATATCACCAACTTTGTGGAATATATTGATGAATACCATTTTCGAAATACCATTACCAGAAAATGCTCACATTATCACATACGCTGATGACATCCTAATACTAGGTATAGAGAGATCATTTTCTCAATTACAATTTATGATAAATAATACACTGGTAATTCTCGATAACTGGTCAAAAAAAAAAAAAATTGCAATTTAATTTTGAAAAATCTCATTACGTTGTTATTACAAAAAAACGCATAACCCCTGAATTGACGATACATCTAAATTCACAAAAAATAGAACAGGTAAATAATATCAATTACTTGGGCGTAATTTTCGATAAAAAATTAAATTGGAAGATGCATATTCACCAACAAACTAACAAAACCCTAAAGACAATAAATGCAATTGCTTGCGCTGCCAAACTTAAATGGGGTCTAGGTTCTAAAATCTTAGAGGTTAATTTATGACGGTGTGATCATACCAAAACTTCTTTACGCGATACCAGTATGGGAATCAGCGGCTCTGAAGCCTACAAATCTAAGAAAGCTGCAGAGAGCTCAAAGATTAATAGCTATCAGAATAACTAAGGCTTACCATACAGTATCGTTTGAGGCTGCTTGCATCTTAGCTGGCATATTACCCATTGAACACAAAATACGACAACTATCCACTCTTTACAAAAAAAAACAAAAAAAAAACAAGGACTTAATTACAACGATTACAAGACAGAAAACATAGAAATAGACTTTGACATACAAAACAAGCTACATCCTTCATTACATGCAAAACTAATTGCAACAATAGACGAGACAGAAACTGACGAACTACATACACAGGACATTTACACAGACGGTAGTAAGGACGGCGAAAATACTGGATGCGCATTTACTCTAAAACGACAACACGCACAATATGATGAACAGTACCGGCTGGGAAAATGTTGCTCAAACAATCAGGCCGAAAAACTAGCCGTACTGATGGCCTCCGATTATATCATTAAACATTCAAACCAATTTTCGTCAAAAAGATTTAACATTTACACTGATAATAAAATTTTGATATATAACATTAGAAACCCCAAATCTCATGACTTACTGACGGAAAAAATAAGACAAAATATATTAAAATTACTGGACATGGACTTGAAAGTAACAATTAAATGGATTAAGGGTCACAGTGGGAACATGGGAAATGAACTAGCCGACAAGTTGGCTAAGGCTGCTTCGAGAAACAGTTTTCCTCCCTATTACATATGACAAAGTCCCTATAACCCATATCAAGAGATGTATTTTGAATGACGTGATAAATGTTTGGAATCAAAACTGGCAACAAACTACAAAAGGACGACCTCTACGCAACTTTATTCCAGATATCACACTTACCAATTACGATAAAATTAAAAGTGCACATTACAAAGTGACCCAATTCTTGACCGAACACGGACAAAGTAATGCCTACTTGAACCGATTTCATTTAACTGACTCACCTACATGCCATTGCGACAGACAAACACAACAGACTTTTCATCACATTCTATACAACTGCCCTCTATTTGACAACAAGAGAGTACACCTAATAAAATCCATACTATTAAAAGGAGACGATTGGCCGCTTCCGGAGAAGGATATTTTCAAAAAATATCTCAAGGAAATGAAAAAGTTTATCACTGAATGTGATTTAGAACTCCTCAAAGAAGTAAAGAAGACGACCATCGACGTGGAGCCGATCTCATTGATGTTTATAGTTTTGTTTTTATTTGTTTTGTGTTTATTCACTTATGTTTTGTGTTAGTTATGAAATTTTCACTTAATTTTGTTTTGTTTCTTTTTTACATTGCTTATTGTACCTATTCAAAATTCAACATAAATACTTCAATGTAAATTACTTCTAAATTTAAAATATTTAATAAAATACTAAACATGTTAGATACATGTAATATGCTAATTGCATGGAGCATGTACAGATATCTAAATACACGCCCCTCTTACAGGGTTACTGTAAGAGGGAAAACAAGAAAAAAAAAAAAAAAAAAAAGATAACATTTAAAAATTTTTACGTGTTCAATATGTTTTTTTTTTCTTACCATAGAAAAATAACAATCTCTAGAATAAGTAGCATCATCAGTTAGAAACTATGACAATTTATCATGTTCCTTTTTTTTCCAAAGTTCGTTATTAAAGCATACACACGAAAAAAGGAAGAGCTTTTTACATTCGTAAAAAAAAAAAAAATATATATAAATAAATAAAAAAAAAATCAATAAACCGGACGCCACTGTTTAACCCAATCATGAGGATTACAATTTGCAATTATAATTATGAAAGGTCTGGCGGTAGGGGATTACCGGCTGTTGACCACCATCGATGAAATATTGACCAGACTAAATTTATCCGCGGCACTGCGCTGCGGTCCACACCGCATCCCATTTTACTGTCAACATAAAATCTCAGTTAGGGTTGTAATCTGTGGCTTAACAGAGATAAATACGATTACAAGTCTGTGGGATATTTACTATTGACATTAATCTTATGATTACCCAATTGAACAGATAATGAATTAATAACAGAAGCACTTGTCATTATTAGATGCTATTTATATTTTCCAGCCCTGATTTTTAAGATGGAACATGTTTTACCGGTGACCTACTTAGTCAAAAGCAATACGTTTTGGGGGAACGCGAGGGCGTTGCGCATAGTTTGATAGTTTAATATTAGGACAGTAGGACCAGCAAGGAGCTCAACTATTTATACTAAATCTGCACTACTTCAACATTTACTAGACAAAGCGAGATAATGCTGTATGCCAAGTTTAAATTACAGTACAGTTAGAACTTGTCAAATTGTATGTCGTAATATTTATTTTTTTAAATAAGAATGATATCATACTATAACAGCCTCAGTTTTAGTCGTGTCGGCTGATATTATGCAGACGTATTTATTACACTTCCTCCCCCTTCTAAATACCTTTATTAATAGTTTATTAGTTAATAATAAACTATTAATAACATCGTTGACACTAGAATAGATCTAACTAAATCAATTTTATCATACATTGTATGCTTTCAACATTCTACATTTAATGATTAATATAGAAATTCTACACTAAAGGACCTGGCTAAAGCGACTTCAAAATTTACTAGACAAACGTTCAAAGCTCCCAATTAATTATAAAAGACTCATATACATGACTGTGATTAGACCTATTTGGACGTACGGAGTTGAGCTTTTGGGCTCCACTAAACCATCCAATTCATCTCTCATCCAATCCTTGCAATCCAAAATCTTTCGAAAAATTCTTAATGCTCCTTACTATGTCACCAATAAACTTATCCATAAAGACCTTAATGTTCCTTGTGTTACTGATTTAGCCCAGACCAGATACCTATCCTTTCATAGTAAGCTCTATAACAACTCCAATCCACTAGTCTCCCAACTTGCTTCCTACTCCATTCCCGATAATACTTCGAGGCTTCTGAAAAGAAGATGGCCTAGAGACCTTTTAGTGCAGATTTTATTGAAGTGCTACTAGTGAGTAGTTCTTCACAAGTTATTTACATGCCATTGTATTCACTATCAACAGATTTACTTAATGTATATGTTTTTGTAAAGTTGTAAATATCAATAAATGAAAAAAAAAAATCTATACTATTATATAAAAGGACAAGCCATTTTTCGTTTGTGATCACTAACAACGAAATCTACTTAACCAATCTATACCAAATTTTAACTATATCATCTTAATAGTTCAAGGAATTTTTAGCAATAGTAAAGTTTACTGATTTTAAATTAAATTGTTATTAAAAATGCGAAAAATATATGGATTTTCAAAAAAGTTTGGAAACCTACCGATGCGTGGCAAGTGCCAATCGATTATATATATATATATATATATATATATATATATATATATATATATATATATATATATATATATATATATATATATATATTTTCAATTGAATTGTTACTACTAGATTTCCAATTATACTTTTGCGTACACTTCAACCATCTGATCAGTGTAATAGTACCAGGTTAACTATGCTTGACTAGGCTTTTAGGTTAACTATCATTGACTATCATTGAGGCTTTAATTGTTACTGGAACAGCAACTGAAGAACTCGTATTTACTCCTACAATCTAAAAAATACCTACTGATCTACCATTCCAATTTAACTTTATAAAATCCCAATTAAATTTTCTTTAAAATTAACAAATCTCAAGGACAGACTTACAAAAACGTCGTAGTGGATCTTCGGACTCACTGTTCCTTCTACAATTAATAGTATGTAGGGCATTCCGGAACTGAAAACCTGCTAATTTATTATATCTTGATAAGGAGGTTGTTTTAATGAGTGCGCTCCTTTTGACCCTGCTTCTCCTAATTCAAAATTAAGTGTTTTAAGCCTATTCGAAACGCTCTAGATCACAGTGTTACTTGGATCGAAAATTTGATGACATTCTGCTTGTCAAAAATTTAATAGAGAATATTTTTTGTTGTATAACATTTGTCACTAGGCCTACCATTTAGGAGCTATATTGCTTGGAATAAGAAAAAGTTAGGTTTGAAACCTCTAAGTTTAAGTTTGGGAGCTTTTTTTTGTCATTTTCTAGCCCACTTGGTGTAGCTCGGATCAAAAATTTGATGATAGTTTCCTTATCAGAAATTAAAGTGAGAATGTTTTTTGTTATATAAAATTTATCACAATGATCTACCGAAGAAGTTATACTTTCTTTAGTCGATAGGTTCAATGAGACCTTTTCTTAATATATATAATATTTACTTTAATGATATGGACTAACTAAAGTTTCCAGATTTTTATTTTTGCCTTTGACAAAAAAAAAAAAAAAAAAAAAAAATAAAAAAAAAAAAAAAAAAAAAAAAAAAAAAAATATATATATATATATATATATATATATGTATATAAATAATATATTAATTTTGTTGGGACCTCTCTGGCTGGTCCCTTGATAAGTAAAGAGACGGGTCTGCAAAGGGGTAGGGTCTGTATTGTAAATAAAGTACGATTGTGTTTTTAACTTTTAATTTAATTTTGTTTTATTTTTATTATTACCTACCACTATTATTTATTTATTAATTTTTTTTAATTTTACTATTTCATTTTATTTATATGTATATTGTATGCTTTATATTGTTTATGTATAGCAGGTTTTGTTCTAGTTTTTTAATATCTATTTTTTTATTTTATTTATTTTTTTAATATCTCATTGTACATAATGTGCGAATGTAACCAAATGCCATATATATTACATATTGCCCACATTTGTGGCAGATTGTAATAATTACTCAATAAAAGTAAAAAAAAATAATATATACTGGAGAGAATCTGCGAAGGATCAAAACAGTTACATGTTTATTTTATGTGTTTGAATAGAATGGTATAATGTGAGGAGAAATTATAAAGGATTCAATATACCTGGTTTTTTTAATAAAGAGTAAAAGGTTAAAAAAATATATCCTAATACGATTGCTAGTAATTAGTTGAAAGAGCTTAGAAAACTTTTTGCCATGGTGGGAGCCTCAGACATTATGACTTGAGAATATTATTAAAAGACATATCGTAGACCTCGAAGATGCAATGAGGAATCATCTGGAAAGTCTGGAATCGATCGAGTTGTGCAATCTGAGTTCAGTCTCGTACCATCATTTCAATACACATACAGATAAACAATGAGTTCTCTCTCAACTGAGGACGGCCGGCAAAAATGACACGAGAATATCGTGTTTTGTCAAATATAGAAAATTTGATATTATTTAATCTTTTAATATTTTTATACAGATAATCGATAAACGACGATGTCACACATTTCTTACTTGATTGTTCAGCTTTTCGAAACCTGAGGCAAAAGTATTTTAGCGTTTATCTCCTACTCAAACATATTCCCTAATTGACCATTGAACATCTGTTATCAGGAAAGAGTGCAAATAATTTAAAAGTTATTTATTTATTTGTTATTAACGCATTTAAAGCAGATAGGGATTAGGTATCTCAAAATATAGTATATACATTCAGAATCTAGTAAGACAACATGCTTAGTTATTTACTGCGAGTTGAGAATCTAGTAAAATATCATCACTGGGGCCCGAAGCAACAAGAAGAATCGTTAGAAGATTAATAATGAGAAATTTATGGCAAAGCGGAGAATGGCTGATTATCCAAAGGAAGAAAATAGGAGGTTGTACTATACAAATTATTTTTCTTTAGTTCACGAATTAAAGAAGTTAAAAAAAATAATGAATTGGGTTACAAGAAACTTTTAATTATTAAATGAAAGTATAATTTTTTAAATATAATTTTACGTTAAATTTAAATGTTTGCCGAGGCAGTAAAATCATTTAATATTTGTAACATATTGAATTCGTGCTCTTGTAAGTTACCTTTCTAATGTTATTTCATTTGTGTAATAAAATAATTTTGATTTTTTTTTTTTTAAATACTGCATGTAGAAGTTTTTATTTTTATTTATCATCTACGTATATAATAGTTCGAAAAAAAATCCCTCAGATATTTTATATACCAAGATAACAAATATATATATTAAATAGAATCATTACACTGCATCTATAATTTTAAACTTTTTTGAGCATTTCTTTGTTAAGATTTTAATTCTCTATAAACCCGTAATACCATTAAAAACCAAAAACAAAAAGAAAGTGGGGTATAAATAAAAATGGAAACAATAATATGACTAGTGGAGTTCGAATAGAGTCCAGGTTTTCCACCGAAGGCCTCTTATCCAAATAAAGTCAGATTAAACTGCTGATTTTAATTAACAGTGCAATCTGCTGCTCTTAATTTAAAATAACAGGTTCAACAATTAAGGAATAATTAAGAATAATTAATTAAAAGGAGATTACCGTGTTGAAGATTTAAGTAATGCTTTTACATGAGACCACCATATAAAGATTAAAAAAAAAATATTATAAATAAATCTACTTTAATTTCATTAAAAAAAAAACTTGTAAAAAAAAAACAAAAAAACGAGGAACTCTCACATAAGCTAATCTTTACTAAGCTGCTTACTCTTTTCACTGGTGTTTTTTTTTTTTAAACAAAGTTCAGGAAGCTTTATTATATAATAAATTTCTATTAAATATTTAATGTAATTAACTATCTTATTAAGAACTAACTGAATAATTCAAATGTTTCAAAAATATCATTATAATAATATTCTGAATATTTTATGATTAGAATCATAGGTATCACTATCGACTAAGCGCTCAAGTCCCGAATACCTTTTATCGATTCGAACCTTGTTCCGGTTTATTTCGACGTTTTTTTCGCAACTTTCTTAGGGGGAGGGTTTTGCTCGTCATATAACATACATCATATTACATACAAACTATGATATTAGTCCATGTTCAAACTAATATCAACTTCTTTTATACCCCTTCATACTGAAATGAGGAATAAGAAAATATATAAAAAAAAAAAAAAAATAGGAAATCCGTGTTAAATCAATATTATAGCAAATCAGAATTGCAGGGTATGGTTTTTGAAGGGGTGTCATATTTTTAAAAAAATACAATCTAGTTCAGTTGGCGACGGAGTTGTGTGCAGAAGTGTTAGATAGTAAAATCTGAATATATCAAAATAACTAGAAAAAAATATAGGAAAAAGATGAAGGGGTTTGCAAAGATTTGATAAAGTAAATGTAAAAAAAAAAAAAAAAAATTAACAAAAATTACTCAAAATTGTCTTTTGTAACTCCTTCATCAAATTTACCCTTAAGTAAATATTATACTAAATCACTAGCGATTTTAACTTCTAAGGACCTCTCTCATGTTTGGGAAGTGGAAATAACAAATTATGAACACAAAACACAAAGTCTATGTTGAAAGTTATTTTGTTGATTTCTGCATTTATTTATTATCTGATTTATTTTCACACATTAGAGAAGTGGAAATAAGAATATATGAAAAATATTGAATTAATCAATCTGCCTTACCTAAGGACAAATAATAATATGGATGACAAAGAATCCATTTCACTAAAAATTTCTGACATAAGAGAAGTGGAAGTAACAAAATATAAATACATAAAACCCTAAATCCATGTAGAAACTAATGTTAACTTGAGTTACACTTTCAAACATTAGGGAATAAAATATCAAAAAAAAATCAATTCATAAATCAATAATACTATGTTGAAACTCATATTATTATCTTTTCTTTCACCTTTTTTTATATTTAAGAAGACGAAATATCAATATAATACAATTCTAGTTGAAACTGTAAAAATGGATGTTTACTTAAAAGATTATAGGAAACAGCCATCAATAAATGTGAAACTCGAAGTGCAGCATTGGTGTCGGTAGGTTGGAGTGCCTCGTCGATAGTGACACCTTATCTATCATATTTCATTAATTATTATCAAGTTTTTTTTTTTATAATATTCGAATTTTTTCCAAGATGGTCTCTTTATAAAAGAATTATTTCATGTTTTAAATATAATGATAAATCATTTATTAGAAAGTACAAGTCGACACATTTCAAATTGCATATCACTCATAAAATGGCTCAGACGCAACTTTAAAAAATTAATTTTTAGAAGAGAAACGAGAAACTGAAATGAAATAATTTGAACTAACATTATATATATAAGTAATATTCATACACAATTCAGTCGATATTGCTTCTGACTTAGTAAGCTTTTGGGAGCACTTTTGACATTTTTTTTTTTACCCGACTTCGCAGTTACGTCATTGTTCCACCAGATAAGTGTTATGATTAGTTCATATCTCAGCATAAAAAGATTGCCTCATTACTTCTTAAAACGAAAATTCATGTATTTAATACATTTAAATTGTGATGTTAAGTTGATGACCATGAAATGTTTATTCCAAACGTCGACTGTACTTTAGGTAATAATTATAAAAATGTCAAAGAATCTTTCAACTAGTTATTGACCAAATATTAAAAAAAAATATTAATTAACTAAAACATGTTGAAATGAGAAAAAGAAAAATCCCTAAGTGGACTGAAAATGTTTCGAAATAAATGAATATATAAAACATAATACATGGTTTAGGATTAACTAATTAAATTGTAGACCTGATATTTTTTTTAATCTGAAAATAATTGCATATGATAATTTTAAATCTATTTATTATCAACCTAAATAAAGAATATTTAAGAAAAGTAATTGTTTAAACTAACAGATTGCCAATTAACAGACCACTCAGTCAACCTCAAATGACTGTCAATCATGACGTGGCTATGTGGTTCGGGTCGAAGCTGTTGTATCTCTTGGGGTCTAGTTTTAGCTTCTATATATATAGAGAGAGAATGATGACGGTATAGCTAATTTCAGATTTTGGATTGATTGAGTTTCAGTTACTTCTAACTATCTGTGAAAGGGACACATTTAAATAAAACGATTATACAATAAAAATGGATATATAATTGTTTAAATTTTATTTTATTTTTGGGAATAAAATCATTCTCTGTGATCAAGGTAACACATGCTATATATTTTGAAATCCAACGTTCTGGTTAATCATTTTTATTATCAAACAAAAATTACCTGTAACAGTAAAACCCATGAATCATCATGGGTTATGTACAAGATCGTACAGTTTCTTGGATGGCGGGTTTGTTAGATTTCTAAAATTAAGGATATCTACATAGTCTCCCGATCAAGGAACGATCTTTGATTGATATAACAGGATAAATAAGCTTCAACTGGGCTCAAACTTAGATTCTAATTGACCGGTAGCTCATAGTTTTCTTTATAGTGAAATAGCCTTTTGTAAAAAAAAAAAAAAAAAACTAGAATATTTCGAAACAATGATTATTGTTTATTATTATTGAAGTAATAAGACGATGTAGTTTTCATATATTACATGACTAAATCTATACTATTGTATAAAAGCCATTTTTCATTTGTAATCACTAACAATGAATACTATTGAACCAATCTGAACCAAACTTTAACCATATCATCTTTATCCTTCTAGCAAGGTTTATCAATACTATAACATACTGATATCCAAATAATTTGTTACGAAAAATGCGAGGATATGTGTTTGAAAATTTACCGATAGATGGCGAGCGCCATTCTACACGAGAGGTTACAAAGGTACTAGAGAGCTTGAAATTGATAATAAAATCTACTCATATTCAATTAAATTATTTAGAAATATTTTTATATGTGATGGGACATGTGGATCTCAGTGAAGTTTGAAAATTGATTGTTATAAGTGTGAAAAAATTATTGCAACATGACTAACTTGTTAATCAACTATCAATTTGCAGCAATTCAATAAATGTTCTACATTAGAAGGCCTCATGGCCATTTTATTTTCAGGCATATTGAAAAATTTTATGGTAAATAATCGGAAGCAAGCTGAAAGTCTAGTGGATTTTTACCCACCTCTTAAATACAATGACTTTTTCTTACTAATTTATGTACAAATTCTTACAAGACTGCTTCTAAAAAATAAATCTTTTATAATCCGTACATCCTCACTTATAGTTTTCTTCATTCCAATAGTTTTCTGTAATTTGACAGTTTATTCAAAGGAATAGCATGATTTTATTCATTTTGATATTTGTTTCAAAATTTATAACGTTGACCAAACCCATAGTTATACCAACCCAAAATTTACCCATATTTATATACATATATATATTTTTTCATTTATTGATATTTACAACTGTACAAAATAACATACACTAAGTAAATTTGTTGATAGTGAACACAATGGCATGTGAATAACTTGTGAAGAACTACTCACTATTAGCCCTTCAATAAAATTTACACTAAAAGGTCTCTAGGCCATCTTCTTTTCAGACACCTTGGAGGATTATCGGGAATATAGCGGGAAGCAAGTTGTGAGACTAGTGGATCGGAGTGGTTATGTAGCTTACTTTGGAAGGATACGTATCTGGTTTGGGCTAAATCAGCAAAATATGGAACATTAGGATCTTTACGGATAAGTTTATTGGTCACAAAATAAGGAGCATTGAGGATTTTTCGAAAGATTTTGGATTGTAAGGATTGGATACGAGATGAATTGGATGGTTTAGTAGAGGCCCAAAGCTCAACTCCGTACGTCCAAATAGGTCTATCACAGTCATGTAAATGAGTCTTTTGTAATTATTGGAAGCTTTGAACGTTTGTCTAGTAAATTTTGAAGTAGTCTTTAGTTTTTAGTCGCTTTAGTCAGGTATGTGGAATTTCTATATTTATCATTAAAAGTATAATGTTGAAAGCATACAATGTATGATAAAATTGATTTAGTTAGATCTATTTAAGTGTTATAAATTTATGTAAGTTATTAATAGTTTATTATTAACTAATAAACTATTCGTAAAGGTATTTATAAGGGGGAGGAAGTTTAATAAATACGTCTGCATAATATCAGCCGACTCAACTAAAACTGACACTGTTATCGTATGATATCATTTTTATTTTAAAAAAGAAACATTATGACATACAATTTGACAAGTTTTAAATGTATTAGAATTTAAACTTGGTACACAACATTATCTCGCTTGATAAAATAAAAGGCTTAACGCTTCCCCAAAATCTCGTTTGATAAGAATAGACGCTGCGACAAAAAAAATAATCATGTGATGCTACTAGAGGACTCAAGCTCTAATCAAACCTGAAATATTATTTTCTTAGGTCATCACGTAGGGTTGGGCAATAGTTTATAGTTAGCACTATCGATAGGCCGATACTATCGGTTGAGGACTATCGATTACTATTGATACTATCCTTTTTTTACTAAGCTATTCAATAAAGAATTTTAACTAATTTCATTAAATTCAGTTATCTACTTAATATTTAAAATTCGCAGGATTATAAATTATAAGATTATATCATAAAGATGAGAAAAAGAAACTAATTTATTTGAATTTTAAAAAAAATATTTACAATTTACTTGGTTACTATAATAATGAACAGATCAAATCTTCAGAAAAGAAATATAACGAAAGAGTGAATTTCAAGAGTCAAGTCTGCTCCTTGAGCCACATATTTCCCGAAAGAAAAACTAGCATTTCTGCTTTCCTTTGGCTTAATCTTTGGGAGAACCCTTAAGCTCTAGGAATTCCGAATACAATTTCAAAAGAACTCGACACTGGACAGAGACAGATCAGCATAATTCCGAAAGTTTTAAAACTTTAAGGTAAAAAAGATGTATCGATAGTCGACACTATCGATAGTGACCATCGATAGGCATGAACTATCGATATATCGATAGTGACTATCGACTATCGCCCAACCCTATCATCAAGTCTAAGATATTTTATTGTTTCGATATTCTTTTATTTTAATATATTTTTTATTGATTTTTTCTGTTGAAAAAAAAAAAAAAAATCTGAATTTTCTGGATTTTGTTAAAGTAACCACATAATTTTTGGGAAACTAATCTGGGCGATTCAAAACCTAAAAAATAGCTTTTCATTATTGGATAAAATGAAATATTTTAGTTATCATAATTAATATGTAGGAATATTGATAAAAAAAAAAAAAAATCATAATTCATAAAATGATTTTTTAAAATATTTTTATTATGATTTTTAAAACAAGTCTATTCATGGAGAGCAAAAGATAAATTTGTTGAGGTGAAATATTGAAAAAAGAAATAGAATAACGTAAACCAATTGATATTAATTAGACAAGTGAAGTGATGGAGTCTTTATTGAAAACATCAATTTTATAAAAATTAATAAACCAACAATGAAATATATTATTAGTCTACAATTATATTTTTTTAATGTCATTATTGCTTTGAAATTACATGTGCATGGCATACAGAGATGAGCTTTGGGCCTCCTCTTAACCTTCCAATTCTTCTCGTATACAATTCAAAATACTTAAAAAAATCCTTAATGCTCCTTATTGTCTCAAAAACAAACCTATCAATAACGTCTTAATGTTCTTTATGTTGCTGATTTGGCTCATACCAGCATACATATCCTTTCATACCCACTCTAATCTACAACATATTATCTTGTTGTCTGTAATGTATACAGTTGTAAATATCAGTTAATAGTTCCATTAAAAAAAATCAACTTGTTAAGCAATTTTTTTTATAACCTGGGGAGGTCTGACATAAACCTATTAAATCACTTCGCAATAGAAAAAATATGAAAGCAAATCACTAACTTTATTTTCAATAGCTTAGTTTTTTATTTGCAGATGCTGACAAAACAATGTTGACAGTAAAGTTATGTAAATCAACAAAACGAATTTGGATTTTTTTTTTTGCAGCATAAATGGAATTTTTATATTGTTGATGTAGTTAAATAACAACGACACAATCTGTCAAAATACATTTGTTTTTTTATTTCAAATTGTCCGGGCGTTAATTAAAAACCCTTCAAAATTGGCAGTGTTGCGTTTCCAATCTAATTCGCCCTATTTTGACCCTTTCCTGTATCAACAGCCGAGCGCTATCTATATTTAGTCTAGATGAGAAAAATAAATTGAAAATAAAATTGGATCCAATTTATCCGGATAAATTGGCCTTAGAAATGACGCATTCCTGTTCCCCTATTGAATATTTTAGTGCAATTGGCTGACCACTTATCTCAGCTGAAATGTCTTGCTCCATAACGTCTCAACTTTTTCCTTTGAGTCATTACTTTACTCCATTTTTAACAAGTGCCTTTTATAATTAATTTTAAATTTTTTAAACATTTTACTATCTACTGATATTTGCTATTGTATAATTATATACATCAAGTAAATATGAAAATAATTATTACAATATACATGTAAAGAACTAATCACTAGTGGCACTTAAATAAAAGTTATACATTAGGTCTCTTGCCCATTTTCTTTTCAGATGCCTCGGAGGATATCTACTTCTTTTATTTAAATCATTTTACAAGTATCCACTTTTTATTATGCTATATTTCTTTGTTCGAGTATTATGATATATCTGTGTAATTTTTATATCGCTCTCACTCGCTCTCACAAGTAAATATATACTTTTATTGAAATTTACAACTGTACAAAATATATAAATCAAGTAAATGAATTGACAACGATTATAATAACATGTTAAAACTTGAAAAGAACTACTCATCAGTAGCACTTTATTAAAAATTCTACACTAAAAGGTCTCTAGGCCATCTTCGTTTCAGACGCCTCGGAGGATTATCAGGAATGGAGTGGGAAGAAAGTTGAGAAACTGACGGATTTGAGTGTTTATGGAGCTTACGATGAAAGGATTAGTATCTGGTTTGGGCTAAATCAGCAACATATGGAACATTAGGATCTCTATAGATAAGTTTATTAGTGACGAAGTAAGGAGCAATGAGGATTTTTCGAAGGATTTTGGATTGTAAGGATTGAATAAGGGAAGAATTGGATGGATGGAGCCCCAAAGCTCAAATCTGTACGTGAAAGTACGTCTAATCACAATCATGTATATATATTTTTGTAATTATGGAGCTTTGAACGTTTGTCTAGTAAATGCTGAAGTAGTCTGTAACGACGGGAAGTTTCTTGTCGTTTTAGTCTTATAAGTAATCTTAAACTAGATTATTTGTAACCTTAGATGTTACAAAGATACAGAATTATATAGAGCTTGAAATTGATGATTAAATTTATTTATATTCAACTAAATTGTTAAAAAAGATTATATGTTGTGTGGCATGTAGATCCCAGTGATTAGATAGAGTTAATAATGTTAAAACTACTGAATACTTCTGTGCGAAATTCTAACTATATCGTCTTCATAGTTACAGGCAGGTTTACCAACGATAAAATTTAAATGTACAACGCTGAGTGGCAGAATCGAGCATTGCCACAATGTCATACTTTTATGATCTGAAACTAAAATCCAGCCAGATAAAACCAATAAATTTATTTCTGCCGAATAAAAATTATAACCAAATCAAAATAACGATACTTTGATTTTTGATGTTGTGTGTAAAAACATGATACATACATTGAGTTGTAAGCACTTATAATCCAGTCCATTATCCGCAAGACTTTCACAATAGTCTCAGTCCATCTGAATTACCTACTCATATGTTGAAATTAAAAATTGGACGTCCAATTATGATTTTTCTTTAATGTTCAAACACCTAAACAGCGCAATTTTAGCAAGGTTAAAATTCACTGCTATGCGTGAAAATATCATTTATGAAATAATGCCCAATTGCATACTTCAATACAAGATTTTTATCGATAAACAAATAAAACTTGACTGTTACCTAAAATTACCTAAGCTGTTTACTTACTGTCGGGTACCGAGTCATATTTCTCTACACTTAATATTTATATTCCGTACGTTTCGATCCTCACCTTATAATTATATCTAACATTCGGATCCTCCACAGAAAAAGAAATTAATAGATTTAGACTCCTAATGTAATAAACCTACTAACTGAATCAAATCCAGCCACGTGTACTTGCGTACTTGCATAGGGAATGTCATGAATTGAAGGATACTATTCTTGGATACGATTCATGCTGGATCGATTTCCGCTATACAATTGTGGCAGAAACAAGGAAATGTCAAACAATGGTCGTGAAATTGAAATTCTACTGCATCCTCCATGAAGTTGAGACCGCTCCACCAGGCGATAGTACATTACGTTATGTAGCCTTCAACAACAGGCAGAAAGAAGTGATCTAATGGGAATCTCAATCGAGGAGGAAGAGTTTTTGTCTGTCGTCCAAAGAGGAGATACCAGCAATAAAAAATTTATTCCTAGCATAATGTTGATATTTACATCTTTATAACATTTTAATTGAGTAAATGTGTGTATAGTAATTACAATACTCTGTAATGCAATTACCTATTAGTTATGCATCAACAAAACGTCTATATTAGATTATCTTTTTTTCAGACTTCCCTTTGGGCTACTAGGAATTGAGTGAGTTAAGTTAAGGAACAAGTGGATTCGATTGTGGACGGGGCTTATCGTGGAATAATAGGTGGTATCTGCTTTGGGCCAAATCAGTACTATATGAGACATTAAGATAACTCTAAATAAGTTTCTTTTGTGTCATAATAAGGAGTATTGAGGGTTTTATAAAGGATTTGAAACGAGAAGAATTCGGCTGTTTTGTGGAGCCCCGAGTCCAACTCCATATATCAAAATAGGTCTACTTACTCCTGTTTAAATGTCTTTTGTTGTAATTTAAAAGCTATATATATATATAAATTAAATGTTAGAGCAGTAGAATGTTTAAAAATAAGTTTGATTGCGCATCTTCTTGACCAAAAAAAAAAGTAAAATAAAGTTCTAACTTAGCTAGGAGGTACCAAAGAGTACTAATTATCATGATTCCTTAAATAATATGTACTAATATGTATTCAGCATATTCACTCGTTGCCATCAGTATAAAGATAAAAATAAAGTTAATAATAAAAAAAGAATGTGGATGAGAGATGTGCTCAAGTAATTTCTTGAAATAAACCAATGCTTTTCCTCACGCATGACTCGTATCCATATAAATATTATATATGAGCTATACCATACGTTTAATTGTTGAATTATCGTTTAACAGGTGTGGATGAAGAAATAAAGATAAAAAATGCTATTGTTACATTAAAGAATTAATAGTATAAACCATTTATTGAAAATGAATGTTTTTTTTTCTTTACTTAATAATTTACATCCAGTTGTAAATCAAAATTACAACTTCCAAGCACTGATTTTAAAATTTTAATATTATTAAAAAGAATTCTTGTTAAATTAACATTTGATACTGAAGGTTTGGGGATTTATGATATGGGTACTGTAACCTATCCCCCCTCCGTCACCACCTTCCAATTCCCAGATAGGATTACCATCGCCTTGCTCCTTGATTACGGGAGACACCTCTGAAAGGCCAGTCTTCCCCGAGTCACCTTTGTTTCCGGAATTCAAAGGCTGGGGGCATTTTCATTTGGGACTGGAAACTCCTTCCGGTCCAATATTTTTATTTTCTTTCTGTCTTAGTGCCAGCTTGTAAGAGCCGTACTCATACATATAAACATCTCCAGGGCGGGTCCTCGCTAAGATGAAGGAAGGATAGGGGTTGAAGATTAAAGACCTTTACTTCCCGCCTGTATCCTGTTTTGACTTCGCAGAGAAACAGTAAAGAATTCCTTTCTGACTGTTGTATTATCAAAAATTGGCAATATCAAGGATAAAGCATATAATTCTGCTTAAAAAGATTTTTAATTTAATAATCAGCAAGTATGGAGGTATTTAAAAAGTACAGATTTTAAGTCAGATGATGTCATCGCTAATCCTCCGGCAGTCAAACAGGAGTATTTTATGCTTCCAGTATATTTTGAAACTTTCTTTCTTTTTCTTTTTTTGCAAAAAATATTAGGAATAATATTTTTTAATTTACATAAGCTAACAAATGAATAACATATCATTGCTAATCCGGTGAAACAAAGACGCAACTGTAAGAAGCAAAACCTGAATTAAAATATTATCAACCAACATCATAGATATAAATAATATTCATATGGTATTTGCTTGATAAAATAAGAAACAAACATGAATATGAGTTTAATTGGGTTACACAAGTGAGATCAATCTCCGAATCACTAGATAGCAAAGAGGATTTTTTACCGTATTGAAAGAAATTAGTTTATATGTCGAAAAGATGATATTTTGCAAAAAATAACGACCCACCTTTTGTCCATAGATATCAACAGGGCTTTAAATTCAGCCGCTAACCCAATCTATAGGTATATTAGCAGTTTCAACATTGGACAACCTGAGAAATATTAATTATTTAAAGTTGGCTTCCATAAAGTGAGAATAGTCAGTCAATTAAGAGTTTCCAATCCGGCAGTCATCAAGCTGTATCTGAAGAGCACGACAATTTCAATAGAAGGAAACAAAAATTGTACTTTCTGTGATCATTTTGTGGAGGACTGCATGAGTTACCTGCTACTGCACTGCTCTAAATTCAATGAGCCCAGAAAAACCTTCTTGCAGACCTTTATCACGAAGACCAATGACATTGCCAATGTTGAAAATATTTCAAATATTCCTGATATTAATAAAATAAACAGTATTTATAATTATTTCAGTTAAATATCTATACAAATCAAATCCAGTATCTAAATTTTTTATATGTATCCATACAAATTTGTATAAACGTACCAGTTCATTAGTGGGCTTAAATGGTTAACTAAATTAACCATCATAGAGAGAATTAGCAATCATAGAGAGAACTCCTCCTTATATTTATTTTTTTCTATAATTTATTATTAGATTAATGCATGTATTTGTATGTAAAAAGTGTATTTTTATTTTACGAGTATATTCTTTCCCATTATGTAAATAAATTTGGAACTGTCTGAGAATGTACTAGACTCTTATTTGTACGAGAATTTAGAGATAAAATGATCATCTATCTATCTATTAATATTCATATGAACTTGTGGATTGGCTGAATGTTAGTTTTTAATAAAATCTTGTCAAAACAAACCTAAGGATTTCTTCGACATGGATATTTCTTTTAACAGAGGGACTATTCTTGTTTGGTGTAACGTTTTTTTTTCATCCTCCAAAAAAAAAATGTATCATTTTGAAACGCTCAAGCTCTGCTGGTAATTCTCGGATCGAAGTTTTTCTAGTATATCTTTCACTATACATCCACGGTGAAATCTTTTATATTTCTTGTCTTTAACTAAGTGCTTTTATTCTGTACCATTCATTCAAAATCGAATACAAAAAGTAAGTAAATAATCATATCGCACATATATCGATTGACACAACTCAAAAGTTTGTATTTTTTGATTTATCGTCAAGTTCATTCAAAATTTTAAGGAGTTGTATTGGTTTGAATGAAAAAGTCACGTTGTCGAGATCCTTTTGTTTTTGTTTTTTTTTCTGTCAATTGATAATGAATCGGCAATCATAATGAATTGTAACAATCAATCTAATTTCTCACGGATTAGATCAATACTACAATTCAGTCGATGTTTCTGCCGATTCATTATGCTTTTAGGAGCACTTCTGACCTGTTTTCCTTATTTTAACGAATTTAGCTGTTACGCCGTTGTTTCGGAGGATAAGTGTTAAACAAATTACAATACCAGCAAAATAAACTTCATTTATTATTAATATTATCATTATTATTATTATTATTCAGTTAAAGTTTCTTTAACTTGTTCAAACATGTTGAAATTCATCGTTTAATTAATCGGTTTTTCTATTATATCTTTCACTATACATCTACGGTGTAATCTTCAACAGTTATTGTTTTTAATTACGTGCTCTTTTCCTTTATCATTCACTCAAAAACGAAAACAAAAAGTAAGTAAATAATCATATCGCAAAAGTATCGATTGACACAACTCAAAACTTTGTATTTTTTGATTTATCATCAAGTTCAAGTTAAATACTCTTCTATAAAATGTTAAAACTGTATCGAATGAACTTTAAATAACACCTGATACATATCAACAGCGATTGGGATTAAAAAATAATTCAGGTACACTTTCGATATTTCACACTAGACTGTAAGAATTATAAATTTTTTTAATTCAGGTTTTTTAATTGTGCCACTTTTGAAAAACATGTGCGATATGTTGATATAAATCGTATAAAGTCTCTTAAAATGAAAAGCACATATCAATAAAAATTTAATAAAAGGAAGAAATAGAGGACGGTTGCTTTTGACTGTAAACAAGTCTCTCATTGTTCTACGAGGTATAAGGGATACCTACCTGACTCTAATATAAAATCCTCCGACAGCCGTTGTGTTAATACATTATTATTTATAACTATAATTATTTATAATTACATATTGTAATTATTGCTAAAGATAAAATATCATTTTTTTTAACGCTTTTATTAACTTAACCTGTATGTAACGGAATCTTGCATCGTTCACCAATTTCCAGCTATCAGATTATCTTGAAAATTTGAGCAATTGTCAAGGACCAATGACAATATCATAATTGCACAACTTTGTTTTAATATTCTTACTTAGTCCAGTAGAAATGCAAAATAAAAACATATCATCATCCCAAAATTTGTTGTTTTGGGAAATGAGATTTGAAGTTTATTTCTTAAAGTACTTTTTTTATTTCGGGATAATATGTAGATGCATTTGCAGTTAAATATTCCCAGTATATTAAATAATATTTTACTACATCAAACTTACATTCTGATTAAATTGATTTAAAACTAAAACGATTTTATTCAATTTGATATAGAACAAAAATGGCTATTTTTGCATAACCTTAAAGAAATACGGGATATAGACCATTTTTAGATCAATAAATTGTTCTATGTCCCTTTGAACTAATTTCTTTTTAATAATTGGGACAGTGTATTGTAATAAAAGCTCTTTTATTTTATATAAATTTTATTATTACAAAAACAGTAATAAAGAAGTAAAAAAAAATAAGCAAATTTAAATAAAGTGTAAGTATATAATTTATTTTATCTCTTTCGGATTTGCCTTCCTTGACTTTGGAGTTGTTTCTGGTTTATTTTATGGATATAGAACAAAATGAACGGTCTATAGAAAACTATAATTCCTCAAGCTACCAACAGAACGAGATAATTCTTTAAAGTAGACACAAAACTTGGATTATAGAATATTTATTTACTGAATACTCGATTATGGGCTAAGATAAAACTATTATTTAAATTGATATAGAACAATTTTTTTTCTCAATGTTTTGTGTATATAACTTTGTATACCCTAAAAATGGACTTAAAACAAGATAATTCTGGGATGACGATATACTAAAAATGCTGTAAATCGAAAGATATGTTATTTAAAAAATTAAAGTTTACTAAATTTTGCGTCTGAAGACATCTACTAAGCTGAATTCGATTTGGGCGTTTAGTCACAATCGATTGTCAAAGATCGACGAATTTCACCAACTTTCTCAAAAAGTTAGTTTTGGTCATGTTAAGAGTCAATAGCACAAAAATGGCTAATCCAATAAAAAAATGTTACAGACCAATAGTTGTAGATCATTAGATTTTTTTGTAATATATTTAGTTCGGTTTTCTATTAAACCGTATTTTTTTTTTTTTAACTATAATTTATTTTAAATGTATTTAAAAAATATGATTTTGAAAAATATATGCAATCCGTAATATAGATAGATCTGTTGTACTTTCTCTACTTCACCTCTTTCGTGTTATTATTTTGTTTAGAAATTCCTTTGGATGTAAATAGGGATCTTCTAATATAGATTCAATTGAAGTGCTACTTATGAGTAGTTTCCCTACAAGTTATTTTCTTGTCAATTTCGTAATCAAGTTTCACATATTTACTTATTTGCATATTGTATTCAGTTGCAAATTTAAATAAATATAAAAATAAATATAAGCAAAATGGCATGAAAATCTTTGATTTGACACCATATATCATAAATTAACAGCCTTTATTCTTAAGATTCTTTAACTTTAGGACTAATTTCTATTTATTTATTTATTTTTTTGGACGTTTTATTAACTAGGTAAGTTTGTTTTAAAAACTTACTTTGATTATTAATTACAAAAGCTAAGCTTGAGATCATTAAGACATAGAAAAAAAATACAAATTTAGACGGCCTTTCAGTTTTTTATTTTTTTCTGAACCTGAATCAAAAAAAAAATTCTAAAAACTCTCTGGGAGTGGTTTAACTCATGAGCCATTTGCCTTTGTGTCCTCCCAGCTATTTTTAAGTCACTTATTTTTTGCTCCTCAATTTCACTTAACTGAGGCCCAGCGCGTTTATATTAAAAGGATATTCAACATGGGCACACATTACATTCTCCATTTAATGTGAAGAGATAAACTTAACTCATATTCTATCATAAATATAAAAGAAAATTGAAAGTAAACATCAATTAGAACCTTGAGTTTACATTTAGCTAAAAAATATATTATTAAAAAATATAAGTTGTTTATAGTTTATAAAATAAAGGTTTTGATTGCTTTCTGCCCATAAGGTAATACTTAATTTAGTATAAAACAGTTCACATCTTATCTTTCCACTAACAACAAACTTCATTAATAAAAAACAGTAGTGAAACCTAACTAACTGAACCTATGGGCTAGAAATATGCGATAATGTCCTCGACTTTAGATTCCTTACATTTTTTATAGGTTCTTACATTCCATCAAAACCTTTCATACGATTTCAACTGGCTTAATCATTAACTAGTCCTATACATCCTTATCAGTTCCTTCACAGGCTAAAACTATAAATAAATATCTATATTTTTTTGGATTTTACCTCTTTTTGTGTTTATATATTTATGTAGGAGTCCTGTGAAATACCAGCTTCCCCTCTCGAAATTTCCGTCTATAGTTATTTAGCTCTACCTCCAAAGATGCTGACGATGCAGCATTGAGATTTCATTTAGTCGCGCTTCTTCCTCAAAGTAGAGGTAATATAAATTATAATTTTTAATAATTTGTTTAAATTTTGTATGAATTCTGTCATTGGTATTGCTTATTGCCCTTGAGTGAGGTATATTATAATATTCTTAAAATATTAGCTGTTTTAAGCAAGTCAGGTTTAAAACAAAGCTTCTTTTTTATTATTTTTTTTTTTTATCAAATCAGAAATATATCTATTTTACCTCTCGGGTCTATGATTTTTTGCCTGACTATTTATTTTGAGTGGCCCAGCAGGATATTCAAACTAAAAAACAATGAAAGAAAAAGATGCTAACCTTTTTAATGTTGGCTGGTTTATAATAGGGCGGGGCTTGGCTCATAAGTAATATTTGAAAAAAACACGAATTTCTGCACTTCCCTACCAAACGTGGCAAACGAAAGAACAAATGTTTAATAATCACTTAACGCTAGGAAGGGGAGGAAAAAAAAATGGTTTGTAAAGTTTGTAGGTTTAATATATGTTTATAAACATTAAGACTATATAAAATATAAAACTATATTAAACTATCCTAGTTCTAGTTAACGGCTGTCAATAAATACTATGAATTATAATAAATAACAATGCTTAAACTACGAAAACATAGCTTTAAGTATATACATTTGTTATTGTTACTTCTAACATTTTAAGGATTAATACAGTGCGAAAGTATAAAATAAAAAAAATCATATCATTTATTAAAAAAATTAAAATTTATACCATTATCAACTAAATGTCATATGCTAATTATGTACCTATCATCAAAGTTGTGAAAAATTTAAGTATAACTAAATATTCGACAGCTGATTTCTTGGAATCGATTACCTAATTTAACCGTGATTAAATCGTTCAATCGATTTTTCAGTCAAATGATTTTTTTGACTAAAAATCGACTGAAATATTTACTCATGATAAAATTAAGTTATTGATTCCAGGAAATCAGTTTTCAAATATTTAGCAATGATCACACTTTGCCTAACTCTGCCTATCTTTGAGTTAGAGATTTTCACTATTTTTTTATTTTTATTTTATCAGTCAAGTTTATACTTTACAAGACTGTATTCCCTTCCAGTGTTCCTTCTTCAAGAAGTCTAAAAAACAGAAGGAGACGAGGATTTTTAGACTCGGATAAGGAAGACAACTAAAAGTCATTGATAATTAACAATCAAGGACCTTTAGTAATTAACAATGAGCAATTAGCGAGTCCCTAATCAAGTTCAGTACAAACCTTCCGGTAAATTACTTCATTACTTTATCCCTTAATAGAAGAAAAGGATGAAAGCAATTAAATAAAAAGGAAGAAGAGACTGAGGACTGCTTAGCAGTGACAAAGAGGAAAGAGAGGCGATCCGACGCTGGTAGGGACATTCTTCCTCAAATTGGATAGTATTAAAAGAAAACATTTATACTAACTGTGTTGAATTTAGGAGCTGATTATAAAAACTGTATTGGGTTGTCGAGTTTTTAAAATGTTGTTGGTTTATTTCGTTTAACGTCACTTTATGCTACTATGGCTAATCAGACGATGCTACGGTGGGAGTCCTAAATTTTGCCTATCCAGGTATAATAAGGATAGGGATCTTTAACGAGTACCTGACATCGCACAGGCTCGGGACCCCCATTTTACGTCCCTTCCGAAGGACGGCATAGCTAAGGATTTTTTACTGCCTTTAAAAAATCCTAAGGTCATCATCTGCCGGGTTGCGAACCCGCGATCTTGTGTTTAGTAGGTTGCTACGCTGACCACTACACCACAGGTGACCCCTATTAAAATGTTAATGTATAACTAATGTATTGTATGTTGATTCTTGGCAAAATAATAAAACTAAGAATAAAACTCTATTTACAAAAGAATCATTCCATTTAAAGTGATCCAATAAAAAAATAAATAAATTAAATTGGCTGCATGACCATTTTTTTTTTAAATTATGGGAAGTCGTTTTCCTTATATCTTAGTACCTTTGTTTTGCTCCGAGGTGCCCTGAGAAAGGTTTTTCAATAATCTGAAACGTCACTATTTTATTTTTTTCTAACGAGGACAGTTGCTTGAAATACGAAATAATTCCAGAATTCACCATCAAGAAAATAAAACTGAAGTTCTAAACAATATTTGAGTTTCCTTATATCTCAATAATGTAAACAAAAATAAAAACATTCGATAGGATCAATGTTATTAACTTAAGGATTAAAAAAAACTAAGTGATGCGATTTCTATGACCACGACTATACGTTAAGAATCAAAATGTATTAATAAAATAATCACAAAATGATTGTGATATATCATTCCAAACAAACCTCCCTCATCCTCACTAACTTTAACACGAGGTGTTCCTCAAGGATCCTCCCTCTCACCAATCTTCTTAGCTGCTTATATTAATGACCTACCCTATGTTATACGCCACTCCCAGTATCATCTGTATGCCGACGACCTCCAAATCTACCTATCCTTCTAGACATGTTCGAAGCATTTCTTAAGATTCAGGATGATACTGAGAACATCAGCGGATGGGCAGTGAAAAATAAGTTACGCCTAAATCAAGAGAAAAACAAGGCTATCCTTATTGGATCTAAACTTACCCTTAATTTCCTCCCTTAATATCCATTACTTTACCTCAATAACCATCCAAATAAGATTCAATTTCAATTTTTATCAAAAACCTCGGAATTTCCTTTGATCAATACCCATCCTGGTATAACCACATTTCTATAATTATTAGAAAATCAATCATGATTCTCAAACAGCTCCAAAGATATCGTGATTCCTTCTCCCGAAGTACCAGCCAACGTTTGGTATCCTTAGTTACGGGTGCTTGGTGTATGGGGGCTGTCTGTTGAGCTAGAGATAAGACTAAGGATACTAATGAATTGCTTTATAAGATTCATCTTTGGGGTCAACAGGCGGTCTCACATATCTTGTCGGTACAATGAGAGAGTGGCTTTTACCCGATTTTCGACGGCATTACTTCCTCGGCACATTCCTACTCCAATCATTAAAAACCAATAAACATTCCTATATTCTTGACCTACTTACTCTGCGTCCCTCCATTCACCACCTGAATACCCCAACCTTCCAACCTATATACCCCCTCACATAGAACTGCCTCCTTTGAAAAATCCTTCGTCATCCGTGCTACCTCTTTTTGGAATTCCTTACTTATCCATATTCACAAATCTTCGTCCTTAGCTCCTTTTAAACTTTTATGTATTCATCTCCTCGATCTTCGATCTTTCACAAAAATGTAAATAATATGAAAATGTACATAAGTTTGTTAACATTTGTATTTTACTTAATTTTAATTATTTTTTTCTTCTCTCTTTTTTTTTTCTCATTTTTTAATTTGTAATACTGATGTGCTGATTTGTAACTAATCTCACCGAAAATTGTCCCTTTTATTGTGCACTTTAATTATTCTTAGGGGACAGTCTGTCCCAGAATAAAGTTTATTTTTCATTTCATCTGATGTATCAAACATGAAGTATGAAAGAACGAATTGAATTATAATTAAGCATTTCTGTCAGTTAATAGAGAGAGCATGGACTTACAATTAGTAAATGAAGTTAAATTAGGTTGTCATTTTGCGGGAGAAGAGCTGATGACGTTGGAGCTCGGTATGCAGGTACCAACCTACCTGTAGCTCGTAGTAATTAAATCACCCACCTCACTGGCCGCCACAACTGACCACTGCCACTGATATAGTTACCCCCAACTGCTCCTTGGTTCATCTCCAATACTGTCAAAGGGATAATTGGATTTGCTTACAACAATTTAACTTTAATAATTATACTAAGGCTTGGTGAACCAGGGGATTGGATGAGATACCATCAAATTTCGTTCCCTCAACGAGCACTATTTAAATCTGTAACTTCAGATCAAAATCTTAAAAATAAAGTTTTAATTTTAATTTAAAAAAAAAAAATAGAAAAAAAATCTTAAACGATTTTTAAAAAAAGTAATATTACCTTATTTAGATTAAAACAGTTTTTAGTATGCTTATGCACAAGAATAGTGACACAAATAACTGTAGCGAGTGGCATTAGATTCTTCGTAGAATGCCTTCACGTTACTAAAATTAAGTTTATGACACCAAGATACAATATTCCTCCCTTATAACTCGTTTAGTTAGGAAAAAATATTTTAAACTATATAAGAAAAGGGGGTAGTGAAAGAAGTTATAAAAAAATGGTAATGTTTAAACCGATGATTTAAGTCCTGAGTTCACTTAGAAATGCATCAGTTAACACCGGTTTGCTGCAAGGTATTGTTACCTATTATATTAATATCATACATAAATAACAATCCTATTGTTGGAAATGTTGATTTAGGTTAGAGCTATTTCAGGTTAGAGCTATTTGATGCATTGAGCCATTGATTTATTAAGCATTTTGTAATAGCGTGGGAATATTTGATTGAATAGACGAAATTGGACTAACTTAAGAGAAGGAAACCGTTTACCTAATTCATGAACTTAAAAGTATTCTTGGACGACAGAGTGGTCTATAATGTCTTAAACTAAAGTATTTTTTAGTTCTGCTTATATTTCAAAATTTTAAAATAGATAATACAAAATAAATCCATTAGAATTTTCTTTGGTAAAAGAAATATTTATTAGTTTGTGGGAATGAATAGTACGGGGTGGGTTTCCAGTTTACGTAAAAAAAAAAAAAAAAAAAAAAAAAATTGCCATAAGGCTTTTTAGAGAACAATAGTAAGCGAACTGATCCATGCAGGAAACCGTTGTAAATTGATACATTTCTAAGTGATATCGGAACTTAAATCTTGTGGGGCAACATTATCATTTTTTAAATATTTGTCATCACTTCTCCCCTTTCTTTGATATTTTAAAATATTTAGGCATCTCAAATTACAAACCTACAAAAAAAGTGTCGAAATTGTAGCATTAAAATGAATTGAAACAAATTTCATTAAATAACTCGTCGTAAAAATACTGCTTCGGTTCCAATAGTATCATTTTGTAATATTCCATTAATCTCTGTTGCACAGATTCACTACCTAGGACTCCATCGGGACATATGTTTTACTTGGATGTATGGAATCCTCAAACAAGTCTAAAATTACGAGACACTTTACGAGACATACGTTCAAAGCTTCCAATAAGTTACTAAAGTTCATTTACATGACAGTAAATAGACCTGTTTGGACGTACGAAGTTAAGCTTTAGGTTCCAATAAAACTTCCAATTTTTTTCCGTGCACAGTACTTAAACCCTTCGTAAAATTCTTAGTGCTCCTCATTATTTAAAAAAATAAACTTATTTATAATAATCTAAACTTCTCAATGGTTGTATAATTGGCCCAAACCAGTTACCTACCCTTCCATGATAAACTTTTTACTCAATCGAATCCACTGGTCTCCCAACTTGCTTCCCATACAATTCCCGATAACCCTCCGTGGCATCTGAAAAGAAGATGACCTGGAGACCTTCTAATGTAAAACATTTTATTTTAATCATTTTCCACACTTGATGTACACATTATATACAGTTGTAAATATCAATATAGAATTGTACAAAAAATAAGTGTCTCGGCTTTGGCTCTTATTAAATATTCAAGATAACATTTTATTTTTATGTAGTGATTTTAATTACTTTTCATGTAGATTATTTTTATAAATACTTTTTTTCTGTAATTTTCTGTACCTGCTTGCTTTAAACTATTTCCCAACTAATAATACGTGATAACACTACTCCCTGGGGAGATTAAGACCGGAGCAGATGGCTTGGTGTAGTAATTGAGACTGAAGTAATCCAAAGTAACCATCAGTCTGCTCCAGTCTGCTCCACTGTCCTGTCTCGTCTATTTCCCCTCACCTGTCTCTCTGAGGGCTGGGGACAACCGCAATTCGTCTGGGGGTATTGTTTTATAAATTATTATTATTTTCTAATGGCTACGAGTGTGCGTATGATCTTAGCATCTGTAAATATACATTTATAAAAATCAAATTCTACTCGATGACAAAACATGATAGGCTACACACATTTCCTGCAGATTTAATCACATTACATATTTTGAATTAATTTAAATAAAACTATAAAAGTAATTAAATTATAAATATACTTGTATATAAATTTACAGCCTCTAAAGACCACATCTCTTTATCGTTTTGACGGTAATTACGAAAAATGGGCCACCCCAACAAAAAATTGAAATAATTAAATTATATTAACATTAATATAAATGAATATTTAATATCATTCATAAAAATGTCCAGTTTTCAAGTATTATGCGGAAACGTAAAGAGAAAATTTACCTAAATGTTCGACTATTATTTAATTTTTTTCTTTTTTAAGGTTCAACCGGAATAAAAATCAGTATATTTTTGTAGTATGTTGAATTTCCTATATTTTTTGTTATTATCTAAGCTTATTTAATAAGGTAATTATTGTCGTGTTCAGGAACGAGTAAAAAAAAAAAATAATAAATTAAAATATATATACAGGGTGAGTACCACTTAGAGTAAAAAAAGTTGGGTGAAAGTAGATTAAAAATGTAGAAAAATGTTGCAAACCTCACCTTTCTATTACAATCCCTTGCAGATGTATGATACATCAAAGACTTTTTTTAGGAAACGTTTTTTACCATAAAAGCTGTAATATCTGCATTTTTTAAAATATTTTTCAAACTTTGGCCACATTTTCGGATTTAGCATTACATTTCCTATAAGGGCAGAGTACATGTAACCTTGAATTTTAAAAACTTGGGATCTAAACAGCAGCTTTAACTTAACCTAATTTAGGGAAACTACAATGGCTTCTATTACTTCAACGCTCACTTATTTTCGAAAAAACTATCCACACAACGTCAAATCCCAAAAATCTAGCAAACTTAATAGGCTTTCGAATGATATGTTAAAAGTAATGATTCTGTTTCGATTGGACTAACATACTTTTAAAGCCGAAAAAACATGGTGTTCTCATTTAGCGTACAAATCCGTTCCTTGTGTAAACAAAACATTATGACAATCCCTAAGTAGAAATATATATTTTAACCATAATAAACTCTTCATTGGAATATAAAACAAAGAAAAAATTATTGTTTAATAGAAAATAAAGGAAAAATGTCAATAAGGGATACCTGGTCAAAGAATCTGATGTTTTTACTTTTTTTTTATTTATTATTGTTATTTATGATTTATTTTATTACATTTTCAATGTAAAGTTTAAAACCCAATGATAATGAAAATAAACCTCAATTTTGCCGTTAGCTTCTAAATGCAGATTGTGTTGAAGAATACCTCTTTTTGAGGTGAATTTTATAGACAGATGAGTCTGTTTTTACAGGAGAAGGCATTTCTACCTATTGAGTTTTAAACCTTACATTGAAAGTCTTATAAAATAAATCATCAATAATAATGATAAATAAATAGATGTAATAACATAAGATCCTTTGATCTGGCGTCCCTTATTGACAGTTTTCCCCTATATTCTATTAAACAATAATTTTTTCTTTGTTTTTTGTTCCAATTCAGAGTTTATTATGTTTACGTTTAAAATGCACATTTCCATTAGGGGATTGTCATAATGTTTTGTTTACCCAAGTAACTGATTTGTATGCCGAATGAGAACACTATGTTTTTTCGGCTTTAAAAGTAAATTTTTCCATAAAATCGAAACATAATCATTACTTTTAAAATATCATTCGAAAACTGATTAAATTTGCAAGTATTTATGATATTTGACGTTTTGTGGATAGTTTTTTTTGAAAAATGGTGAGCGTTGAAGTAATAGAAGCCATTGTAACTTCCTTAAATAAGGGAAAGATCAAGCTGTTCTTTTGGTCAGAAGTTTGTAAAATTCAAGGTTTTATGTACTCTGCTCCTGTAGGAAATTTAATGTAAATCCGAAAATGTGATCAAAGTTTGAAAAATATTTAAACAAAATGAAGATATAGGACAGCTTTAATGGTAAAAAACGTGGTTTCCTCTAAAAAGTCTTTGACTTATCATATATCTGCAAAGGATTGGAATATAAAGGTGAGATCTGCGACATTTTTCTACATTTTTATCAAGTTTCACCCATTTTTTTTTTTTTTTTACACTAAGAGGTACTCACCCTGTATAAATACTAATTTAAATTTTTTTATTTAAATGTTACACAAACAAGAGTTCATTCATATTTCTCATGTAAATATTCCAAGAAATGGATCGTTAATGTCGACTGTCGCAAAATATTAGACGAAGAATGAAAGGATTCACGAGCTAATAAAGGCGAAAAGGAAAATATTTCAAATATCAATTACAAAATGAAAAGTAATAAATTGGTTCGACCATGTTCAAAGTTGTTTCCTGAAAGCATTCCAAAGATGATTATGGAGACGAATTAAACAAAAAGAAGGAGAAGGGAAGCCATGGATCGAGAGGACAGGAGGAGAAAGATAATTACACTAAGGAAAACCACATCGAAAGGAAATTGGTTTAGAAAATAGTCTTCTTCAATTATTACTTTAAGTATCTATTACTTATGTAGATTATTTCAGTAAAGATATTTTTATATATGTGAAAGGAAGATTTTGTCCAAAACCACACTCTACCTTTTTAGTAAGGTTGAATCAGAAGGGTATCCTGATCTCGTTGCCGATACGTGACTGAAATAACAGCCTATTATATGAAGTCCAACCTAATATTTCATTACAATAATATTTCATATAGACAGACATACACTAACCAAAATAATAATACTCCATTTAACTTGAGGTACAGAAACATAAATTCATTCAGGATTGATGAATTAATTCAATAGAAGTGGCAATTAATTCATAAATCATATTCTAGTTAAGCTTGCAATCCGTGAAAATCATACGAACTGCAAATGGGATATCCGAAAAATAATTCTCTTCGAATTCAAGCTTGAATTTTTTATATATACTTAATGAATTTCAATTTATATCCGGATTCCCCGATCGTTTTTTGAGGAAAAAATTATACAGCTAGTTTACTGGGAGATTTGAAAAAAAATATGGACCAAAAAATAATGGGATTTTTATGTTAATATTTTTTTTTGTTTACAAAATTTGCTTTTGTATAGTTATGTTATAAGGAAAGATATATTTAAAAAAAATATGTATAATTTTTTTTTTTTCGATGTGCACCTATTTCTATTTCTGTTTTGAACTGTATAAATACAATTTTCAACAATCTTCCTCTTTATGGAACTTGTTCCAGCTCCAAGTTCTAATGCGCTTAAGGAATTCGTTTTATAAGAAAATCCTTAAGACAAATTACATTAACAAGACTGGAGATGGCTTTAGCGTCAACCGACATTTTCTTTCTTCAAGGAAAACTTCAGGTTCGTAAAGTCTGCTTTAACCAGTGACAGTTTGCCGAATCTTTTTGAAAAGCCGAAGTTTTAAATCAAATTCATGATAGTATTATTTAATTTTTCATTGTTTATTTCGAAAATAAATACAGTATTGCGGACTAGATTGAATTTTCTCATTATTTTATTAAGTGGATTAAATACGCCATAGAAGTAGTACTCATGTGGAAAAAAATAACACGATTTTAGAGTTTTGTTGAAATAAATTAATTATAAATTTTTTTTTTTTTTACAAAAAACCCTTTGAACAGTTCTATGGATGTTAGCAGAAATAAAATTTTCATTTTGGGAAAACATACTCTATAGTGGCTGCCAGAGGTTTTTAATTTAGCTGTCTCATAAATCTAACTTCATCAAAATCTTATCATTTCAAAAAAAAAAAAAAAAAAAAAAAAAAAAAAAAAAAAAAAAAAAAAAAAAAAAAAAAAAAAAAAAAAAAAAAAAAAAAAAAAAAAAAAAAAAAAAAAAAAAAAAAAAAAAATTAAACTAGGTTTTTTGTAGGGGCCCAATGGAAGTACCGAGTATCTGAGAAACAATGTTATTTTTTATTTTTATGTTAGGACCCGCCAGTAAAATAAAAAAAAAAAAAAAAAAAAAAATATATATATATATTAATATATATATATATATAAATATAAAATATAAAAATTAAAATATATATATATATATATATATATATATATTAATGATATATGTTAAAAACATGGCGGCATGTGTACAACAATTGGAAAATGCCTTACAAGTTTTAAACGAAATAGCGGAGTTTAAAGTACTGAGGAAAGATATAAAAGACAAGTTGATCATCCTCATAGACGAAATTCGATAAACAGTGCATGACACCTCAGAATTTCAAAGCCAAATCCCTAACAGTCAAGGTAACCTAAACCCTTCCTATTCAGAAATGGTAGTTCCTCGGGCTAAACGAAAATCAGCATCGTACAGTTTAATTCTGAAAAGCAAGAATAATGACAGCGTAGATGGTGTCAAGAAGAAGTTCAAAGACATTATAAAACCGAAAGACCTAAAATTGGAATCAATAAAATAATATCAAAAAAAAATTTTGTGATTGTCGAAACAAATTCTGAAGAAGAAAGAGGAGTAATCTCTAAAAAACTTGAAGAAAATAACAACTTCCTTATAAAATTGTCGAAAAGGAGATCCAAGGCTTATTTTTAAAGACGTTGACGAAGATTTAACAATCTTCGTTTGGAGCAAAATTATGGACTTCAAATTGAAGGTAAAAAGATCCAAAAGGACACATGCTGTCATAGAAACAGACGGAATTACTAAGATGAAATTAATCAACAATAAGATAAGTTAAGGTTACAGAAAGCATTGGGCTGAGGACTACTTGAGGATCAGGCGATGTACTAACTGCTGGAAGTTCCATCACTCTAAGAGCCAAACTTCAAACTGTTTAAGGTAGTTTATTTCTTAATGAAAATTTAAGAAATAGTATTACGATATCAATCTGCCGTAGCCTGTTGCTTCCGGCGCAATATGTGCAGCCACTCAGTTGCACCATTTTATAATATATTTTTGTAATTTTTAGTGCATTTTTATTATCCCAGAATTAAGATTATTTGTTACTCTTTTCATTACGTGACCATACTGGTCTCCATCTGTAGTGTTTAGTGAAAAGTATTAGTAACTTTTGTAATCACTTAATTAATAAATGAAACACAGAGCCTCTGGAATATTTATCTTCTGAATTATTTTTTTTATATGCTTTTAATTGAGATTAACTTTTATGTTGTACTCTGTAGATAAAAATTGCAATTTGCTGATTACTAGTTTGTTTCTTCAATATATATATATATATATATATATATATATATATATATATTGAATACACATTGATATGTGTGCCAGGGTCAAACAACATTTCCTCAATGCTCAGGTAATCACTCCATTAAAGATTGTAACCAGAAAACTATAAAATGTCCAAATTGCTCTACTTACAACCGGCATCTCAAACAAGATCGATTTCAAATTGACACCAACCATTCGGCTTTTGATAAAAAGTGTCCCTCATTCATCAGAGAAGTAAACAAACTAACTGAAAACACAGACTACTAAATTAACAAAACTACAAACTTACTACAAAACTCCATCATCCATTCATACTCGAACATGGACTTAAAAATACTACAAATAAATTCTAAAATTTGTACGAACTACATAAATCACTTTATTCAAGTTAAAAATATTGATATAACCCTCATACCAGAACCTTATACTAAAAACAACAATATTACAGGTTACAATCATTATATCCAGATTTATCAAACACATGTTTCCAAACCAAGAACTGCTATATTAATAAACAATAAATACGTCGATGCAATCTTACTTACACAACACAGCGACCCGGACTTATGCACAGTTGAAATTACGATTAAGCAAAACAAATTCCTATTTATCAGCGCTTACTTCGATGAAACCCTAGACATTGCCAACGACCTCGCCAAAATTTTACCTATTATAAATAATTATAAGAACTACTACATTATTCTAGGAATAGACTTCAACAGCAGATCATTCTTCTGGAATGACATCAAAATCAATCCCATGGGTCGAACCTTAGAGGCATTTATCATTTTCCAAAATTTAAGCTTAATTAATAAACCTTCAGAATTAACAACATTCAACGGACCAAGAGGTAAGAGTAATATTGACTTGACAATAAGCAATAACAAAACGACAAGATTACTGACGAACTGGAAGAAACTAAACGTCTGTAACTTTTCGGACCACAATTCTATTTACTACGAAATTACCTGGCAAAAAACGGACATCACCAAAATTATAACTGTTTAGATAGAAAACACTACAAATCAAAAATGTAAACTGGGAAAACTTTGAAAAAAATCTTACCTTCCAACTTAAAAAAACGATTCAATATACTCGAAACGGACTCTAATCCTACATTGTATCGACAACTTAAATAAAAAGAAAGCACCTGGACATGACAAATTCAATACAGACATTATACAACAAGTTACAAATATTTATCCAAACTTAATTACTAAAATTTATCAACTGATCTTGCTCAAAACACAAATTCCGATAACCTGGAAAAAAGGACTCTTACATATAATACCAAGGAGAGACTAACAAGTTACGCCCAATTACAATCCTCCCAATCATGAGCAAAGTCCTAGACAAAATAATTAACAACCGACTTACCCACTTTTTACTTACGAACGACTTGCTCAACAAAAAAGAATTTCGATTCATTCCCCAAAAAAAGTACTGTCGATGCTCTCTATTATACTAATTCATTTATAGAATCAGCAACAAATAATAAAAAAAATTGTTTACTGCTGAAACTCGACATAGCGGGAGCGTTTGATAATGCCTACCCAGGTACCCACCTGCCGTAATGTTTAATCTGAGAAAGTACCAATGTCCAAGAAATTTATTTTAGTTGGTATTAAGCTTCTTTCAGGATCGATCAGTTAAAATCAAATGCAATAACTTCAAAATTTCAAAGAAACTAACTATTGGCATTCCCCAAGGTTCTTCTTTCTCACCGACGCTCTGGGATATTTTGGTCAACTCTTTATTCGATCTAGTACTTCCAGAGAATGTAGAGATAACCACGTACGCAGACAACATTTTACTTCTCGTCACTGGTAAACGTTTCCCACAATTACAATTAATCACCAATCTCTAAGTATTTTGGAAAAATGGGCAACAGATAATAAACTCGAATTTAATACTGACAAGACAAAATACATAATTTTTACCAAGAAACGAATTATTCCAAATTTAAACATTAGACTCTATTCCAAAACACTTGTACAAACGGAAACCATGAGATATTTAGGGATAACATTCGACAGGAAACTAAGTTGGAAAGCACACACAGACTACATTGTTAACAAAACAATAAAAACAGTAAACGGACTAACTATCCCTGCAAGAAACACATGGGGCCAAAAGACAGCGGCACTAAAAATTATCTATGAAGGGGCTATCATCCCAAAACTCCTTTACACCATACCCGTTTGGGAATCAGGAGCAGTCAAACCAATCAATCTGAAAAAGCTTCAGCGGGTTCAGAGACTGATAGGAATAAGTATAAGCAAAGCATATCGCACTATCTCTGCCTGTGTCCTAGCAGGGATAAAACCAATTCACTTAAAAATTACAGAATTACACAGAAAAAATTACTAACGACATTATATAAAATAAAAAAAACAAGGACTAAACTTCAAGGACATGGAGCCAAGGGACATTGAAGACGAACTAACTACCAAATACTGGATACATCCTGCTATACACGCTAAACTAACACAGTACATGACAGACACAGGAGCTGCAGATACAGACACAGGAAGTATTGACATTTACACGGATGGAAGCAAAGACGAACAGCACACAGGATGCGCACTAACTCTATATCACAATAACTGCAACTACGATGAACAATACAGACTAGGCCATAACTGCTCTAATAATCAGGCAGAAAAATTAGCTGTAGTTAAGGCCACAGAATATATTCAAAGACAAACGTACGTTGCTCAACACAAATACACCATTTACACGGACAACTAGAAATTAATAGACTCAACTAATAACCCCAAATCCAACGACCCACTGACACATCAAATAAAGACAAATTTGATTGAACTAATGAACCGTGGAACACCAACTAAATTGATTTGGGTCAAAGGCCATAGTGGAATCGAAGGGAACGAGCGAACAGATTTACTGGCAAAGACAGCTGCTCACGATTCAAAACTAGCTATAGATTACAACCGCATTCCTATCTCATTTATTAAGCAAGATATTAAAACAGGCTCACTTACTGAATGGGACAAACTTTGGAACAACTCAACAAAAGGAAGACCCTTGCAAAAATACATCCCAAACATCACACTACAAAATCACGATACACCAAAAAGTACAAATCACAAATTCACTATTCTAAAACACACGACACATGTGAATGCGACGGACAGACTCCACAAACATTTCATCATTTACTATACAACTGCACCCTTTACGAACACAACAGATATTTACTGATAAAGACAGTATTGATGAATGGGGACACATGGCCTTCTCCGGAAGCAAAGCTATATAAAAAATATAAGAAACCTTTAGTGAAATTTGCTACATCAATTGGACCTCATTCATGAAGAAAGAAGACCACCCCTCATCAAAATCTAAGAAAAATACTTGAAGACACATCAGAAAATCAACTTGTCTACTCGTTTTTTTTTTCTTTTCTTTTCTCTTTTTTTTCTATAGTCTTAGACGTATTTATTTATTTATTTTTAATTACGCCTATTAATAGTTCTTTTTTGTTCATGATTTTTTTTTTCTTTTCTTTTCTTATTTTTCCCCATTTTTTCTAATTTCTATATAGAACTTTAACAATTTGTAATTCATCATAATTAAAAATATCACACCTGTTAATTATTAAAAATTATTGAAAAAGTGATAGCCCTCCTTTATAAAGAAAAGCTATATTACAAAATATAGATAAATTTCCATCAAGAACAGACGAGCGTTGATGACCAATAAGTTTTACGCTCCAAAACTCTCAAATAATTAAATAAAAAATTACAGGTAGTAGGCAAATATGCATGAAACCTGTAAAAATATCAAACTAAACGACCTTTCCATAGGGTTACCATGGAAGGGAAACAATAAAATAATATATATATATATATATATATATATATATATATATATATATATATATATATATATATATATATATATATGTATATGTATATACCTTCCTTTTTTTTAAATTTATATATATATATATATATATATATTTCATCACATTTATAAGCCAAATTTTACAATCTGCCACGCTATCTCAAGATAAGCGGAACTGCTTTTGATTCTTCCCCTCTCCCTACTGCATCGTCTTTTCTTTGTTTTCATTCTCCTTTCCATACCCTTACTAAAACAGCTCCACAGATCCGGCTGAAGGATAAGCTCCTCTAGGTAGTGCTGTGTTGTTCCGACATCGCTTCCGTTTCCTGGCGACACTGCTTTGCCCTGGTGTAGATTTGCATATGCAAAAGCTTACATACGTTACCGCCCGACCGCCGGCCTGTGTCCCAAATAATTCAAGAGTCAGAGATTTATGATAGCAGAAAAAAGAAACACGCAGACCCAAATATACACAAACGTATTGCTTTCATTGAAGTAATATCTAGATTACCATCACGGAGAAAGATTTTTGCTGGATGTGGTTTTTCTCCATTTTTACTGTTTATTGACATTTGATCATACAAGAAGTTGAAGTGGATTTTAAATACGATTCATCCTAATACCAGTTTAAAGACATTGACTTGATTCACCGTGGACCCCCAAAGTTTATTTTTAACACGGTGGTAGGAGTAATAAGAGTTTACTGTTGAGCATATTAGAGATTGATTTAAATAAATTAGCAATATATATATATATATATATATATATATATATATATATATATATTCCTCGGACCTCGCCCTCTCTGCTCCGCCGCCCTTGACCGTGGCTCCATCTCCCTTCTTCTCCATGGCGCCCCACCAGATCTCCTATACTCTACCTTGGTCCATCCGCCTGTGTCTTCCTTCTCAGCCCGAAATTCCTCCTCTCGGGCGCTCAAGTCCATTTGCTCCTGAGCACACTCGACAAAGTTCTTTTCTCGGGAGAAGTTTTCCTTTTTTTCCCGTTTCTCGGGCCAGCTGTATCTTGAGAAATCGTGCCGACGAACGCCATCTTGGCCTCTACTTCCGCTGCACTTGCTGTTTCCCGTAGCTTATCGGTGACCTTGTTGAATTTGGCCAACAGCTCCCCTGCATATCTACCACAGCTCTGGCATGGATGCTTTTGTCTCCCTGAAGAGCTGGAACAAGTCCTCTTCAGGAGTCCATCGGCCGCCACCATACGCTTTCTTGAGCCGATCCTTTATCACCTCCCAGGGTGTCTCTTCATCCGCCTGAATTAAATTCAGTATATATATATATATATATATATATATCAGCATTACCCGTCGCGGCTTCATCCTTCATCGCCTTCATTTGTTGAATTTCATTTGTTTAGCGATCAAAATCTTATATTGAAGTTATAATTTAGCATTATAAATTCTATATAAGATAAGTTCTATATCTATGTAAGACGTTGGCCCAAAAAATATTTCGGGTTCATTTGGAACCTATTTAAGGTCACTTACCTATATACAAAGTCTTACGTTTTTTTTTTTTTTATGATTTGTTTTGTAAAAATGACCAAATCCAAATATTTATGCCTTATAACTCCGTTGTTTACTGATATATCAACGCCATTTTTTCCCCTGTAATTACTAATACATTGCCCATGTAAAATAAAAAAGATATGGTGCAAAAACGAATACCATAAAAATGGGAGATCGTTAAATCTTGCTAAAGGCCAAAATAAAAATTATGAACTTTAAGATTAGGTTCAATAAAAAAAAAAAAAAGTAAGCACAACAGCCAAATACAAATTGTTTTAAAAATTTCTATAGTTAATACTCTTTAAAAAATACCATTTGCAGGCACGCAGCACATCTATTTTTTTAAATTTTTATAAAGTAACAAAAGGGTGCCACCAGCGCACACTGACAATAATAATGATCGAATCATATTTTTTTTTGCAAAACGTAACAAATAGTTGTGTTTCTTTATAGCATAGGTTAAACTGCATATTTTCTCTTTCTTTCCCGGAATGTGGACATTATCAGAGTAAACTTTTCACATGTAACAAAATGATCTCCAAAATTAAACTAATTTTCTAATACAACCACGTTATCTTTTTCTTATTTCTGTGGTAGTTGTTCTTAAAATGAATTCTTGCTTCATTATGGTAAACGCGGCATTGATTTTTCGAATAAGTTGTTGTTTTGATAAAAATTCTTCATTATAAACCAAATCTTTGGCACGGCCCCAGTCGTAATAATCGAGCGGCGTAAGGGCTGGAGACCGTGCTGGCCACTCAATTGGACCCCCTCTTCCTATCCAGGATTGTGGGAAACAATTGTATAAACATTCTCTTACAGGTAAGTTGTAGTGGGCTTTTTGAAAACAAGAACTTATGCAAAAAATCAATGCCGCATTTACCTTAATGAAGGAAGAATTTATTTTTAGAACAACTTCCACAGAAATAAGAAAAAGATATCGTGCTTGTATTAGAAATATTCCATAAATATGGAAATCATTTTGAGCAATAGCTGTAATACTCTACAAATTAAATTTATGAATAGTTTAAAGTTATTTTAATTTTCAAACAATTATATTATTAAGAACCTCCGAACTTCTTTGTAACTTACATTAACCCTCTTCTTAGGTTTTATATTTTGATTCACGCTTTGACAAATTAAAAATTGTGTGATCTTGCCCATACTCATATGCTAAGCATGCAAATTTTATGAGCTTTAGCTATATCAATAAACCTTTAATAATTTTACTAATATATGATTACATTTTATAGATTCGGTTTGTAAGTGGGATTAAAGCTGTTGTTAAGTGAAAAACGATTTTTTAGAGAAGTTGGTATCGAACCATCAGTTTCGCTTAGGTAAAGAAACGTTTATTGTGAGGTGATAAATATTCAATTAAAAAACCATTTTCCTCATATTCAATACATATACTATATATTTCCCGACTCATTAAAACAAGGGAACTCGAGTAGTAGGTATTTCGCTATATTGCTAAGTTTTTCTACCTCAAGATAAATCGCATTTTTAGCAGTGCTTATTTTCGATGTATAACAAATGGCTCCCAGTACCGATCGATCTGCATTTTAACTATTTTCCTTAGGGCTTATTTTAATTTTAAAAAATGGAATCAAATGTGAAATACAGCGTATTTCGTTGTAAAATTAATTATAGAACGTTGCCAAGTTTTGAAAACAATAATAGCCTGTATCGTATTGTACTCTGTACACAAGAGCTTGTCAGATGTAGAAGCGTAGGAAATACATGGTGGAAAAACAACAACTCGAGGTGAATAACATAACTTCTACAACAGGGAGGCTTAAAATAACAGTGGATTCTCGGTTAGGGGGAACGCCTTCTTAGATCCTCAATAATATTTAGCTGGAAATCATGTTCCGTTAAATCTAGTAAGCTACAAGTTCTTTATTGTTTCTAGTTTCCTATAGTTGAATCAAAGTTTGTAAAATTGAAGAGATACTGATGAGATGTACTCATTCAATCAATTGATACTCTCATGTTCAAAACCAATCTGAAACCAATACCTTCATGGGTCATAGTGGCGAAAGGTTTTTTTTTCTAGCTTTGATTAAATTCAGGTATGGGAACTATTATGCTGGAAAGGTGCTTGGCAAGTTCTTTGGCTCTGTTTTCGTCAGGGACAGCACATAAATCTGGGGTATCATCTGAAGCAGATAGTGAAGGAAGTTAGAAATAATAGTATTTCAAAATGAGTGAACGGTGGATTCAGAAATAATATTCGACTTTATAATCCGAAGACTCTTCTGGGTGGATTTTGCATCCCATATAAATAAAGAAGGTCCCTGGGTCTTCATTGGGTTAGGAAAGAAAATAGATGATGGAGCGTGGATGGTAATAATATTATATTATCTTATAGTGCTACAGATTTTTCTTTCTTATAAGAATAACCTTAACACCAAAGTGGACGGAATATAGATGAAAACAAAATTATTCTATCTCCTATCTCAAATATATTATTGAAATCGAATACTTTTAAGAACAGAAGGATGGAATCAAATTCGAATTTAGTCGTAGTTCATTTTATCACGTAGAAGAGCTGGAAAAACAATGATCTCATGTTTCCCCGTCCCCAGCTGACAGATAGAAATAAAAGTGTTCCCATTCCACAGGTCCTGCCATAAATTATTAAATTGGAAATTGAGTCAAATTATATTGATTGTTTTGTTGAATTTAGTGTAAAAGCCTAATAATTGGTTGCCCGAAAATTAATGCAAGATTTCTTGTTTTCATTATAACACCTTTTTAGATAATAAACGCTTTATGTTTGACTGATTACTTCTTTGTAGAAATGTCCTAACTTATCAGTTTCCAAACCAAAATGCTTACCCCTGTAGCATGTCACTGCTTGTATACAATCCCGTTTTTACTAATACATCAAGACTGATTTTCTTCTGTGTTTTATGAATTTTAACATTGTTGGAACTTGGCTTTAACGGCCATAAACATTAATGAATTCTGAGATGGCAGTATGAGTAGTTGTAATAATTTCAGGAAGGAGACCACCCGTGATGAAAAGGAATTAGCCTCTTCATGAAGATGTTCTGGCTAATTTTAAAAAGAATCTGTCAGCGAATCGACCACCACAGGCCACATCAAGATAATCAGAAAGGGAGATCTAGGAACTTAAAAGACTCTATTCTTTTACACGACAGTTCTCGTCCTCACAAAAATTGTCTTATCCAAATTATCCAGCCTACTCTCTCTTCATACCTCTCGCCAACCTACTAATAACATACTACTATTTTGTTAGACATCTGGACCAATTATTAAAAGAATATTCATTAAAAAATTGAAATTAAATTAACTTTCAAATTATCTGACATTTCATCCGTGACTATCCAGCAAAGTGAAGGACGGGTTATCATACAGGTAACCAACCTATTCTAGCCGGAGCGGGAAGGTCATGTTTCATTTCGCGGGTTCACAACGAATTAAATTGACCTGCCTAGGTGGGATTCGAACGGAAGATATTCTTCACCAGGCGTGCTGAGACACTCACCCCCAAAGCTTTAGGATAGATGTCCACCCATTCAATCTTTGCTGAAAAATAAAAATAAACTTTATTCTGGGACTTACTATCCAGAAAGAATAATGATAATGCACAATTGTCTGGCCACATTACTAAATTAAATGATTCATTGATTACGGCATATACATTTAACAGGATATATATATATATATATATATATATATATATATATATGTAAAATCATAAACGCAAAGATAAAACAGTTCTAAATATTTAATTAACTATTAGCATATTGGCAGAACATTGATTGTCTAAAAGTTGTAAAAATTAACTATTTTTAAAGGAAGTGAGAGAAGCAGCTTTAGGAATAGGAGTGGGTGGGGAATTCCGGAAGGAGGTAGTGTGAATGATAAAGGATATTTCAAAGGAAGCATCTACGTGAGGGGAGTATACAGGTTAACAGGTTGGGGCCTTGTGTTAGGGAGGTGGATAAAAGAACGCAGAGTTATTAGGTCAGGAATATAGCAAGGATTTTAGAGAATGGAATAGGAAAGTACCCAGAAAGTATTACTGACGGCAATAGGGATTATTATCCGTATAATTATTATTATTATTATTAATCATGCGTTCTATTGGTGCTTTTCTTATTCCTTCATGAAAAATAACGCTTATTATTGTACTGTGCATTTCAGAATCACAATTTGTAATGAAATTATATTGATTTGATGAAAATAATTTATTCTATGTAAAGTAAGAAGTTTATGTAAGATCGAAATTACTTTGTTATCCAAACCAAAATTTAACACATAAAGTGTTTTAAGAATATATTGGTTCACCACAAATAATATTATTGCATTAATTATACGTGGGAATAAAATGTAAGCATATTTAAAAAAAATAACACAAATAAATTATTTCTAGATCATGCATATAAAGAAATTATAATGAGGGTTTTGTAACGTGGATTAAACGTCTTATTTACTAGTTTTTAAATCAACCTCATATTTATAATAATTATTATTTTTGGATATTTTAAGAAAATTTACTAACTCAACCTAAGAACAAGTTTCTAAACAATTGAGGCGCAAATAAGAGTCGGTTTTGAAGTCTGTTGCTGTAGGAGCCGATATTTCTGAGAGTTTTCCGTTCATCTCTTTTCACTTTCCGCAAAACTTTACTGACATCTCCCGCTTTCACAGGCAACTCACATTTTAGCTCGGCTCCAACTTTTCTCAGAATGCTCTTTAGATTAGCTCGAAATCAAATTATTTTTTCTACAGAATAATATTGGGAGTGTTTTTTTTTTTTTTTTTTTTTTTTTTTTTTTTTTTAACTAAAAACACTCCGGTATTATTTTATTTTTATAACAACTGTGACATTTCAAATGATATTTAGAATTAAATTAGATTAAAAAATATCATGATAGAACACATAAAAAAAATATATATATTTATTTCGGTATATGAAATATCTGAGAGATGTTTTTGATCTAATTGAGTATATAAATAATAAATAAATGTATTTGCAGTGTATAATAAAAATATATCAAAATAATTTCATATATAAATTAAATTAAAGTATAAAAAAAAATTATTTACATAAGCGATAATTCAATATATTAAAAAAAATAAATACAATTATAATTACAATAAAAATTTAATACTAACTCAAAAACTATATTCAAGGATTGCTCATAAATTTGATAAATTAAAATTTATTATTTTCCTCAAAATAATCGGTAACGGTCGGGTTAAGAGGAGGCAGCTCCTACGCGCGCCGAGAATACCTTTTATCGATTCTTACCTTCTTCCGATTTATTTCGGTGTTTAAGTCGCTACTTTTCGAGGGGAAAGGTAATTCTCATTTATTTACGGAGAAACTTTAAATCCCTGTTCAAAGTAATATTAACTTCTGTTTACCTTATGATATTAAAATGTGAAATAAGAAAACAATGAAGTGGAAATAAGAAAATAACAAGTTATAATCAATTTTGAATTAATTTTATATTAAATGAAAATTAATATAATGCTAAACCACCAGTAATATTAATTCTTGATAAACTTTGTGATGTGAGGGAAGTGTAAATAACAAATTATAAATATTTAAAAGACAGAATCCTTAAGTATTTATTTCACATAATTCCTATTTATTTAACATTTGTAGCTACATGTTTCGGAGAACATGCTCCATCATCAAGCTTCTAAAAATGTTTAAGAATACATTAATCTATAACATTACACCAATAGTTTTACAGTTATATAATATGTCATTTACCTCTTAATCAGTGATGATTTTCACATTGTCCATTCTCCATGTTACAAGGGATTATATAATATAAGACAGAATCCTTGTTCAAGGTTATGATGTTAATTTCTGCTATGTTTTCTCAAGGGAAATGGAAATAAGAAAATATGAAACCTATGATATACTTTCTCATATTTATTTATAGATAGATATGTTTTATTGAAATAACTGAACAACTTAAATTAAATTGATACAACAAATAAAAATATATAAAACACCAAATCCATGTACAAATTAATGTTCTTAAGTTTTGTAACACTTTTACACATTAGATAAGAGGAAATAAGAAAACATGAATTGATAAAACCCTAAATCTTTTATGAAACTCATTTTGTTAACTTATCTTTCACTTATTTACATTATACAATCAGTTACACTTTAGGACAATAAGTATTATGGATAACAAAGAATCCATTCACAAAATATGCATACTGAAATTTTATCACTTCAATTGATACAACAAACAAAAATATATAAAACACCAAATCCATGTACAAATTAATGTTCTTCAGTTTTGTAACACTTTTACACATTAGATAAGAGGAAATAAGAAAAACATTAATTGATAAAACACTTAATCCTTTATGAAATTCATTTTGTTAACTTCTGTTTCACTTATTTTCATTTAAGAAGACTAAATATCAATATAACATACGAAGCAACACAATCCAAGTTAAAACTGTAGAAGCGATTGTTTACATGTGAGGTTATAGGAAAGAGCTATCGATAAATGTAAACTCGAAGTGAAGCGTAAGGATCGAACTGGTCGGTGTAGCGCGGGTCAAGCCAGTTTGCTGCCTCCTCTTAACCCGACCGTTACCAAATAATCCAGTAACAGGTGTAAATAAAAAATTAGAGAGTTTTTTCTATGCTAATTCACTATTTTCTTTGAATTTATTATTTCGTGAACTGAAAAACAAATTGAATTGTACAACCTTTTATTTTTCTTCTTTTGAATAACACAGGTCTGCAAAAAAACTTTGTTTGTCAACTGCATGAGATATTTTACCTGAATTATATGCTTTAAAATGCTCTGATTTCAGAATTTAAGTCTATTTTTTTCTATCACATAAGGGTTTTTTATCATCAAATATAATATTTTTTTACAACCAATGAAACATTATTTTGAGACATAAAGTAATAATACTACACATATTCATGTACTTTATGAAACCTTTTCTTCTTTCCTTGATACTTCGCCGAATTCTTTTCTGATTCCATCTTTAGTTTCCTGCTTAAGCATCCAATAGTAGTCTGCAAGCATAATGACATCCCATCTTCCTTGGTACAGTCTTTCGATATCACTGACATCCTGGTGAAAGCGCTCCCCTTGTTCTTCACTGTAAGCTTCCACGTTTTCAGGAAAATCTTCTATGTGGGAGTGTATAAAATGGACCTACAAGCTCATCTTGCAGCCTTGAGCTTCGTTTGCTGCTAGTATCCGTTGATGAATGGTTTTGTAGTCAGCATCCTTAGTATTTCCCAAAAAACTACATCCTTGAACGATAACCAAGCTTCTTTTTCCTTTTCGTTCGTACTTTCCACAAAGAGGGTGTCCGTTTAAAGTTTTCTTATTTCGGGACCAGTGAAAACTCCCTCTTTCAATTTTGCTTCTTATAACTTCGGGAATTTCGTTAATAGATAATTAATACAGTCCCCATCCTTTTCTAACGATTTTACTAATTGTTTCATCAATTCCAATTTGATATGGAGAGGGAGCAACAAAACCTTTTCTGATGGTACCAAAGTAGTATTGATAACATTTTTCTCTTCAGGTTTTAAAGTTTCTCTTCTTAAGCTCTAATATCCTACAAGCATAAGAAGCATGGATATTTAGTATAGCCTTTCTGCTGATCCAAAAGCATCCTGAGTAACATACATATAATAATAAACATAATAATGCAAAACATGAAAACCTATAAGATAGAATTTTTTGAATAGTTTTCCTGTTTTTGGGAGGTCAAAATCTATAAGAAAATGTTAAAAAATCCTATGCAGTTTTTTAGTCGCAGACATGTGTAATTAGATATCAGCTCTGCCACAAATTCACAGCTGTAATTAATTTCATTCTTATATTGAAATGATTCTTTCTTAGTCTTGCCCTGGGCCTAAGAGATGTTCTTAGCCTTGATCCCTAACTACAAATGTCCCTTACATCAAAAAACTTCTAAACTTTCTCACTGCCTTCTTAATCACTACATCAAATACATAATCATTTATTATATATTTCAATTCTTTGCAATAAATATTTGGATTTTACTAAAAATTTAAATTATTATTTATAGAAACATTTTCATGATTATACGAAAGATGTGAACAGTGTTTGTTATTAGAATAATTTGTCAAAAGTTATCTAAACTATACTACTGCCTCTTCAAGAGATGTTTAATAATAAAATTATCAATTTCAAAATGAAATGTAAATTTCCATTTTTTCAATAAAATATAATGTGTTAAACTTTCCACTCTTTTAAACGAAATACAATAATGAAACAATAAAATATTAATGGTTGAATTCAGTATTACTGCTGAATTAAAATTAAATATTTGCGTTATTAATAATAAAATGAGGGCGTATCCCATAACTTATTAATTACATTTGCCTCTTATAAAGTAACTGAAGTAGAGATCATAAATCGCCAACTTGTTTGTTAAAGAACACCACCCAGCCATTAATAACCCTTCACTAATTATTTCCTTCTTGGTTAATTTCGGAATATTTCTTGGGGAGAAAAGTATGATAAATAAAGATGAAAACTCTCAAGGCCTTTCTGTATCATAGGGTTTGATGATTTTTTTTTTTTTTGGAAGATAGGATAAAATAAACCAACAGTGAGTATATTGTGTATATACCAAGTAGTGAATATATTGGGCAATACAACCCTTCTATATTATAGAAGTACGGTTCAAGTAAAACCAGTTCGATTCCTAGAAAAATGACTTAAAAACTCCTTAAACGTATCAATCTTCCTAGTTATATGTAGTGAGTCACTGAATCGAATGAAACAATCTAAATTTGTTAAAAGTTTTAGGTCGAACAGTCAAAAATAAAATAAAATTATGTTGGCTTTCATTTTATACCTTTTTTACTTCTTGTAGGCTTTGAGAGGGATCAGTCAAATGAATTGAAAATAAGCATTGTTAAAATGCTTTTATTGGTTATTTTTAATATGCCAATATTTTGGCCGTAAATTCGATGCCATCATCTGGGCAGATTGAACAAAACAGGAATCATGGCAACATATCCCTGTAATGAAGTGAATTGACAGTCAATAACAAAAAAAATATTTGGTTATGCTTTTTTTTTTTTTTTTTTTTTTTTTTTTTTTTTTTTTTTTTTTTTTTTTTTTTTTTTTTTTTTTTATCAAATCAAACACACTTCTTCAGTAATACGTTTTTTAGGGTAAAAATCCCAATTCTGATGCCTCGACAAGGCTTGTCACAAAATGAAAAATCTTCCGAAAAGGAAACTTCACTCTGTGCTTTATTTCTGAATAAAATATTGTATTACTATTAGTTAGTTATTTGTTTTATGATTTTTTTTAGTTAGAAAAAGACAAAAAATTGTTAAATAATTCATAAATTTTAATTGTATTTTTCCATCTATAACGCAATTCAAGAGATTCTTTGAAAAGGTTCACTGTATCGTCATTAATGGATCCACGATGTATGGTGACATCGAATTTCCGAATAGAATGAAAGGCCAGTACTTAACTAGGAACCTTATTTATGGTTTGAGTCATGAACTTGGTCAAGCATGTGGTGAAGTTACTTAAACGAAACATGGACACGCAATATATTATTGTTTTCTTAACCGAAGCTCCCCTTCCCCTCTAGCTATATTTTTCAGACATTAAGCGTTATAGAATATAAGTATCTACATAAAAAGGATTACTTATTAAATCGTATTAAATGTTTGGAAAACAAAATGTTACATATAATACGGAACTACAATATACAGGGTGAGTACATCGTAGTTTAAAAAGTATATCGTTGGTTTATTCAGTACTGCTGTCGAATAGTGCTGGAAAATCATAGTTTGTCCAACAGATTAAATGGTCAGAATTACTAGGATTTGTTACAAAATATCATACCTCACCTTCATCACGATATTCCACAGGTTTGGCGAAATATAGTTTTCCAACACCATGGCTTCTCCACATTATTCGAAAGTAATACAAAACTAACGATGTACGTAGATAGGTAGAAATGCCTTCCTCTGTAAAAACATAGTTATCAGCCCATAAAATTCACCCCAAGAAGTGGTATTCTTCAACATCATCTGTATTTATAAGCTAACAGCAAAATTGAGTTCTATGTCCATTATCATTGGTTTTTAAACCTTAAATTGAAAAACTAATAAAATAAATCACAAATAATAATAATAAATAAATAAATGTAATAACATAAAGTCCTTTGATCTGGTGTCGCTTTAGTGACAGTTTTCCTTTATTTTCTATTGAACAATAAATTTTTTTCTTTGCTTTTATTCCAAAGAAGAGTTTATTATGTTTAAATCCATATTTCCACATGGCCATTATCACGTCTTATTTACAAAAGTAACTGGTTTGTATGCAAAATGAAAACAGAAAGTTTTTTTCCGGGTTTAAAAGTAAATTTCTCCATTTAATCGAGACGGATCATTAATTTGATTATACTATATGAAAGCTGGTTGAATTTGCAGTTTTATGGATAGTCGTTTCGAAAAACAGTGAGCGTTGAAGCATGATAAGACATTGTAACTTCCCTAAATAATGTAAAGATCAAGCTGTTCTTTAGATCCCAAGTTTATAAAATTCAAGGTTACATGCACTCTGCCCTTATAGGAAATTAAATGCTAAATCCAGAAATGTGGTCATTTGAAAAATATTTAAACGGAAATATTACAGTTTTATGGTAAAAAACGTGTTATCCTCAATCAAGTCTTTGAATTATCGTATATCTGCAACGGAATTATATACCTATATTTTCAGCTATCAAACTTTTTAAAATAATATTTACATAAATCCTCGAGCATGTAAACATATAAAAATACACATAAAACTTTATATTGCGAGCAGTGATATATATTTGCATAAGGGTATGGGGAGATATAGAAGAGAAACAAACTTCCAAAGGCAAAAAAGAGTGTTGGGAACAAGATTACTACTTTACGGCAGGGTTTAGCCCTACTCAAGTTACGACTTGGTTTATTCCAGCTTTACATGTCGCCAAGGCAGCCTCCCACCGCTTGTACCATCAATCTCTTCCGTCCCGTTTTCTTAGTGCACATGTAAGCATCAAGGTTATCTCTTCTTAAATATTGCATAAAAGCTATTAAAACTAGCGTTTGTAATAAACGATAGCGACTAATCCCTCTTACCACATCTCCCCCCTCAAAAAAAAAAATAAAGTAAGCATACAAAAGGACACATAAAATACGGCGCACTGCGGTTCAGAATTGCAATCTTTGAATTGCAATCAAACGTCCAAAATCTTTTTTTGGAAAAGTACACATTTTATTGAAAGATTTATCTTTTATATAATATTTCATATTAGAAAGAATTATTGGTTCATAGAAAAATACTCTAAGCTACCTTAAATAAAATAACATTTGAACAAATATAAAGATGAATTAAATCCTATGAGATTATATGGTCTGCATATGTTTATATAACAGTATTTAATCCTTAGAGTGCTTTCTATTTAGGACTTATTTTATTGTTTCTATGTGCGAATGATACTGATTTATGATTTTATATTCACTTAAATTAATTCTCGTGTTAGCGATGTTGGTAAGTTATAATTAATGATTTCATTAATGCGATTTCAAAAAATTTGTTCTGTAAAAAAAAAAAAAGTAGTACTCTAAGTAAATAAAGAATAATACAAAAGTTCCTTCTTTAAATGTATTACTTAATTATACAAGAATAAAATAATATAAATAGAACAATGTAAAAATCAATATAATTTAATTGCATAACATTGTTATCTGTTCATTAAAATGTATAAAACGTATGTCAGCCTGATTAAATATATATGTAGTAATTCGTTTGATGTGGACATTATTTCTAAACAGAGTTTATTTTTCTATTATTGAAGGAAAACAAATTCTTTTTTTCATGAGATAATTGTAGCTACACAAGAATGTTGTCTATCTAAATAATTTTTTTTTTTTTTTTATTGAGAAATTTTTAAAATGCTTAATGATTACATTCACACATTATTTACCATAAAAAAAAAAGTAAAAAAAAAATAAATAAAATAAAATAATAATAGAAGATATAATAAAAGGAAAAAAAAATATGCTATACATAAATAATATAAAATATAGAATATCTGGGTGAAATATATAAATTTAAAAAAAGGAAATAAAATAAATAACAGTAAGTGAAAATAAGATAAAATAAAATTAAAGGTTAAAAATACAATTATACTTTAAAATTTACATTAAGACCAGACCTGTCCCTCTACTTATGGAAGGACAAGCCAGGCACAGAGAATTCCCAGCTCTTCTCTCTTAGCTGCGTCACTGAAGTTAAAAAAAAAAAAACAGTGGAGGCTGAGTGAGAGCGCTATATACATTCACTCAGGGCATGAGTAAAGAAGCTGTTTGGAATGGATAAGGTCCAGTAGATCTTGGGATAAACGATTTTTCTTTCAACTTTTGGGAAGGGAACGAGGTAAGGATACAGCCCAGGCTGCATGTTAGGTTTGTGAAGGAATTGGTAGCATTGTCAAGGTCTTTAGAAGTTTTTAGGGATACTCTGAGATCCGATCTGAAATTAGAGTCGGATATAATTTGACGGAAGAGGTTCCAGTCTACAGGCCCTCATAGATGGGGGAGGAGGTTTCAGAATTGTAGTGACGGAAAGGGTAAGAATTAAAGGACTATGATCGGAGGAAAGTTCATTCAGGCGTTCTATGGAGTAATGGAGAATCTTAATAATTAAAAATATTTTAATTTATTTGGGTATGATATGCTAGGTACACGAGAGTAAAACCTTACTAATCCGACCCGTAAGGGACCAAGGGGTAGGGCGGAATGGCCAAAAGGTCGGATTAACCGGCGATACATGAAGCACATGTTTTTCATAATGAAAAGTGTATTATAATTATATTAAAAAGTGTATTTTATTTTAGTGATTTATTTACTGTAGCGATTTACTTATGCAATGCAAGTCGCCAGCTGGGCATAGTGGGCGTGGCCGGTTAGTTTTTGGTCTCGCCCCTCACGGAACAATATATGGGAAGGGCCTCTCCATAGTCGTATAACTCCATGAGGCTAATATATCTGCACAGAAATATTAAAAAAAAAAATTTACTTAAGGATTGAAGCAGCGGCGATAAAACGGTACGGTATGTAGTTTATAACAACTACCACATTTTTAAAACCGTTCATAATGAAGTTAAAAAAAAAAAAGTCAGTCACTTTTGAGAAAATTCCGAAAATTTGAATGCCTGTATGAAAGTCCTTCTTTAAGATACAGAGCTTATCTTTTGTTCAATTTGTATTATATTTAGTCTAGTCAAGTTTTGATAATAACACGTTTTAATTAGAACTATCACGCAGCTGATATTTTGTGGAAACCTAAAAAAGTTTGAAACATTTGACGCTTTGACGCTACCAATTAGCGAGCGATGGCGCTTTATGTTCCAAAACTTGGATTATCGTACACAAGCACAACGCTAACACCTTATCAAAAAAATCAAAACTACTTGACCTTTTAGATAACAAAATGTACACTTTTACTGAACTATTTGGGATTCTAGGAAAATATTGTTGACCATCCTCAAGAAAGGAGGGTCGGATTACCCAGGGAGTTGGAATAGCGGAAGTCGCATTAGTGAGGTTCTACTGTATTTGTAATGTAATTTTTTTTTAAATTGGCCAAATGGTTTTTGAACATTGTCACGTAATTTACACTATACTTAAATGCGTGATGTCAAAACTACTTCTTGAGAATAAACAGAAAATTAAGTGTTTTTTTTCTTTTCTTTTATAGAAATTCAGTTAAAATATTCTTTAAAAAAACTAAACGTGAAAAGAGATGCGATTGAAATTCTGGGGTCAGTTTTAATAAAGCAGGATTTTAGATATTACAAAAGTTTGTAGACATATATAATTGATTAAAGTTAAAAATACAAAAATATTTTAGACGATTCCTTTGTTTAAGGGATTTTTAAGCAAATTTCATTGATGCTTGAAAATTAACAATCAGTTTATTTATGATAACCTATTCTATACAATATGCAAAACAACAGATTCTAACAGCTTCTGCGAATTATAAATTGTTAATTTTTTAGTAAGGAAAGTATCTTATAAGATCTCCTGGCAATTTTTTTTCGTCTGCATTATTCGATGGTTAATTTTATGCTTCAGAAAAAATTAATTACGTTGCTGTTATGATTCCATCAGTGAGCTCTAAAATTCCTTGTTATTGGAGGTTACTAATGAAGACGAAAGAAGAAAAAAAAACAAAAAAATTCAAGACAACCCTGAAGGTATTACGTTGCTTATTCCTAAAATGAAACTGAACTTTGGAATAAAGTTGGTCCCTACTTCACAGCTGAATGAAAAGTTACTGCCACTCAGCTAAGTCGGGGTAACTTAAGCCAATACCTTTTACTCCTACTGTTTTCCATAAGGTTTGTTCCTCAGTGCAGAGATAAGGTTTTACTCTTTTGACAGCAAATATTAATATTAAAAAAAAGAAAAGTTAATTATTAACTATAAATTATCAGAATAACATTTCGTAAGTCTACACTCAGACTAATCTATAGTATTATATAAAGGGACAAGACAATTTTGTGATCACTAACCACGAAAACTACTGAACAAAATTTTAACTACATCATTTTTATAGTTCAAGGATGGTTTAGCAACAATAAATTTCACTAATTTTCCATTAATTTGTTTTTGAAAAAGTGATAGTATGTAGATAACAGTGAAGTTTGAAACTTGACCGATAGATGGCGAGCACCGTCCTACATAAGTGGTTAAAAAGATACAGTTATATATAGAGCTCGAAATTGTTAATAAAATTTACTTATATAAAATTAAATTATTTAAAAATATTTAATTATGTATTGTGACATTTGGATCATAAAGTTTGAAATAGCGAAACTACTGAACCCATATTTACCAAATTCTAACAATAATAAAATTTACTATATTAATTATTTAAATGTACAGTGTTGAATTGCAGAAACGAGGTTTGCCAAACTGCCATATACTTTCAGGTTGGATTCAAAAATCCAAAAAAATGAAACCAATGTAATTATTTCTGATAAATTGCCAATTTAAAATACCAATCCTTTGCTTATTGATATATTTTCTAAAACTATGATTCATGTGCCTTTAATTGTAAGAACCGATAATACAGACCATTAACCGCAAGAGCTTCTGAATATTCTCTGTCCCTAAATTACCAACTCATACATTAGAATTATAATTATAATTCGGATGTCCAATAACGCTTTTACGTTATCTTCAATCACCTAATCAGTGCTATTGTACCAGGTTGAAAATTACATCTATGCGTGAATATATTGAACAAATAATTCTAAATTACATACTTAAAACGTAAATTATTTACAATTAAGTTCTTTTCTTAATCTTAACTATATATAATGCATCATATCAAGACAAATTTATCCATTTAAGTAATTAAACACCAAACAATATTTCCATCTACCTGTTAAAACCTGGTATACCATAAGGTTTGGAAACCCACCTAATCCTCCGCTATTCCCAAATCCTCACCTATTCCTTAACAGGTATAGGTGTATATACATCAGTAACATTGTAACTAGATTCATATTCCTCCATTTTTTTTATTTATGTTTTTTATATAGAGGAATGTACCCAATCGGACTCCTCCCCATAAAGTGGACCCCTGGTCTTCTGACACTGCATTCTCTTGCACTATATCGTGACCGATTGTAAACAGTAGTTTAGGCAACCATAACTCTATGTAGTGGAGAACACCCATCGCCCACTAAACAAGTTGCATATCAGTTCACCATTATATGTTTTGTGGAAAAAGTTTTTCCTAGTGCTATAATTTTCGTTATTTCCCTAGGTATTCATAGGTAAGCCTTATTATATATATATATATATATACTATATATATATATATATATATATATATATATATATATATTTTTTAAATGGCATGGTTTAAGGTTAATGTTTATCATCGAACCATTTATTTAGATCTTTGTTTTAAAAATTAATTTTCATCGAACCATTTAATTTAGAAAAATTTATTGGGTTAACAGACTGTTGTCTCAAGTTGCCTGAACACGAACCCCTTATTTGTTCATGTTCAAAGTTTCCTATATCTTTACACTCTTATTCCTTTGAAATTTCTTTTAGAAAAAAAAAAAAAAAAAAGATGCAGACCTGTTTTGGGTAATGATCCTGAAGAAGAGCTGGCTCGCCATTGCCTTGCCATGGAACATTGGGTAATGTGCGTTATGTCCTCACTGTGGGCCCATGTGGATGGTGCTGGAAAAGATGTGTACATCTGAGATTATTGTCGATAAGGAATTAGATTATGTTTCTGTTAAAAATACACTCTGTATCATTTTTTGAGAAAAAAATCATCATTGTATTGTATTCTGATTGTTATATTATACTTAAATTTGAAACTAGATTGAAAATTCTTTGATTTAATAGTATTTTTGAAATTTTAATTTTTTTTTCAACTGGTACGATTTTGACAACTATATCACAAATTGAGAAAGTATAAGATTTTATTAAAATAATTTTTTTTCTACTAATTTTTAATTAGATTTTCTAAAAGTAAAAGTTAAATGATGCTCAACATTACAAAGTAAATATCACATGCCTTTAAAGCATAATTTTTTACTATTTAATATTTTTTTAAAAACAAAACAGTGATCCGTGTTTGGGCACTCTCTTCTATTTATAAGTTCAATAACTTCATTTTTTTAACTACCCATGCAACTTATATTTTTTTTTCTGTTTTGTTCTCTATAGGGCATGATAATGGCATGAAACTTCACTATAATATAGTTGCTACTTGAACGAACTTTAAGAACCTTATAAAATGCAAATATAAATCAATAATCTCAGGAAAGAAGTTGGTAAGTTGAAAAATGGACAAACTTGTTTCGAAAAATTGCTAAAGTTATGCCCTGTCGACATCTTTTAAGCCTCTTCACCATGCAAATACTGGTAACACTTTCATCTATCTATTTATGACTTGATGGGAGTCGAGGACGAAAATTTATGTTCATACCTGTTCATTCTATAAATATTTGTTAATTTATTTTTTTTTTTTTAGTGTAATGAAATACATACATTTTTCTTATTTTTCTTTTTAATATCAATAATCACATTTTTAAAAAATATTTATTTTTCCAAGCAGGAAAAATAAAATTTCTTATACCTAGATGTTTTATCTATAGTACCTAGCTACATTTTCTTTACTTTAACAAGATAAAAACCATGTCATATGATAGATTGGTACTAAGTCATCTTAGTCTAGTGAATAAATAGGCAAGTTTTGATGAATAATCAGGTCACTGACGAAAACTTTTTGAATATCTTCAGTAAATTGAAGTTTCCTAAAAATTATTGATCAGCCCATTATTTGGTGAAATTGATGTCAACAAAAATTTATTTTTTCAAAAACTGAATTTACAGTAAAATTTCAATGTTAAAAAGTGCTATCCTAAAAAGTTGGAATTATAAACTTGAAAAAATATTTCCCTCCATATATATATATATAATAAAACATGTTTTATTTTTTTTAAGTTAGTCCTATATTTAAGAATTTATTTTAAAACTATTAATTAATTATAAATAGTTACGACTTATTAAGCACTTTACTACTTTTTGACTAGAAAACCCAAAATGCAATTAAATTTAAAAATTACATGAAAAGAAATTGATTATTTAAATATTTAAATAAACTACAAACATTTCATTGAGTATCACTGTCGTGCTATCAGTTCGTTGGCTGAAATTCTTGTTTAGGCTACATTTTTTTATTACTATAGTATATTTTTTTTAAGTAAACAATAAAGTATATAATATTCAAATATTAAATTAAAAAAAAAATAACAATAATAATAAAAATATACAAATCTTTGTATCAATTTCAGTTCATCGAAAAATATCAGTAACCTCTTTTTGTTTTTAGCACACTTTTTGTATCTAGATCACTTCTTAAATAAAAAAAATAAAATAAAAAATAATAATATTTCATATAAATATAACTTCTGTTCGCTTTGATATAACATGATAAAAAAAAAAAAAAATAGAGTGAACTAATATACACAAAGACTTAATTTTCTTTTTAATTCCTTTTATGTTATTATATTCGGCTCTATTCAAATATTAAATACAAAGGCTATAATATTCAAATATTAAACTTTAAATAACATAAAATAAAATAAATCTCGATATCAGCATTTCATTTCATTGAAAAATATTAGTTATCTCTTTTCGTGTTTAGCACACTTTTAAATAAATAAAAAAAATAATATTAAAATTTTATAATAATATAACTTTTGTTTGCTTTTATATAACATGATAAAAAAAAAGAAGGAAATTATGAGAGTGAACTAATGCACATAAGATCTAAACAAAGACTTTATTTTCTTTTTAATTCCTTTTATATAGATATGGCTCTATTTACATCTTTTAATACGATTAAGTTCACTATTGTTATATCCAGCTCCTTAACGTATATATACTTGTACGTATATGTGTACGAATTCCCTACGACTTTATTGATTTCCATTTGAATCGAAACTCTTAGAGAAAAAATGAAACTTATCGGCACAATTTTAACCAGCTCTGTAAATACAGAAAGACTTCCCCCTGTCGGTTTGTTATTTTACCATACCAAGCCAATTAAGGTATTAACCAATCGAATGAACATCCTGTAGGACCGAGGCTTTAATCTTTTAAGTAAACTTGAACAGTAAAAGAGGCACTGCGTTTGATCCTTCGAGATTTTTTTTCCTTTTCACGCAAACCTTTAAATAAGAAATGAGTACAAAAATGATCCAAAGATAACCTTAATGACAGTTCTGATAAATAGCTCGTATATTAAAGGCATTGGTCATTTAATAACCACATGTATTAAATAAACATAAATATTAAAGTAGAAATAAATTTCAGCTATGGTTTTGTTTTGTTTTTTAGTAAGAAAAAACTGTAAGAATCGAATACCTAAACGTCCCCGTTGGCAGCTTGAACACCTACAAAACTTTAATAAAATCAGAAAATGTTAGAAAGAAAATAACTGAGAAGAAAAAAAAAAAAAGCACAAAGAGCTTTGTAATTTCTTTTAGAAAGAAGAAAAAACTTCATATCAAAATTATAATCAATAATGGTGTTCGACATAATCATAATCAATTAATGGGCACACATTTAGGCGCGTCAAAACGTTTAAGTACATAGGATCTCTAATAACCGAAAAAAATTATATGAAATTAGAGATCTAAGCAAGAACAGCGGCTGGCTGCAAATGCCTTTCTGCCCTAAGTAAATTTATGAGGTCTCGAGAAATTTCTCGATTTGCTAAAATTGCGGTCTACAAAACTGTAATAAGACCAGTTTTGACATATGGAAGCGAGTGCTGGGTGCTCACCCAAGAGAATGAGAGGTTGCTGAGGATTTGGGAAAGGAAGGTCCTCAGAAAAATCTCCGGTCCGGTGAATAACCACGGGAATCGGAGAATAAGAACCAACCTGAAGCTGGAACAATTGTCCGGTGAACCCAGCATCATTTCAATAGTCAAAGTAGGCAGATTAAGGTGGCTCGGCCATGTCTAAAAGATGAAGGAAGATGGACTTCCAAAAAAGATGATGAACGGCAGGCCGGGAGGAAAAAGATTGAGAGGAAGACCAAGCCTGAGGTGGCTGGACAACGTTCAAGATGACCTATAAAAACTGGGTGTGAATGGTTGGAGGAGGAAGGCGGAAGATAGACAGGAGTGGCTGTCTGTACTTAGTGAAGCCAAGGTCCGACTAGGACTGAAGCGCTCAATTATAAATATATAATGGTGTTCGACACTAAAACGACGAGAAACTTAACCTGTTTCAGACTTCTTTAACATTTACTAAACGAACGTTTAAATACTTTATAATAAGCACCTACATATCTAGGGCTGCATTATCCATGTAAGAATATTAATACAAACAAAAAAAAAAATAAAAAAAATTCACATTTCAAATATTTCTGAATAGCCCAATAAATTAATTTTACTTCATTATAGGATCTTTGGAGTTTTTAATTTCAATTGTTGAAGCATCACAATAAAAAAAAACCTTGATTTTTTACTCTCCAGACAATAGTGCACACACTGTATATGTTGACGGTTTGCGACTATTAGAAATAGTTTAACTTGGCTGCTGCATATGTTAGGAACCATAGCATTTTGACGCAATGGTTATAATAACAATAGTATGGTTGAGATATTGAAGGCAAAACCATTTGCACAGTATAGAGGAAAAATAACCTCAGTCCATTTTAGCTCACCTTAAACTTTAGTGCGGATACAGTTTTCTGTCAGGAAACAAAGCTCTAAATCACAAAACATATGTTTTAAAAAATATGTCTCTAATCAGGCGAAGGCGGAAAGAAAAAACAACTAAAGACAGTGTCATGGAATTTATATTATATTCTCAAGAAGACAAAATACCGAGAAATAAAACGAACAAAAAATATCGTTGATTATTTTTAATAATGGTAAATACTAAACTTTTTACTAGCTTGCCTGGAGAAAAAATAAGGCAGAGCATTAATTGCTGGACCCTGTATAAATAGTGAGTTCTGTTTTATTAATTTATTTTTTTATCATTAATTTTCTTTTAGTAGAATTTTATCACACTGCATAAAAATGAAATAAAACTACAATAGAGTTAAATACTAATTCACAAACAAGATTCTAGAAGTAAATTTCTTATTTAGCTACAAGGCCTTATACAGCGCACAGGGAGTTTGGACAATGAACGGAAGTAATCTCAAGAACAAGTTAGGCACTTGTACATGTACCACTGGAGGGATCACCTTGATTAAAACAACAGGGTATAAACACTGACAAGTGAGTTCCCAGTTTAGCCTAAAGTAGAACATTAAAACCTATCAAATTTATGTAGATTAAAATCACACCAAAGCAACTGAAGGCTACTGTTTTAAGACATGCTTTTGAGAATCTTACAACTGTTTTCATACAAAAAATTATGTAGTATTTCGATTCACCCTTCCTTCAATGCCTCGGTTTACTTCTTGTAAGCTAGTTAGATCAAAACTAATCGCCTATTGGATTTCTGTCATTATAAAATTAGATCAGCCCTGACGATCTATTTGGAATTAATTTTAATTTAATTTATCGAATTTACAAGCCCATTTAACCATCGCGCTGCTATTACATTAACCTCATATTTACAGGTATGTTCATTCTTTGGCCAAATATTCAACGCTTTGCTTTATTTTTGAAAACTTTAAGGTGTTACTTCCCTTGATATATGCGACCTCAAAGAACTGTTAGTTGTATGATAGTATGATATATCCTAATTTTTAAATTTCGGGAGAATAAGTGCGAACGAAGGAGGCATTAAACCTAACCGACTAATAAAATGACATGACGGCACAATGCCCAAAAACAATTTTTTTTTCTTTTTTGGAGCGTAAGACAATATAAGAGCTAGAAAATACCGATAATAAATTCTAGACTTTTCAAATAATCTTCAATCTTGAATAAATCGAAGAATGGTCTAATTTCATCATTTGATATCATAGAATTTCATCGAAATGATGCTGTTGGATGTAAGCCTCCAACCACCCCAGTGAATAATACTCAATAAGAGTCCTCTTTTAGGATGGCAGCCCGACTGTTATCCTACATTTCCAGTTTGAAACCATTCCATTTTCGCCTTTAGGCTACACTTTTCCATTATGGGGAAATGTTTAATAAGCATTAGGCAGGGAGGGGTATTGTAACGGAATGGTGGGGTGGTATTGCCCATTCTCATCAGGGGCCCTGTCACAAAAGAAAGCTTTGAAGAGCTCCGCTACTGGTGTAAGATGGTGGTAATATTGTCCAATCTGGAGTTGTATTGTCTGAGTGAAACTTACCGCTACAGCTGTCGTTAGCGTCCTGGAGATATTCTAAAGGCTCTGGTGACGGGCTCGTATTTCTCAAGTTTTTCATTTTCTGGGTTTTAGAAAAGAAACCCTCCTTTTGTGACTGGTACATTTCGTTCCAAATTTCGATCTAGATACAAAGTTACATGTTGAATCTAAAGTGCACCATGGTGCAATAAGAATATAAGGGTGTTAATGCTAACACCATATTATATTCTTAATAATCTCTGCTGTTAATAGCGTGTTTAAAACAACTTTGACCTTTTCATCAAATCCATAAATTTCAAGAACAATAAACACGCCAATCTAAGCTTATCAACAATGGACTGCGTCAATAAATCGTTAGTTTAAACATTTGTATTGAAAATACAAGATGTTTAAACGAAATTCTTGTAAGTTTAAGACATTATTTAAAACAAATCTTGTTCAGCCACCGATTCACTTTGCAAAATCTACAAAACTGAAGCAGGAGGTATCCTTTAAGAGCTAAACTCATGGCATTGGTTTCAAATAAATTCTAGTGGAAGTATTCCTTTGGAAAGGAGGGAGTAGGTACATGTTATGGAACTAAAAAGGAGAAATCCATCATTAATTTATTTTTGATCGACGTCCAATAAACTCTGACCTCTATTGTGAACAGTCAGGTATAACTGTCACGGCGTTATTCAGCTTTTGTCAACGGTAAAGTTCTGTTCCAGCAAGACAATATCCAGTCGTATATATTTATGCTATACCAAAGAAAACTTGGAGGTATCGCATTTCTTCACTTTCCCACCGGACTTTACTCCATCAAATTAGTATTTTTTTCGATCCATGACCCAATAGAATGGAAAAAGAAAAATAAATTTCCAGAAGTAGAAATAACGGTTCAGGAATTTTCCAATAGATATCCAATGGAACTCTATATAGTATCTACATGGGATCTTGCGACAGGCTGAAAGATATGATATGGCAGTGACTCTCGATGCATTATGTGATCTTATAATACATTAAAGAAAAAAAAGGATTACTTTGTTTGTTCAAAAACTGTCATTTTTCATTACACATTAATAATATAAGATGCGGGCATTAATCAACAATTTTTTTTCAAGATTTTATTCAATTTACATGTCTTAAAATTAATTAAATACATCTTTTTAAATGTTGGAATAGTTTATAGATCGCAAGGACAGTTTTCGTTTTTTATTATTTATTGTTTTTGGACTGAATTTACTCTTTGACACTGTGTTTCTGAATATATCTCTTCTGGTATATCCTTCCATCTTTCTCAGGTACCTCATTTCCATAGCTTGCAGCCTTTTCTTGTTCTTAGTTAATAAATCTCATGGTTTGAATGAATTAGTATTGATATGGAGTTTGTTATGTAAAATGAAATACTAGTAATTTAGTGATTTTCATTTTGTTGATGAACCTATCTGTCACTTCTCTATCCAGGTATCCCACATCTAAGAGACCTCCTGATATACAAAATATTTTTCACGCTGTTAGTCTAGCTTGATATAGTTAGCTCTCATCACTTGAATATCTTCTTAATTCTTATGACCTTAGTTCATCGGGTGCTTTTTCATATCGTTAACAGTTTTTTGTTGTTTCTAGATAGGTTTCAAACTTTTGTGGCAAAAATGATAACATATGAAACATATATGAGTGGTTTAGATGCAAAGGGGTACAAGTAACAAAACCTCATTGTAGAGTAAAAGCTAACTAAAGTATCCGTTTGCCACAAACACTTTCAGGATTTTCGGTAAGTAGTTAGATTTCTTCTCTATAGATGGCATCACCTAACGGAATATTCAGTTGTATCTCTTTGCCACAGAATTATTTGTAATTTATTTAGAATTAAAGTTTCACAATATGCACTTACTCCATTTGCCACTTGTACCCCTTTGCATCTAAACCACTCATATATTATCGTAGGAGTTTTCATAATATCTAATATCTCCGATATTTAAACTAATGTACTTTACTTTGGTTTTTACCAATATTTACTGATGTAATCAATATACGTAAAAAAATCTTAATTAAAGACTCATAGAAGAAAGCATCCACTTACCCATAGAATAGAATAGAATAGAAATAAAATTTTATTCTGGGACAAAGTCCCTTAAGAATAATGGTTACATTACAGACGATAAGTTATATCTGGCCTAGAGATTATAAATTAGATAATAAAATAAGATAGTCAAAAGTAAATACAATTTTACAATAAAATAAGTAATAAAATAAAAAAAAAAATCTACGCATATATAAACACCTACACACTACATACATACACAAACTATATTTACAATCAGTAAAAGAAAAAATATTATATAGGAAATTGACTAAACAATAGATTTCTGATGTTAAATTTAGTAAATGCTGAAGAAAAAAAAAATGATGAAAAATAAAAATGAAAATTATTTCAATGATACAGAAAAAATTATCATATGAATATTGTTTATACAGGCTAAACTTTTCTATCTGATATGCTTGGGTGAAATTCATTAAAGCATCTATATAATTAGATAGCATCCGACTGGAGAGATGAAAGGTGGTGGAAGAGGAATGTTTTAAGAGTTCCGAGGGAGGATGCATTACGAATAGAAGGGGGAAGAGAATTCCAAAGAATAGCGGAGCGGGCAAGAAAGGAACGTTGGAAAGCAGTAGTTCTGTGACTGGTTATTGTATGTGGAGGTAATCATATGAACTTTAACGTTTTACGTTTTGCAAATATACTAATCTGCTAAACAGAAACATGAAACGAGAACAATCATTTCAATCCAACGCATTCAAACTTGAACCTTGTTCGTTCAAGTACAAAACTCAGCCATTGTTAACTACTTGTATTTACTAGCAGACAATGAAATAAAAATTGTTTAAAAATAAATAAAATGATCAAATAAAATCATCATAATAAATTAATTAATCAAATGGCCACTCCACTCTTGACATAGAATACCAGGAACATACTGAAACGTTTCTAAAAGAAATTTACAGAATAAATATTATTTTTTCTTTTAATTTTATTTCATTTTACGACTTTCTAGTAATAAACTATTTTTTTTATGTATTTGTGAATTTCAGTAAATTGTTAAACCCTACACCGGACGCATTGATTTTATTATCCAACCAGATATTTTCCTCTCCAATTTTCCCGGATTCGGATCCAATTTCTTCCAGCCACTCATACCCTTTCCCCGACTTTTGATTTACCCTTTAATACCGGTTCGAACGTAATCTGGTGAGCACTTGTAACGCTTTTCGTAATTGAATATCTGAAATCAAGCTTTGGTATACAATGTCAACCATGCGTCCAGTCATGTAAATATTTGTTTTGTGTTTTATAGTTATTATATATCTTTTTTTTTTTCTAAAGATGTACCTAGTATTTTACAAGAGCTAATAGAACAATCGGACGAGGGAAAAGAAGCTAGAACATGCACTGGCATATCAACGGAGTTTGATTATTTTAACTACGAAGATAAAATTATAAATCATTCTAATCCATTATTGTAAAACCGAGCAGGAAGCTTGTTCCGATAATGAATTAACCTTTAAACATAAGATGAAAAAATAATTTATCTTTATAAAAGATGGCACTGTGTTGGATAAGACAAACTTCTCGAAATTCTTTAAATTCAAAAAATATATTAAAATGTATAAACTAAGCAAACTAAGGTAATAATATGACTGATAAAGAATTATAATAATAACGTAATAACAAACTGAGTTTACCATGTCTTTAAGTTTTTTTTTTTTTTTTTTTTTTTTTGACTTTATATATTTATTCACACCTGTCAAATAATATTTGACAACCAGTGAATTTGCGGTACGAATTTAAACGGCTTGAAAGGCATGAGAGGGAGCAGAACCCAGTGGCACCTCCAGTCATCATTTCATTTTATTATTTTAGTCAAGGAGGTCTCTCATCCAGCTCCTTTTTAGTCTTCTCTGTGTGTTGTCGGGAATATATGTTGTGGCCATGTTGTTTATTTGTGTATTAGGATGTCCATGTAGTTTTTCGTGGAATCGTTTGTAGTAGGTTTGTATTTGTTCTTTAACTGTTGCTATGCGTAGGTCAGTATGTAAAGTTATGTTGCTTACGTACCATGGGGCTTTTGTAATTGTCCTGAATGTTTTTGCCTGGAAGATTTGGAGTTTGTTGATATGTGTTTTTTTAGCTGTCCCGTATATCTGAGAAACGTATGTCCAAATAGGTTTCAGTAAGTAAGTATAAGTGTTAATTTTTTGTTTAAGTTGTAGAGTTGAACGTTTGGAGAGGAGTGAATATAAAAGTCTTAGTCTTTGGTTAAGCGTTTTACTTTTTTTCTTTATATGTGGACCCCATGTCATTCTTCGGTCAAATGTAAGACCAAGGTAGTGTACAGTGTCTGTTTGAGGAATCGGTGTGTTGTCAAGAAAAACTGGTGGGCATGTTTCAAGTCGAAGTGTAAATGTAATGTGTTGCGATTTGTTGTAATTTATTTGTACTTTCCAAGTATTTAGCCAGTCATGTAATTTTGACAAGTGATGCTGTAGAGTCAGTGAAGCATGATTCGGATTTTTATCTCTTGTTAAAATTGCTGTGTCGTCTGCATATGTCGCTGTAAGAATGTCAGAGCTAATTGGAATGTCGTGTGTGTATATGATATAGAGTAATGGAGCAAGCACTGAGCCTTGTGGCACTCCTGCTGACGCCAACTTAATAGAAGAAAGCTCTGAGCCTTGACGGACAGAGAAAGATCTATCAGAAAGAAAGGACTGTAGAATAAGATAGTAGGTCGGTGGGAGTATCGTCTTTAGTTTAAAGAAAAGCCCTTGGTGCCAGACTCTGTCAAAAGCTTGAGCAACATCCAGAAATACTCCAGTTGCATACAATTTGTGCTCCAGTGCCGTGCATATGTAGTCGGTAACTCTGTGTAATTGATGTATAGTCGAATGTTGTGTTCTAAATCCAAATTGATGATCTGGTATTATGTTCAGTTTTGTTAGTATATCAGAGAGTCTTTTGTATAATAAATGCTCGAAAATTTTGGAACAGACAGGAAGTAAGCTAATAGGTCGGTATGATGAGAGGATATTTTTATCTTTGTTTGGTTTGTGAATCATTGTAATATGTGCGTATTTCCACTGTAGAGGGAATTTAGTAGTCCTTAGTATTGCGTTGTAAATAGTATTTAAGAACACTATACCTTTACTAGGCATTTGTTGGAGTACTCTAGCAGTGATCAGATCATAGCCAGGGGCTTTTCTTTTCGGTAACTTTTTTATTTGTTCGGCAACTTGAGCTGGTGTGAAGGGAGGTGGAGGTAATGTCAGTTGAAGGGGTACATCTAAAGTGCTTTGTATATGTTTGTCATGTTCAATGTTATTGGAGTTCGTATGTGGTGTAAACACAGTTGAAAGATGTTTAGCAAAAAGTTCTGATCTTTCTCCATCGGTCACGGCCCAAGAGCCATCCTCCTATCGGAGGGGTGCTTGGACTTCACGATGCCCGGTAAGATTTCTAGTATGCCTCCATAGGCTTCCATCATCAGATTTAAGGTTACTAATGTAATTATCGTAATTCGCTCTTTTAAATTTTAGTATCTGTCGCTTGAGTTCGTTATTGAGTCTATTAAAAGTTCGTTTGTCTGAGGGCAGTCTGTCAGTCTGCCATATGTTCCGTGCTCTTCTCTTTGCTCTGATCAAATTTCTTATGTATTGAGGGTAAATGGGTAGTTTTTCCGACATTCTATGCGTGGGAACTGAAGAAGACCACGCAGCTTCTTGTATGTTCTGAGTGAAATATTCTACTGCATCATCCAGTTCATTTTCAGTCTTGATAGATAAAGGAATTGAGAGAGAGTCGTTCAAAAAGGTTCTAAATGCATCCCAATCAGTTTTGCCGTTAGGAAGAGTCGGCTTTTTTTTTTGCTTCACAGGGTTCTTCAAATAGTAATAAATGCACAAGAGAATGATCAGAACAAAGATGTGAGCTTGTACTTATGCTGTAAGGTATAGTTCTAAGTCCTCTAGTAATGAAAAAGTCTAGTAAGTCTGGTGTTTTTTGTCTGGAAGTTGGCCAATAAGTAGGTGAGTCAGGTGATATTGTATCCAATGAAAGCTCATGGAGGGCACATTTTAGGTTTCTTCCGCGTGGAGTACTCAGTCGTGAACCCCAAGACTGATCCTTGGCGTTGTAGTCGCCTCCTGCAATAAAGCATCTACCAAGACGTCTGAAGAAATCACTGAACATTGTGTGCGTCAGAGCATACCTCGGAGGACAATAAACCGCAGCAAACGTAATGCTGTGTTGTCGGGTTAATAGTATGATGGCTGTTGCTTGAATGTCTGGTGTTATGGGTAATTGTAATGGATTGTGTTTGAGAGCAGTTTTGATGAGGATGGCTGTACCTCCGTGAGGTGTATTGTCTGGGTGATCTGTTCTATATATTTTGTAACCTGGGATGTAAAATTTAGTTCGGGGTGTTAAATGTGTTTCTGTTATTAGTGCAATGTCAATCCGTTTGTCGTGCAAGTATATGTCGACTTCAGTCCTGTGTTGATTTAGTCCGTTTGCGTTCCATAGTATGACAGACATGGAGCCCACAGTCATTTGATTAAGGGTCATATGCACGACGGAAAGCTTCAGTTATCTCAGAAATCTTTTGTAGAAGACCAAAAAGGGGCTGGATTAAGTCATTTAGACCATTGACCAAGTTTAACAACTCACCTGACGGGTTTTCATTTGGAAGAACCGGTAGGATAATGCTCCTACTCATACCTGAACATCGCTGTTGTTGATGAGACGCTGGTGCTGGTTGCTGCTGATGGACAGACGTAGGCATTTGTCGATGTCGCTGCCTCTGATATTCGTGTTCTGATCTTGATGGAAGTGGGTAAGACTGAGAAATAGGAGGAAATTCGTGAAGAGCTGGGACTGCTTCAGCATGAACTTTTGATGGCCTTTGAAGCGTATCATTTCGGGAGTTTCGATTTCTTCTCAATTCTTTTAAGGTTTGGCATCCCCTATAATTGGCGGGATGTGACCCTCCGCAGTTGGCACAGGTAGCTGCAGTTTCTCTTGTTTTAGTGCAGGAGGTGCTTTCGTGATCTTGACCGCATCTAACACATTTTGGGGAATGGTTGCAATAGGTTTTAGTATGGCCATATTGCTGGCATCTTATACATTGAGGGATCATTTTTTTTTTTTCGTGGTTCTTCAATTTTTATGTGTGTGTAATACAGAAATTCAATGTCGAATATTTTTTCATTGAACGTTGCTTTAGTTACGTCTACAAAGAACATAGGGAGAGGTGTTTTAAATCGTGAAACAACATTTACTATATTCGTTGCTTCGTATCCATGTTGGCCAAGTTCTTGCCTTATGACATCTATGGGAGTCGCAAAGTGTAAATTTTTAATAACAACTCGAGGGGTTCTATCATCCGGGAGTTGATAAGTGTGAAAGTCCGCTCCACATCTTCTTAAGCTTGTCACTAGTTTTCTATATGTGTCTGGATTAGCCGGGTAAACGCTTACACGTTTCATTAAAGATTTGAGACCAAAGCTGTTGGGACCTACTTCGTTATGAAGGAATGAAATAAGGGCTGTGTAATCCTTCACATCATTTATATGGATAGGTGGGGGCTTAGCATTAACGGGTCTAGCATTATTGGTTGGCTGTGATTCTTCTGTTATGTTAATTAAAGGTTGGTAACTATTTTTGATAGGCGTGAAATCACTGACCTTTTTTGTTTTGCGAGGGTCTCTTTCGGTTGTAAGGTGCCGTTTTCGTCCGGAAACTAGCTCCCATGGATTTTCTTCATTTGAGGTCACTGTATCGGAACTGTCCATAGAATTAGGCATTACGTTAGTAGATGACGTCTCCGTCATTTTAAGCGGAAAACCCGCTCTTCCCGAAATTTGTGCTAACTTTTCTATCGGTATTATTAAGCGCGACAATATCTACAAAATGATACTATTTCGCTCCTAATAATATTGCAGTGGATCGAAAATAAATCTAATCAAATTTTACAGAAGTACTAATTAAAGTTTTAACCTTGTTGTCTTTTAAGTTAAATTTTATCTCTCATAATTTTTTTTTATTATTTTTTTTATATATTTTTTATTTTATTTATTTAAGTGTACTACTTTTCCTAACGTAAGATAGAAAATTAATCGGTACTTTTAGGTGATATTACTGTGATTAGAACTAAAAACAATCATAATCATTGTTAATACCAAAACGTTGAGATGAGGACTGAATATATTATCAAAGGTGAAGAATACTGTAGTGATTAACATAGTCAACCGCGCGCCCGTTCGCGTAATTCCAGTTGGCGCACCCGGTTTATGTTTGATACAAAAAAATTTTCGAAGTATACCTCGTTGCCAGCTCTCATAAAATACATGCCGATTTAAGTATTTTGTGATAGCATCCGCTTTTTATCGCTGGCTTAGAGACTGGAATGAGTGTATAATTTAATATAAGAAAATATTTGATTATGTTCTAAGATTGTGTAAAATGGTTGTCGGCTAACATAAGTCTTCGGTTTACCAAGGCTAAAAAAACTTTGAGAGCAAAGCTCATTTCACTGCTTAAACAAAAAAAAAAAAGAAAAAAAAAGTGGAGAGAGAGATTTAATTTACAAGTCTTGTTTATTTTGTTAAGTCTTAAACTCTGACAAATGTTTCACAAAGCCAAGCTTCCGCGTGTTAAATAAATTTACTTTTTTTGTATTTATTCAATTTTATTTTTAAAAAATAAATAAATAAACAAATATGTGTGCCTTTATATAAACAAATTATGATCTGTCCATGATAACTGCACTTAAAACTGTTTCATGTTATACTGTGAGGTAATTTAAAAGTATATGTAGATAGAACAGATGTGTTTCTATTGTTAGAGAATACTTGTGGAAGACTATAGTATCTTTCTGTACTAATAAACCTGTTTAGGATATATGGATAGAGAAGTGAGCGAGATTTGGATGGCTGTACAATGTCCTGATGGGAGATTCATCAATAAAATGTAAATAACTAACGTACTAATATTTTATTCTACAAAACAAAATCCCTACCAATACTAATTCGTGCAAATCATGAGAATTAATAACTAAGAACAAGAAAAAGGAGCAAGCTATGGAGATGAGGTACCTAAGAAAGGTGGATGGATGTACTAGAAGATATATGATTAGAAACACAGAGTCAAAGAGTAAATAGGATGTCAAGCCAGTGAAGAATATGAAAAACATTGAGATGGTATCGATATTTAAGGTGAATGCCAGGAAGTTGGGTGGCAGGACAGATCAAGGTCAAAATGGCAGGAAGGACTGGATTATGATGATGCAGATGAGGTTAAAAATAATCTAACCTAATAAAAAGACATCCCAGGTTCATGATAATATTATTGAGGACAAGTTTTATTTAATGAGTATCAGATGCAGAAAAAAAGAGTTAAAAGTAACCAGTTACTGTTTTACAGGCGCGGATTCTAGCGGTACCCACTCTAAATTAAAACTTCTAAATTCCCCTCCTTTTAGCACAAGATTCTCAAATTCTATTCTAGGTGCAAATAAAAACCACACTACATGCTTTTTAAATTTTACTTCAATGTTTAACATTTTATTTTATTCACTAAATATGAAATTGTAGTTATAATTAAACAGCCATGGTATTTATAATTTATTAATAGATATTTATTAATAAATTTATAAACAGCCTCTGAATGAAACTCAAGACATTCATATTTTAATCTCAAATCTTTACACGATTAATATTTCTAAAATCCCAATTTCGCTACTATTCCCGGGTCAGGGTTTTACAGATGCTCAAACCTTTTTTTTTTTTGGGGGGGGGGCGTTTTTGCTCCACCCTATTGTACATATTTAATACAGTTGTAAATATCAATAATATGGATGATAAAAAAATGATTGGTGGATTAAAAATTACTGTTACCAGCTTCTAGCTCCTGTTCGATTATTATATGTGAGATATAACCTGTTGATACATATTGATATTTATTAGACATTTATAGGTCAGAATTTACGCTCAAGGAATATCCTAAAAAAAAACACAATTATTTCACCTGTGAAGCGATATCGATTGGAATGTTTCGGAGCTTTGTGAAAAACTGGGATGTTTGGGAGAGTGGGCGGGAGGGGGTTTGAAGAGACTTGTTTTCGAAACCCGGCTCAATTTATGATAGGCCCTGCCGCCCCGCACAAATCAGATCCAGCCCCGGTTGTCATCAGCAGCCGCTCAGGCAGGGCGGTGCTTCCCAGTCGGGCCTTCACCAGTTTTCTTGATTGTTGTCAGGCAGGCTCCATTGAACGAACTTGCGGTGTCCCTCAGAATTATGTAACATCATTTATTATATCATGCAAAAAAAAAAAAAAAAATAAAAAAAAAAAATGAATGATTCAACGATCTTTTCAATTCAAGATGAAATCGTCAGCGAACCCATTTTCAATATTTTTTGTTTCACATCAGAAAAAAAATGAATAATTCGATCCCTCAATAGCTTGCATCTGCGCTAATGATATTGAAAAAACATTTACACTACCGACCACTTAGTAATGAAAGCCCAAGAGTATGTATCAATGATAAATAATATGAAAAAAAAAATGTATTACTTGTTTGGACTCCATCTCACGTGGGAATCAAATGTAATAAAGAAGCAGATCAGGCAGCGAAGGAAGCAGAAATATCATCAATAGACATCACAAACATTTACACAACATCTGACATTTGCAATAGGTTAAAATACCGAGTCAGTATGGATTGGGCCCATCTTAGAGACAACATGGAAGAACTAAACAAAACGAAATCTATTAAAAAATAAATTAAAATGCGGAAAAGCTCTAACCGCAACAATAGAAAAGAAGAAGCTGTTATAACCAGACTTAGGCTCAAATCAGTCGATCTGCTCTGACTCCTTGAGTGCGATTAAATTATCGAATTATCGATTAAAGCCTTTTTAAATTTTATTCGCACAACCCTATAACCCAATAAGTTCATTTCATTATAAATAAGATCAGTAAATTATCAAAAGAGCTAATCTTTTTCTAGATCCCCAGCCATTCCGTTATACCCGGAAATGAGGAGGTGGATGGAGGAGCAAGATAATAGATTACTCCCACTTTCTTGTCCACGGCAGAGTGCATGGTTAGCATTGGAAGATAATAAATTGAAAAAATAAAACCAAACATCGATGGCTGTGTCTTATCCTCCAGACAATGTAGAAGGGAGAAAGTCATAATCACACGGTTGAGAAATAGACACTGCCGTTTTATGCACGACAACCAGATGGCAAAGAGAGATCCCCTTCAGTGTCAGCTCTGTAAAGTTACTCTCACAGTGAGGCACATCTTCGAGGAGTGTCCTCAGTACAGGAGAGATATGGATAATTATGATGTACTTACTTACTGTATGGCCTTGGACTATAGTAAACAGTACATTTGTAGTACTTTTTTTAAATTTAATTAATTACATGCTGCCTCACTCATGGGAAATGAGTAATATTGATGAAAGACTCATTCATTCAATATGTACACTGATATAAAACAATGTAAAAGAAATAAAGTAAGAAAATTTAAAATAAACAACCTTTAAAGATACAAGAAATAAAATAATATATACAAGAAGTAAGATAAAATGTAAAAGAAATAGAAAATAATAAATAAAATAAGAATTAAAGAAGAAAAGAAAGAATCATAACTACATTCATACTCTATATACAATATTTACAAACATTCCGAGGAACACCCCGATCCAAGTTCACCCTCCAATTTGAAAGGCAAGCCGGGCTCGGAGAGTTCCCTGCGCTGTTCTATCAGCTGCATCGTAGTACTATAGAATTTATCAAAAAAAAGCTTTTTAGGCACTGAGTAGTCTGCATCCATCTGAGGCGATGTATATTTAGTTATTGTGTGAAATCACAAGGACATAAGAATGAATCCTTTAGCTTAAATCTATGAATACAACTATTTACTACTGCATGCAGTAGCTCTAAGATAACACACTCGGTTATCGTAGAGTCTAAATACAAAGTTGATCTTTCCAAAATTCGTTAGTACCTCTTTTGTCTACAAATTGTGAATCGTTATTGTTATACGTCATTTACTAACTAAAGTATTAAAGAAGAATACAATCTGATCGTTAAATTTCAAAACATAATTTCAAACTTGAATCAGATGAATCCACAAACATTAAAAATAAGAAAACAGGAATATTTTGAGGAATTTTATAAAAGATTTCTGGGGACGATTCCATCTATCGGAACGATAATGAGCTGCCCAAATCAGAACCACCACTCCCTCTCACAATCTCGGCCTGAATTTTCAATTTCTTGACGCCCAGCTGCGTGAAATGAGTCCTTCAGCTGTCAACCATTTATTTCTCTCGGAGAAATATCTTCTTTATATTTTTTTTTTCCTTTGGCGATGGCCACCATTTATCTTGCCGAATTTTCCAGTCGGACGTTGAAAAATAAGTCTTACATTTACTGAATACTTTGATGAATGGATTTTTAGAACCAAAATTTATGACAACTGCTTCAATATAAACATACTCTGACGTTTATTTTAAGTCGTTAAAAATATAATATTTTATTCATTTCCTGTTTGGGGAGTACATCTCATATAGAGGGGTTCAGGCCCAGTTCTACTTAATTATACTTATTGGGTTGGCAAATAGTTCCGCTCGGTTTTTTTATTTATTTTTATATCATTCCGGTCTATTTCTTATCTGATGAATTAATCGCTAAGGCGGATTGTTCAGTCTGTTTATAATATGTTAAAAAACATTTCTAAAAATTCTTGTTTATATTAGCTAAGTATTGTGATTTTTATTGCACTTTGAACATGGAAAAAAATATCATTCACTATCGGGGTATTTTGCTGTATTATTTAAAAAAAAGTAACCGTGCTGCAGAAGCCCTTAAAAAAATTAAAGTATTTATGGGGATGATTCCTTAACCGAATGCACCTGTCAACATAGGTTTGCCAAATTTCGATTAGGAAATTTTGACATCAATTGCTCTACACGTTCTAGTCGCCCACAAGAAATTAAAACGAGCTATTGCCGTCAGGACAAAAGCTTGATTCAACTCTGTAATGTTCGCAACTTTGTTAAGTTCGAAAGAGTGTTGTTTTCAACCAAGAAAAAGCAAGGCCCCACCTCATTTGACCTTTTACCCCATCCTCCGTATTCACTAGACCTATTTCTAAGTGACTACCACTTATTCTGGTCTCTGCATAACTCCATGAATGGAAAGAAATTCCAACACTAACAGTTCTAAAAACCACAGACTTTCTATGAACCTAGCATTATGCTATTGGTCGAAAGATGTGAACAAGTTATACTAAACAATGGTGAATATATTGTAGATTAAAATATATTTCATGACTATTATACATATAGTTTTATTTCACCCTCAAAAATTGTCTGACTTATTTTCCAACCCAATATATGTATAATACTGAAAAGCAAGAGTAATTAAAAATGAGTGAAAAATACTATCAAAGAAAGTACAACTAATCACGAATTACTAAAAAATATAAAGCAATAATAAAAATTAAAAAGTTGATAACTATTGGGGATATACAAAAATTTATTGTTGATTGGCCGAGTCAAGTTTCTTCAGGTTCTTATAAGAGATATATTGCATACCAATTGCATTCAGTAAATTAAACTTTGAATTCATAGCCAGTAAAAGATTAATTGAAGATTTTTTATTTTTATTTTCGAAGATCCTGAGCACCAAATTCAGAATAAAAGTGTACACTTCAATGTGATTCCATTCATTGTAAAATACTAATTTGAAGCTATTCAAAGCATAAATAACTTACGATATCAATGTAATTATGCATAAATAATTCCTTAATTCAAATTTCTATATTATATTAATTACTTATTAATTAATATAACAATAATGAGGTATATTTTTTTAACGATAAATAAAAAAAATATATATATATATATATCTAAATAAAAATAATATACAGTGGTTAGATCAAAACTTTCTTATTTTTCTTTTTATTGAAAAATCAGAAATACTGTTATAATGCTATCTCATCTCTCCAGGACTTGACTTTTCAAGTTGTTTAATGTAAATATTAATTTAAATAAATATTTATTTAAATAATAATATTTACATATAATAAATGGGTATAATATAGGTGTATTTATTTAATGATGAATAAATATCAAAATCACTATATAAAAAAAATTGTATTCATTGATTGGATCAAAATTTTCTTATTTTTATTACAAAATCAGAAATATTATTATAGTGTAATTTTGTTTCTTCCAGGAATTCTTTTCAAGTTTTTAATGTAAATATTTATTCAAATGAAATAATTTAAATTCAAATGACCAAATAATATTTCCGAATGATCTACATAATTTTTTTTTTTTTTTATTAGGAACAGGAATCAGTTCATCAAATCACTGATATTTTGAATTGTTTGTATGTTTTTAGAACTCATAATAAATGTATTTCTTTAAAGAGGCACTTTCCTGTTATGAAAATGCACAGCTTATATTTACTGATGGATCAACACCTAATAAAGGTGTGGGCTGCTCAGTGATTATTGGATCAGAAGTCATTAATTCGGCAGAATTGTATGCTTTTAAACTAGCATTAGAAAACATAAAAACACTGAACACGGAAAAAAAAAAAAAATACTCTGCTCTCACAAGCATCAGCAACAATAACCATGACGTAAAAAACTACATAATATCGACACTCACGCGAATTTAGCAGCCAAAGAAGCGTGTTCCCTCTTCCCATTACTATTAATTCCTCTCCCTTTACCAGATCTCAAATCCTTTTTAAAAAACTCAAATTAATATTGTTTGATGTTTAATATGTTTCAAATTAATATCAATCGACAACATTAACAAAACTTAAAAAAGTAAATACTACTCCAGGACCATTGAAGCAAGAACCAGTACCAAAAAAAAAAACGAAAAAAAAAGAAGTCATCTTTACAAGATGGTGAATTGGGCATTTAAAATTAAGGAATGTCAGGTATATTAACAATAGAACACATTATTGTCGAATGCACAAAATACAAAAAGCAAAGAAAAGATAATTTTATTCGATAAATCAAGACATTTCAACATAATTTGAAAATAACATATATTTTCACAATCAGATAATTCACTTTTTGAAACAAACAAATCGTTACAAGGACTTATAGTTCTTAACATCAGTATGGTGCCTTAAACCAAATGTAGTGGCACCAGAAAATAAACAAATAACAGATCATGATAATTTTACTTTTTTGTTGTTGTTTTGTTATATATATATATATATATATATATATATATATATATATATATATATATATATATATATATTTCCTCTTTATATTATTATAGTCTAAGGTAAAAAAACTATTTGTTTTCAAAATTCCAGCTCAAAATAATTGTTATGCTTCAACAACCACCCGCAGATAAAAAGAAGAAAAACATCGCAAAACGTCCATTGAAGTGAGATTTGCAATATGTGGCGCTCTCTTCCATCCCCTCAGAACAGTGACAGTCGCAGATGGGTTGACTCGGTAAATTGTGGCGCTGTTGAAAAAAGAAAAATATGAAAAAATCTTTATAACATTGTTTGTTTTTGTATCACGCAGAATATAAAACGGATTGTAAATTTCAATTCTTTTCAGTTCCATGTAGATGGGAGGAAAGGGATAGTGGTAATGGAAACAGGCAGGGTTTAACGGGAACATAATTTAAATTCTGCATTTGGAATTATGACTCAATTAAAAATGATTTCAAATTATTAAATCTATGTTCGCTTTTTAAAGCACTATCGAATAGTTTAATCAGCAACTATTTTAAATAAAATTTAATTTTATTCGATTAAGGAAAATATGGAATATTCTCATGGTATATGCTAAAACTAAAAAAAATACACATTTCATATATTCAACTGATAGTATTTTAATACAATAAATAAAAGTAAAACAATAACACTCATTAATAATAACATTTTTTTATTATTAATATGTTTTTCTAATTAATAATTTTAATATCTCATACCAGACGTTTCCCTTATTCGGCGCGGTGTGGGCCTGGGTAATACTGGATAATGGGGAGTCGACTGTATTCGTTATAATATTTTGTGTTATTATAACTGCTAGAGCCGCATTCGAGTTCGGCTGTAGGCAGAAAATTGAGTTTCTGTTATTCATTGTCAGTCGTGTATAGAATTCATGATCGGAGGGGGGAGGGCATATAACCAACCTCAATAATGCAGTACTCTAAAGTGGGGCAATAACTTGTTGATTGTGCGTGGATGCTAACCACATCATCTCGTTCTGTATCAGTATAATACAATACATCCTTGAAAGGTTTAAAGGTACTTCTCAATTATCCTATATTGTTTATTTTATTTTATAATAATTGAATTATTATACAGAACAAACACATTGGAAAGCATTTATTGTATTTATTTATATTTTTAGTGCCGTGTTTTGCGTCATGGCAAAAGACACCATTTCAAATTGCCCAACAATTGTATAGTATTATTATTAAGTATATGTCTATGCTGTAATGAGAATATTATCTTAAAATTTGTAGTAACAATATGTGATATAAAAATATCATATGTGAATAGATGAAATTTAATTATTTCAAGATCTACTGATAATTCGTTCAAAAATGTTTTTTTATTTTATTTATTAGTTTATTAAAATTTATAACTGTACAAATATATACATGAAGTAAATGTGTTTATAACGATTACAATAACATACCAATACTTGAAAAGAACTATTAATCACTTCAATAAAAATTTTACAGTAGATGTTTATGGACCTTTCTAGGTAAGGATAGGCACCTAGTTCGGATTAAATTAGCAACATAAAGATCATTATGATCTTTATGGATAAGATTCTGGGTGACAAAGTAAGGAGAATTAAGGATTTTGGATTGTATCAATAAACTTAAATTCATTATTAATTTTTTAAGTTTACAGTTTGCATTTTCTTTACTCATGTCCCATAGCGCTCTCTCTCAGCCTCCACTGGTTTCTGCTAGTGACGAAGCAGTGAGAGCACCGCTTGGATCACTTTGTGCGAGGATCACTCGCCTAAATTGAGGGAACAAGCTTACTAAGTATATCATGATTTTATTTAAGATTGTCATATTTTTCTTTCTCTATTTTACTTTATTTATAATACCAATTTATTTTATATTATACTTTTTTTTACATTTTATTCTGTTCTTGCGTTATTAGAGAGAGGCTGTTTATTTTAATTTTATTTTTGACATAGATTAGCCTGGGGAGACAATACTTTTTTTGGTGTAACGTTTTTTCCACATTAATATTCGAACGACAGTTTTTGTAGCAGAATTTACTAAAAATATTTATTTGTAAAGTAACATTTTTCGCTAGGGCCTACCGTTTTGCAGCTATGTTGGTTCAATGAATAAAATCTCGATTTTGCTTACATGTTCTAAGTATTGGGATTTTTTTGGCACGCTCTAGCTCCGTTGTTGGTCGGATAAAAAGTTTAACAACAAACCTCATCAGAAATTTATTGGAAAATATTTTTGTTTTAATAACATTTGTCGTTAGGACCTACCGTTTAAAAGGTATATAGCTTTGAATGAAAAAAAAAAAGTCGCGTTTAAAATCACTATTTTCTCTTTGATAACCCTAAAATTTGAATCGGGAAAAGTAGTAGATTAAATATAGGAATATACATAATCTATTGTTTTTCTAAGTCAGGGAGAATTCATTGTACCTTTTGAATTGATTCGTTGCTCTTTAGTTAGGCAGCTTTTAATTATTCAATTAAAAAAATATTAAAAAAGAAAGGTCACAGATCATTTCCTAAAATACCTAGGCTTAATTAAGATCCTTGATGGTGTTGTAAAAGAATGGTGTTTTCCTTTTTTAATTTTTGAATACCTCTTATCCGTTCTTGACTCTAAGCCTGAGGCAATAAACGAATTAAATATAGAAGAGCAGCTAATGGCTTTGTCGGCTCCGAGAGAGGTCAGTACTAAGAATAGACGCTTGGTGGTGACACAATTATATAATACTGTCGATAATTTACCTGAACATTAATTTCAGTGACACATTGGTGGGATTAAATTTAACTAACGGTTTTCTATAGATAACAAAATTCTCATTAACTCAGAAGAAAAAGGTTTATATATACAAACATTCATTTTTACAATACATTACATCAGTTTCTCAGAACTCATTCAACATTCTTATTATACAGGTTTTTTTGTTTTGTTCAAAATTAAAAACTCCTGTACAATTATGTTTTCATTTTATGTATTTATTCATAGCAACCTTACTATATAAGATCTGTTATAATCGAAATTTTTTATCATAAAAAATTGAGTTTCAAGTTCCATAATTCTCTAATCACGATTAATAAAAACATAAAATTCCAGGAAAAAAAGTTCTTTTATCAAGTTATTAATATCACTAGGAGCCGATATGGCGAGAAGAAATGAAAGAGGAGTCATTCAATAAAAAAAATCATTTTTGAAAATTAAAGTAAATATATTTATAATTACATTTTAGATTTATTGAGTTCTTTGAATTTGTAACTATAAAATAAAAAATAAAAACTTTTCATTCGCTTTTTGTAATGCTGCAATGTATTTTTTTTTATCTTTAAATTTGAAATCCACAGTTATTCCTTAACAACAAGCAAATGTGATCATAAGTATGCATGAAAACTGGCATGCCAGGCATGATGGAGGTCAGCACCTCCATAATTTTAACGGAGTAGTTCTCTTAACCGACTCCTTTTAACTCCCTTAATTTCTTTAGGTAATCTGACATGTTTCTGGATGTCCGTGGAGTTGTCGTGAAATCTTTTGTATAAAGTCAGCACGTGTGTGATCTTGTGACGCGGGTATGCGTCAGTCTATGTGTAATATTATGTTATTGACGTACTAGGGGGCTCGGAAGAGAGTTTTAAATTAAAAAAAAAATATGCAACACTTTTTAATTATAATAATCAAAATGGTAGGCAATGAATAATTATTTTTATGAAAATATTTTAGCCAATCTATAAAACTCTTAAGGTTTTATTTATTATAGTATAAGTTTATTTTTAGTATATTCCTTAAACAACACCAATACTTCCTAGTTAATCTCATCGCAATTTGTGTATGGATAAATTATGGCTAATATAAGTCTGCATGAATGATCTTGTTAATGAAATATTAGGTCGAAAATTATATTGAAACCTGTAATTTCTCATACTCAATCAAAGGACGAAAAATCCCTCTAGGGAACTCTGTCTCTTTGAAGTCCCTTTACACAGATTTAAAGCGTATTTGTCTTTATAATTTTGTGCATGAGGTAAGGTGGCCATTACTAGGACTCCATTGCAGAATTTTACAAAACCCATCAAAGCCACTGGCGTTTTTACCTATTTTCTTTCTCTTTAATGGCGCTAAAACTCGTTTAGAATTAGAACCTCAGTCTGAGCGGCTGGTCTTCTCTGTTTTGTGCCGCTGAACTCCAAATTCTGATCCCCAGCATTTTCTGGGCATCTGTAACCGAACAATCCACCGACGGCAGGCGAGATCTACTCAATTTCATACATCCTGCACGCAGAACGTTTTCAGCGAGTATTTCATTATCACCCATTTTTGTAATACGCCCCACCTGTCTCAGACTTACGGATTTCATAAACTGCATAAGATCCTGGTATTTATAGAGATAAGCTCAGCGTTTTTCATACACAGGCCCAAAAATCCTTCTCAGAATCTTCCTTCTAAATTGAACTAGGGACGGTTCTAGGATTTTCGTCATCGTCCAGCGTCATTAGGAGTATGGGAGAACGAGGCAAGTTTTATATATTCGTATTTTTGTTGTTCTTGAGATAGTTTAGCAACTAGACTTTGAAGTTTTATAAACGTTCTGGTTTTGAAAATTCTTTATGCATGGGAAGTTGCGTCCAATAACATCCATATCAAGGATATTCATTTTTGAATATTGTAATGGATATTGTGAAACAAGATGAGAATGGAGCTGGAAAATTTGGCTTACTAGAAATATTTGGTGAAATTTTGAAAATTATGTTTACGATATAAGGTTTTGTTGGAGATGTAGTTAGGAGAGTTTTTTTTTTATGGTTATCACTATTTTAAATAGAAATAACCTTTGAGATTTGAATAGTTTTAAGTTTTCACAGTTCTTGTCCGTAAGTCCAGCTAGGTTTGAGGATAGCATCTTAATTAAAATCGTGTTTGCTTTTGAAAGTTGAGGGACCCTACATATTATTTGGTACTATTGTGCTGAATCTTCTGTTGTTCTTGACTTAAACATCCAACATGTGGGTTCCATGATATCAAAAATAAAATAAAAAGAATTTATAATTAAGCTTTGGAAGTTTATATTTTAAGAGCGGGGATCGCATTGCATTATTTGATGAAAAAAAAATCTTGTTCTACTAATACACATGAAGAGACTTTAGTTCCATACTTTATTAAGGATGTATCATTGCCTTTGGAAAAAAAAAATTATCCGTATTTTTTATTCATTTAAAATTATGAATATATATGAAACGTGATAAGAAACAAAGAATGCAATGTGCTTTCTCATGATTCATAACAAGTAAATATTTATTAAAAAGTATTTTCCTAAGAAGGATTAAACTTTTTTTTGTTTATGAATGCTTACACATCGATATACAAGAGTTGGAAACTTGTTGAAGTTTCCAGAGATTCCTGCATTCTAAAACCGCTAGGATTGTGTTCACTAAGCGAACATTTATGGCCAAGAAGAATAAGTTACAAGCTCTTCTTTCTCTCTGACTCTGTTCTTAACTGATAGTTTTGTTATTGCTTAGCTCTAGCCTGGTTCATATAAAACTTGTATAAGATAGCTTCCTGTTTTTATCTTAATACACGAGAGATGAAAATAATATTTTTTTTAAAAAATGGAAGGAAATGAGAATAAACTATAGCATTGAACATAATAAACCAAGTTAGTGCATATGTTATATAAATAAAAATATGAAACTGAAAAGTGACTATATAATCTAATAATAAAAATACTACCAGTGTTGGAAACCAAAGCAACCAGCTTATTTTTTAATCCATGTGGACGTCCCCTTTGCTGGTCGATTAGATTAAACCCGCACGACTTAACTTTATTACGGGTAAGGTTTCATAGTTCGCCTTGGTAGACGGTTTAATTTCCCTTATGAAATTATTGTAAATCTTTCACAAAATTATTATATTTATAATAATTGTTGTATTAATGTTACTTATTATCCTATTGCACATTGTTATTTTGAGAGTTGATTTAAAATTTATTGAATCATAAAATATTCTAATACAGTTTCAACAAACTTATTGATCAAAATATCTTTGGTTGCAATCAACAACTTTCTTTCGACTTGATGATGAATCCCAAATTCCGTTCGTAAAAAAAAAAAAAAATAAAAAATAAAAAAAAATAAAGAAATATAATTTACTTGAATATTGTATTTGTTATGTTTTTTAATATCAATGTTTCTTATAACCGAGTCATATGAATAACCGTTTTACAGTAAACAGGTTTTATTTTCAATCAAATAAAGGAAAGCGTGTCAAATGAACGTTTATTTACTGTCTAAATGATTGATGTAGAAGGGAGAATTCAGGATTTACATTTTTTTTTTTTTTCCCTGGAAAACGCCAAAGGTAATTTTCCATTATTTTAATAATCTGGAATAGGGCAATAATGCTTTTATTTGGTGAAAATATCTACTTATATTTTTTTTTCTATACAGTTCATATGTGGAGTTAGGGAAGACTGAATTCCGGTTGAAGTATTTTTATGGCCACAAGACATATGTTTATTGTTATTGTATTTTATTTAGATAGTAATAATTTCCAGTAGTCTTATTTGAAATTAAACTTTTTTTTAGCCTAGACCGGGCGTGCTGGTTGCTATTGTCAACCAGCCGGATGTTTTCCTCTCCAGTTTTTCCGGACATAGACCCACTTGCTTTTAGTCACTAAAAACCCTTTCTCCTGTCTCTCTCCTTTAATACCGTTTCAATTTTAGTCTAGTGAGCACCTCTAATTTTTTTCGTAGTGGAATATCTAAAACAAATTCAAACATGCACCCGGTCATGTTTATATTGGTTTTCTAGTTATTTGAAATTTCGTTCCTCTTCTCTAAATCGGATTATATTTTGATGTATATTATTGTTAAAACCGAATACCTAGATGTTTAGAAGAGCTTTAAGAGCAACCTGGAAAGGAAAAAATAAGCTGTAACATGCACTATCAAAAAAACTGAGTCTGACTCTTTCAAATGTAAATAAGAAATTTTAAATCATTCTGACCAGGAACAATTTAGGGAATCCAAAGAGGAAACTGATCCTGAAAATGAAGCAATCTCTGATAATAAAAAAAAGAATTAATTTTTGGAAAGAATGATAATATGTGGGGTAAGACAGACATCACTAAATGTATAAAAAAAATGTAATTAAATGTAAAAAATATGATAATTAAGGTAATAAAATGGTCGATAAAGATTTATTATAATAGCGTATAAAAATAGTGTATACCGTGTTCAATAAGTAAACGTAAATTTCTCTTATATATCTTTTAGCGTATTATTTATCCTAATCTGAAATAGGTATTTATAAAAATTTACAACTGTATACACTATAATATCAAATAAATCAAGTTAATCTAATGATAATGCTAAAAATGACATAATTATTACTTATAGGTTTTTACTACTCCCATTACAACTAAAAACAATAAGACACATACATAGTTTAGATCAGGACTTAATATATTCTTAAAAGGTAAATAAAACTTTAGTGGTTGACAAAGTTAACGCGCGCCCAAATAAGTGACACCAGTTGGTGCGCCCTGTTTAGGGTTAACTTTGAACTTTTTTTTTTTTAATTTACACTGAAATAACAATAAAAATATGAGTAAATAATACTATTTACAGGTGATATCAACAGGACCATGTGGAGATATTTGATATTGTGGACACATGCTCTCTTAGATACAGTTAATCGAGTTTCTATTATAAACCACTCACATTTAAGTTTATACCACCAAAATTCTCATGGAACTCTAATTATTACATATTTTGCCTAATGAGAGGTCTTAATTGGATGACCCGTGTTTTGATACATCTCTTTGAAGTTTTGATGCGTGCGTAAATTAAAAGCGAAACGATTGCGAAAATTCCGTGCCCATATCTTTATAGTTCTTCTATCAGCCTGCCATGGTAATCGAAATTCATTAATACGTATATTTATATTTTATAAAGTTTCGTATGCAATGTCCGTCTGTTTTCCTCAAGACCTAATAATCAAAAAGAACATACACTCATACTTCTTTCACGTTCATAATTGTTTTCGTACTCGATAAATAGTTATTAATTAATTCCAATTAATAAACGAAATTAAATGTACTTTTCCACATAAATAATGGATCAATAACATTTATAATCCTATATTGACTTCATTATTAGTCCACTTTAATCTGAGAAGAGTTAAATTAGTTTATTTAACTAATTAATCATTTAGCTTATTGAAGGTTAGTTGCAAAGCCTCTGGAAACTAAAGTTGATTAATTTACACAATAAGTGATCGGATTAACTCTATCTGTTTTGTTAAGCTTTAGAAACTTTGGTTTTAAACTGCTGTAAACAACATTAAGGAGTAAACCCTGTTAAAAACTTCTAAAGGCTGAATTTGATTTCCTAGTATGTAAGAGAAGCTAAATAGATAGTTCTGGACTATATTTGTCTTATGTATAACGTTTCTTTTGACAACTCCAAGATTGTATATCGGTATTGTTATTTATTATTATTTTTATAATTTAATACATCATTTTATTTATTGTTTCAATTTTTAATATCAAATAAATTTTGGTATTACATTTTATCCTTAATGATTAATTTCTACTGAAAAGATAAATTTTTTGTTTTATAAAAATGTTTTTATGTGAAACATTGGACAATTAATAGTAGAAGTTCCTTGCTGTCATCCATATCTTTCGACTAGTTTCGAATGTTAACATTAATCATAATTTCATAAAACTAACCAAAACATCAAGACATAAGTGTTCGCGACATATATATAGGTTTTTCCTCTGAGTTTAAGAGTAAGTACGATTTTTGTTTGAAAGACCAGATATATATTTCAATTTTTTTTTCCAGTATCAAATGTAAAACCGACCGGGTAATAATAAAAACCTAAAGAACTACCAATTTACTTGACTAATAAATATAGGGATCAAAATCGTTTTATCTAACCACCTCTTTAGTCACTTCACTCTCAGTCTACTTTTGGACCTGATTTATTTTAAAAGTCCTTCCAGTCTGTCTCCTTTGTGTCAACATGTTTGATTTCATGTCTAACATTTCTATAAAAAATATATATTTAATCTATGCAGTACCTTGCTGATTTTTTAAATTGTATGTGCGTTTTTAGAACTGTTGATAAATGTTTGAAATTCGAAACTAGTATTCGAAAAACGAAAAACTAATAATAGAAGTTGAAAATAATTCATTAATTCTAAATACGCCTCGGTCCATTCATAGTTGAATATCAGTCCAAATGTCACACGTCTTTTTTTGGAGTCAATAATTATTAAAAAAAAAAATTAAGTACAGAGAACTAATTTTTAGTTTTTTTCATCCAAAACAAGATGGATTAAAATAAAATCGGCTAAAGCTAGTTACTTTTTTTTATTTCATGTTTTCTTGAATATAAACAAACTTTAAAATGTACCAATTTCGGCTCATTGTAAGCAATGCCAATTGGCCAGTAATATTATAGGTACCTAAAAGATTTACGAGGCCATTAAAACCAGATCCTTATGGACTAAGTTAGGACCGGAGTTTAATATGTCTCAGCTTCCCTTTCAAGTCACAGGTTTGAAGCCAGTGGAGTTTGCGTTGGGAAACATATGCTATGTACACACACACTGATGTTAAATTAGTGACAAAGTTACCGAGAGATTAAATTTGTTCTTGATCGATAGTTACTACTTTATTCAATATATAAAATAAGTAAATGTGTGGTAAAATGATTACTATGACATGTCAAGAACTTGTGAATAACCAGCTATTAGTAGCATTTCATTAAATTTTCTATATTAGAAAGCCCCTTAGCCATCTTCTTTTCAGACATCTTGGAGAATCATCGGGAATAGAGTGAAAAACAAGTTTAGAATCTAGTGGATTCGAGTGGGTATGTAGCTGGTCATAGGATAGGTATCTTATTTGGAACAAATCTAAAATATATGGAACATTAAAATCTCTATGGATAAGTTTGTTTGCGACAAAGTAGTGAGCATTGATGATTTTTTTGAAAGATTTTGGATTGTAAGGATAGGAAATGAGACTGCGTATGTCCAAACAGATCTAATTATTATCGTATGAATTAGTCATTTTTAATTAACCGGAAGCTTTGATGGTGTGTCTGTTAAATGTTAGAGTAGTCTGAAACAACGAGCAGTTTCTTGTCGCTTAAGTTTCCTAAGCTCAGAAAAGTTAAACCTAGTTTCAATCAAGTTCTTTAAACAACGTGCTTTCATTTTTATACGGCATATTATAATGATTTGAATATGTTGGAGACTTGCCATCATTTCATTTATTATATAGATAATTTCAAGATACCCGAGCAACAAGATCGACGTGACAAATAGAAGCACTCGACTTCGTGCTGATCTGACCAATTAGTAATGCCACTCAGCATACAAAATAAAATCAGCCAGACATTGAGATGCGCTCTGCTGAATATGCCGAGAGGGATTAGCATAGATTTTTTCCTCCCAATAAAGTGCCACCAACGGTCGGCTTTGATCAATTATGAAGTTGAGTCGAGGAGTTCTACCATTTTTGCGGACTTCAATGAATAGTCATCTATAAATAACATTCCGAAGGTGCTAAAGAAAGGAACCTAATTAAAGCTGTATCTGAATTGCAACAATTTTTCTTTGGATCCGCAAGTTTATGTCCTCTTGCTATTTCTTTTTCTGTGTTACCTGAATGTATTTTACTACTAGGAAATTATACAATATTATTACTAAGAAATATTTGTTGCCGTTAAGTTCCTTCCCCTATCTGTCCATATTTGTAAAAATTAATGAATCAAAACAAAAAATAATACAATTAGGATAGATGAATTAATTGCCACTTCTATTGGACTTATTTTATTAGAAAACTAGTTTTAGGAGATGTAGATAATTAGGGTAGGCAGTCAAAGATATTCAGCAGATCAAAATAAAATGTTTATTTTATTCTAATTCTTAAAGCCAACGTTTCGACTTGCAATGCAAGTCTTCATCAGGGGTTCAGGTAAAGGTAAACAAACAAACTGACTTTGTTTGTTTACCTTTACCTGAACCCCTGATGAGGACTTGCATTGCAAGTCGAAACTTTGGCTTTAAGAATTAGAATAAAATAAACATTTTATTTTGATCTGCTGAATATCTTTGACTGCCTACCCTAATTATCTACATCTCCTATATACATCACAGTCAACTATACCTTATGATTATGAAAACTAGTTTTGAATACTAAATATTCATCTTCAGTTCTAAAACATACATCATTTTCAAATCATCAGCACTTTCTTACATAAACTATAGATTAAGTTTTCAAATAAGTAAGACAAGAAATCAAATATATTAGTACTCACCTGAGGAGATCTAACTGATATCTGAAATATAAACATACTGGATATAGTTCAGATATCTGTTAGATCTTTTCAGGTGAGCACCGATATTTTGTCTTACATTTTTGAAAACTTTACTTGCGAATGGAATGAGGGGGGAAATAGAATCGCAGTGGTGTCTTTTTAAAATTGCAAACAGTAAGGTTTTCTTTATAAAGTCGTTTTCTATTGGTGTTAACAACTATACAGTCATATAATAAGTATATATCAGTGATGAACTGATGACATGCTAATATCTTATAAAGCAACAACCCACTGATATCAATTTTATAAAAGTTCTATATTATGATTTTTTTTTTAACTTAAGCCTTGGAGGGTTATCGGGAAAATAATGAGAAGGAAGTTTGGCGACTAGTGGATTCGAGTGGGTATGGAGCTGACTATGAAAGGATAGGTATCTGGTTTTGGCCAAATCAGCAGCACATGGAACATTAAGGTCTTTATGAATAAGTTCAACTGTGATATAATAAGGAGAATCGAGGATTTTAGCTTTGATCTATTTACAATTATGCCATTGCAAGTTAGATTTTTATTAAAAAGTCTCTTTTTTTCCTTTGAACTTTGTTCAATTTCATTTATCGTTACTTTTATAACTGGTGTGAAAAAAAAGTAAAAGAGAAAAAAAATTTATATAAAAAGATTCTATAAACATAATACAATAAGACTATAAACTAGAATGGAATATAAAAATAATTTTAATCTCAGACAACGTCCTTTAACTTTCTACCGGTCGCGACGTTGTATTTCGTAAAACACCCCACTTGTTTTCTTTCCCTCTCGCTTCTGGTGAGCTCTCGGAAAATTGGCTTTAGGTATTCCTTGAGATACTCCTTTTTATGCTAGCAGTAATTTTTCACTGTCATGGATAATTTTCTGCATGGAAAATATTATGTCTTCGTTGTTGCACCAAGTTCAACAAGCGACAGGTATTGATTTTTCTCGTCCCTTTCTTGGCAATACGCTGGATTTGGATATAATGTAAGTGGGATTTTTTTTTCGTTTTTACATTTGTTTTTTTCAGTGAGTGAACTATTGATTATTTGGAATGTTTTCATGAGGTGGAAACCTATAAAATTGGAAGATGCTCCTCATATTTTGCAGGAGCTCGACAAGAAAGAAAATCAAAATTTGGTTTTGAAGCAAGAGGAAATAGTAAAAGTTATAGATTATGATAAAGAAACCGTTGGTGAGGGTAGAGATGAAAATGACGCAGATGGAAAAGATCTTGGTGATTTCTACAGTTTCATTGTAAAAATAATTAATTAAAATCGTATAATCTTTGTATTGTTGTCGAATAATGTGAAGGGGCACCATGGTATTGGAAAATCATATTTTGCCGAACTTCAGGTGGAATTGTGATGAGGTTGTGGTAGGATATTTTGTAACAAATCTTAGTAAGCTGATCACTTAATCTGTTGAGCAAACTATGATTTTTCAACACTATTCGACAGCAATACAAAGATGAATCAACCGACGATACTCAAAATGGAACGGTATAAATGCCTTCCTCTGTAAAAACAGACTCATCTACCGCATTCATTCAAGTCACCACAAAAAGTGGTATTGTTTAATATAATCTCTATTATGTTCATTAATCTCTCGGTCTATGTTCATTATCATTGAGTTATAAACATTACATTTAAAATCTAATCAAAATAAATCATAAGTAATAATTATAAATAAATAAATGTAATAATATCAGATCCTTTGACCTGGTGCCCCTTATTGACTATTTTCCTTTATTTTCTATTAAACAATATTTTTTTTCTTTGTTTTATATTCCAATGAAGAGTTTACTATGTTTAAAATGCATATTTATACTAAGGAATTGTCATAATGTTTTGTTTACACAAGGAACGAACTTGTATGCCAAATGAGAACACCATGTTTTTACGGCTTCAAAAGTAAATTTCTCCATAAAATCGTAACAGAATCATTACTTTACCATATCATTCGAAAGCTTATTAAGTTTACTAGTTTTTGTAAGATTTAACGTCGTGTGGATAGGTTTTTCGAAAAAAGCGTGAGCGTTGAAGTAATAGAAGCCATTGTAACTTCCCTAAATAGGTTAATATCAAGCTGTTCTTTAGATACCAAGTTTATAAAATTCAAGGTTAAAAATACTCAGCTATTATAGAAAATTTAATGCTAAATCTAGAAACGTGGTTAAAATTTAAAAAAATATTTAAACAAAATGGGAATAAAATCTGCAACGGATTGGAATAGAAAGGTAAGGTCTGCGGCATTTCGCTATATTTTTTATCTAGTTTCACCCATTTTTTTTTTTTTTTAATTTACACTAAGAGATACTCACCCTTTAGATGAAAGAAAAAATAAATAAAATGATACTGAACAAATCGTATGTCATATAATAAAGTGGAAAACAATTATGGCTGATTGAGGTACACATGATGGTACAAAAGGATCAATCCTGATTATAAAAATTAATAATATAGGATTAATAATCCTAAAAATGTAAGTGTTATATACAGAGTAAGAAAAAATTGTATTCATGGCATATGAATTATAAAAATAGTTATTGATAGAATTCTAGAAATGAAGGAACATATGATTAATCTGAGTATTTTTTTATTTGAATATTTGTAATTTAGTTTTAATTTCCATTTTTTGAAAATGGTTTTGTAGTATTGTTAAATGGCTTTGAAGAGTTAATGATGCAATGGAGGGGTCTGTAAGTCTAGTTAATATTGCTGTATCATCAGCATATGTTGCTGTTAATGCATCAGGGCTAAGTGTCTATCGTGAGTGTATAGAATATGTAAAAGTGGAGAAAGTATTGACCCCTGTGGTACTTAGGCTTTTAATCATTGAATATAAGAGATATCTGTGCCTTTTCGGACAGAGAAAAATCTATCAAAGAGAAAAGATTGAAGAATCAGATAATAGTTAAACGGGAGAAGATTTTTTAATTTAAAAAGAAGTTCGCCATTCCAGACTGGCAAATGCTTGGGCTACATCTAGAAATGCCATATAGTCATCTCTACATGTAGTATATAGTCTTTTCTCAAGTAAGATTGATATCCCTTACACGGTGCTGTAGATGGACTGTTGAGTGAACTGAACGGAATCCAAATTGATGTGTAGGCAGTACTTGGTCATGCCATTATGTTGAGTATTCGTTGGTAAAATAATTTTTAAAAACTTTAGAACAGAGAGGAAGAATACTAATTGGAAGGTATGAACAATATGAATAGGCGTTTTTGTTTGGTTTATGTAACAGGGTAATGTGAGAATATTTCCATTTAATTAAGAATTTCGTTGTCCCGAGTATTGCGTTGTAACAAGTTGTTAGAAATACAATCCTTTTTTGAGAATTTTCTGAAAAAGATAGGCAAAGGTTAAATCAAATCCTTGAGTTTTTTTTTTTAGTTCTAGCTACTACCATAAAAAAAATAAATAAATTAAACTTTGTGTACAATGAAAACATTTTTACACATGAAAAAATTCAAGGAAAGAGTTTTTTTCTAGAAAGCTTATTTGCAAGCTATTTTTTTATAGTATATATTTGTTTTATTTTAAATCGACTATATCTCTTCACCCCTCCCCTTACGAACGGATTAGGGAGAAAATAATAAAATAATGTTACTAAATCGGATGTAGAATAATTAATTTCAATTGTCATTAACAAATAAAATGTATTGGCGTAAAATTTACTACTGCGTTTTTTTATTTATTCCTTTTGTTTTTTTAATACATTATTAAATTGTCATCTGCAGTGCGTACAATACTCGTAGTTCATTTAGGGAAATTCCTAAAAAACGAAAAAAATATATATTATTGACACCTTCAATTTCACAATACGTGGTTCGTTCTTGTCACCAAAGAAAGAGAACAAAGAAACTACTAGAGTCCCTGAAGGCAACAATAAGAAAGGTAATGGTCCTCGCCCTAAGAAGTAAGTGTTGTGTGAAAAGGTTTTGTAAGCTGATGACAACACTTCTACAATTCTGATAAATTAAAAATAAAAAAAAATAATATGAATACTATAATAATCTTTGATGACTTTATTTACCGAAATATTTATTTTGAGATATTCTTTTTAAAAAATTATTTTATTAACAAATCATCTGCTACCCTTGTCTCATGAAATTGTAACGCGCTGAGCGGGAAACTCTAGGATCTCCTGTCTTAAGATCCTCAGTATCAGAATTGGTCACAATTTAATCATAGCTATTTGACTACTAATTTCCTAGAACGAATCACTTAATTTAACATGGTTAAATCTCTGAGTCATTTTTCATTGAGCTATTGATTATTTGACTGAAAGATTTAATCATTATTAAATTAGGTAATTGATTCAAGGGAGTCAGTTGTCAATTAGCTATGATTAAATTTTGCATAACTCTGCTTAGCCTGAAATTAAATTTGTATGCAGAAAAATTTTTGTTTACATTTTATCAAATAGATTTATTGCGAAATATTGGATATTGAGCTACCTGGGATCGTTCATATCTTATATTTGTCGTTGTAGATTTATAGTGTCATATTTGAGAAAAAAAAAAAAAAAAATCATTCAGCTGGATTGTCATTGTAACATTACGATTACATGCACAAAATTATAATTACTATGTTTAGATATATTCTAAAATTATTTATCAGTCGTATTACATGCTCCGCTACTAAAATTAAAAAAAATAAACCTACCAAAATTTCAGTAAAAATATATCCAGTAATCGGTTACCGTTAGTTGTCATAATGGTTACCTACGTATGAGGAAGTACGTATGAATTTGGAACAAAACAATCGTATCGATTCAAACCGTTTTATGTAAATAAAATCATTAATGCTAAGTCCAGAGCTGTAAAATTTAGTACTAAACTTTAATTCAAGGTTTCATTTCATTCTCTTGGATTCCTTCTTAACTACTTGCATAGTGGAGGGAGAGACTATCTTAGAGTCAGGCTGAGTAAAAATGTTAATTATTTTTTAATTATTCTTTCTTACATATGATTTGTAGATGTGTACGTTATGGTGCTATTATTTATACTCCTAGTTGTTGCAGATAGTAACATGAAAAGTAAAAAAAAATATACATTTATGTATAACAAATATCTGTATCGCAAAGTATTGAAATAAAGAATATTGTTTTGATCACGACTATCAAAAAATTTAATAAAATGACATTATTTTTCGGAATTATAAAGATTTTTTAAATATCATGTTATCTACTATATATATATATATATATATATATATATATATATATATATAGTATCTATATATATATGTTTGTCATTAGTAGAAAGATCAGTAGAAGAGTATAAATCTAAGAATGAAATTAAAATGCTTTTGATTGCTCTGTCGTATAATCGAGAAAGAGATCTGAAACTAAATTTAAGATGAGAAATTCATTATGAAATAGCAGCTATAGTTTTAACTTGAACCCAAAGTACAGTTTTTTAAAAAATAGTTAATTTTTATTAGTCTATATAATAAATGGTTTTAGAAAATCTATTTCTTTTCCCAACTACTCTTGCTCTTGCATTCATCTTGCACTCATCCCTTCCTTTGGTGCCTTTACCCATACTTTTCTCAGATGTTCTCTTTTATCCCCATATTCTGACTAATATAGAAACATTTTATTCATTTTTTTCATTTATTTTTATTAAATGACCTAACCAATAAAGCCTTGTGGTTTGGAATTCTAAAAGTGTTTTTCCTGTTCTTAATATTTTCATAATATTTTAAGAAACATCTTGGACTCTCACGTCTCTTAAACATCTTTAGATAGTAAATTTTGAGGGTTTTGTTCTTCATTTGTCCAGGTTTCAGAACATATTGCGAAAGTAAAAAAAAAAAACAATGCAGTAATATTTGTTTATAATTTTTTTTTTTAGGCAGAATTACCATAATTTGTAAAACAATATAAATAAAGAAGATAATCTGTGTCTTTGCTACCCCTTACGTGGTTATGACTCAGTGACGTACCTCCACCTAGCTGAGGTTGTTCCTGAATCATCACCATGTACGATATTGCAAAGTGACACATACTTGCATACACAATAATAGCAGTAGTTCAAGTAATTGTATGTTTAATAAAAAAATTTTAAAAATAAAAACATATTTATGAGAGTTCTGTGTTGATATATAGTTCTATGCGAAGAGAAATAACAACTAAAGATTAAAGTTTTCTGCTCCGCACTACAAGGGAAATACGACTACAAGATCGGAGCCGAAGATGAGCTGAGGGCTGATTGAAAAAGGGGGGAAGGAAGGGGGGGGGGGGGGGGCTGGAGCCACCGAGAGGGAAATTTCTCATTTATATTTCCATTTTCCCCTGCCTTATGTGCACTCTGCTATATCCTCAGGTGTTCCATATATCCATGTATCCAAGAGAAACCCGACTTTTCCATGATTGTTTATCCAGGGGTCCATCTTTCATCCAACAGCCTGACTGTATCTTCGTCATGCAGGGTGCTGTTGTTATCGATAATAATTAATGTATGAAACACGGGTAGTATTTTTAAGGCAGGTTTACTAGGTCTATCACTTGCATATCTTGTAATAAAATAAAAATAAATATATAAAATTTTCTCTCTACAGAAAGTGACTAGGGAAGTTAGGTATAATGTTTATACAGCGTAATATTAAAAAAAATCAAAAGAATAAATACATTTAAAAAAAAATAACCTAAAATTAAATTAAAAAAGGTGAAACTAAGCCATAATGAAGAAAAAGGTCGCTGGCCGCATCTTTCTATTTCCAATCGAATAAAAATATATATAGTAATTCAAAATTTTTTTTTTTTTTTTTTTAAGAAACAACGTTTTTTGACATAAAAGCTGTAAGATCACAATTTTGTCCAAATATTTTTCTAAATCAGCATTAAATTTCCTATAACACCAAAGAACATGTTACATATGTTACATTGAATTTTACAAAGTTGAGATCTTAAGAAAAATTGATCTTCACCTTATTTACAAAAGTCACAATTTCTCTTAATATTTTAACGCTCACCGTTTCTTTAAAAAACAAATACACAAAACTGCAAAAATTACAAAAACTTGCAAATTTAATCAGCTTTCAAATCGTTTGATCAAATTAATGATTCTTTGTCGATTTCACGAAGAGATTTACTTTTAAAACTGGAAAAAAATGGTTTTTACATTTGGCAGCACCCAAGCATGGACCGCCAGTCATCTCTATTATGTGTTGCTTCCCTCCAGTATACTTTAAGCGTATACATAAATGTATGTATATATCTGCTTTAATGTATATATCTGCATTAAGTAATATATTGGTATATGGAAGATGTACAAAAAATTAATTAATAACTCCTGAATATACAAATAGCAATATAGTATAAAATGAAATTAAAAAATAATAAGATTGTTATGTTTAATCGCAAACATGAAATATGTACAATAACATTTTGTATTATTTTTCTTTTCAGAGGACGTGGACATAAAAGGAAGAACTTATATGTCTAATCATTAGGTAAGTTGCAATTACCAGAACTTTCATTTATTTAAAAAAAAAAAAAGTGTAAATTTGTAGTTATTTTTACTTTTAATGACGATGATTGTTACAAATTAAATAAAAGTAAATAGGGACTGGATGGTCGAGGGAGCTGGAGTACTGAAAGTCGTGGGTTCGAATCCAACCTGGTTGGTTTAAAATTTATTTCATGGAGAACCCACAGAAAGAATTTTGATCTTCCTAGGCTGGGTATAATAGGCTGGTAACTTGTAGGATAACCTGTAGCTCCTACCCTCGTTGGAGTTAAGCTCAAATGTAAAAAAAAAAAATAAAAATACATTTTTTCTATAATACAATTATCTTAGCATTTTTTAATTAACATATGGTAGTATAATAATTGTTAATATCTCCTTTTATAACTGCCATAAAATAATCTTTCTTCTAATATTATCCGGAACCTAATGCTAGATTAACTCAAAGAAACCCTAAATTTCCCAACAAATGCCACATATTTACTTGTGTTTCTTACTTTAGAATTTATGCGATCCAGCTAGTCTGCAGTTAGACAACAATCTGCAAGTTTAACCGAGAAGGAGAACTTAAATTGAGTTTGGACTGGGATGGGAAGTTGATTTTAAGTCAGGAATCGGTACCCGTTTACAGCAAAAAGCCTCACATACTCCCTGTTTGCTGAGTGGAAATATTTTCTTTGGCATAACTTTACTTATAAAAGTAATCCGTATTTCTCTGGTGGTGATAAGACCAAGTATAAATCAAGCGTGCTTTAGTATCATTCATCAAAGGTTTTAAAGAAAAATAAGTTCTACAGATGCATCAAAATTACATTTTTTGTATAATTATTGTATTTGTATCAATAAGATCAACACCAATACAGTAAAAAAAATAAAATCAATAAGTTGAACTGACAGTGAAGAATATTACGTTCATTTCCTTGCTATTCCTTGAAAATAATAAAATAATATAAAAAAATAAATTTAAAAAATCTGTAAATTTTCAAACTTCACTGCACACCACATATTTATAGCATTTTAAATAACAATTAAATTGAAAATAAGTAAATTTTGTTATTAATTTCAAGCTCTATAGAAAACAGTATCTTTGTAACCTCTCATGTGGCGCTCGCAACCTTTCGGCCAATTTTAAAACTTGTCTGTAATCCACATTTTATCGTTTTTTTTTTAATAACTAATAAATTGAAAACCAGTAAAATGTATTATTGCTAAACCTTTCTGGAACTATGAAGATAATGTAGTAAAATATTGTGCAGATTGGTTCACCAGTTTTCGTTAGAGATCACAAAAGAAAAACGGTTTGTCCTTTTAAATAATAGTATATATAATAATAATAACAGAAATATATAAAATACTAACAATATCAAGTCATTATAAATGACCAAAGATAATTTTCTTCCTTCTTTAAAAAATTTAAAAGTGAAATGTTTGTAAAAAAATATTTTCAAGAATTGTAATTTCAAGAAGTGTAACTGATGGGTGTAAAAGATTTTAACACCTAGGCAATAGAATCCCATTTATAAGAATAACTTCTTTTGAACCAGCGTTAAAAATAGAATTGTTTTCTTATTCTATTCTATATTCTGTGTATATATATATATTTTTTTTTTTTTTTTTTTTTACGCTTCCATTCTGAATGGTATGGGATTTTCTCCAGAAAATATGGCACCCTCATGCTCAAACCCAGAATGTATTCATTCAACAATCTTTAAAAAAAAACATATAAGTATTAAATAAACATATAAATACAAATCACAATTATATCAATTATATTACAATTTTATAAATACAGAAGTGTTGATAGAAAGTATTTAAAACTTAATTTGTTTTTTAATAAGTGTTTTAAAATAAAGAAATCATACAAAATATAGTTACATACAAAATATACAAAATATAGTATTCACATATTATCCTCAGGAAGGCACTTCAAAACTTATTTTTCTGGATATAGCTAATTTTTGATCTGGAAATAAAATTTAAAAAAAAATAAGGTAATTATGTAATAACTGCAACGTATATTAACAAGCTTAGATGATTATAATAAAATATAACATATGTTGTTAGGAATGTTATGGACCCTCTAAATCAAACAAACATCAAAATCGATTATAATGATCTGATTATTTCTTGTAGATCCTGACCATTTGTTTCAAATTATGTTCCAGTTAAGCAATTAGCAGATTGAGTTATGATAGCAATGGTATCTTATCGAGAAGTTGCCAGTCCATTAGCTGTTACTGACATTTAATTAATGAATTACAGTGACTTGAATTAATCGGCTCACCAGATGATTAATTGATATATATGTGTATATGTATATATATATATATATATATATATATATATATATATATATATATATATATATATATATGTATATATATATATATATATATATATATATATATATATATATATATATATATATATATATATATATATAACCTGTACACACCTTTTTAGAGACTAGTGCCCCCGACTTCGAATCCGATCCACGGCTGAAACGACAAGGTATAAATTCATATCATCGGAGACGTTTTATATTTTTTTTGTTTTTATAAAGTTTTATCACAACTACTGCAAAGTTATTAGTAACGTAGCACATAAAAACAGCGTAACACAAATAAAATATAGGTAAAAATTCAAAATAAAAAAAAACCATCAAAATGTAATATATATATATATATATATATATATATATATATATATATATATATATAACTTATATATAATTCACAGCTCTAATGATCAGTAATAATCTTCGATTGCTGCTGACCAAAGCAGACGCAAACCTCCACCCCTTGCCAAGTAATTTAGCTAAGATAACTGTGACACCTCCGACAACAGAGCTGCGGGTACCTCAAGATAGAGTGTGCTTAATGGAGGGATTCTACTAAGGGTTCTATAATTTACATTGGTTTATTATTGCATCAAAGTGTTATATTATATAAGTTTTTAAATATACATGTGATATACAATATAAATAAAATATATCCATAGGACAGTATCTTCAGGACTGCCAGGATCTAACGATATTTTAACAATTAAATAACATGTTGATTTGAGCCCTAATTTAAAAATATTGTACACAAGATTATTAGACATCTTAAAGATTGTACTTTACGCTCTATCTCCTCAACCACAAAGCGTTACAGATATATTGGCGACATAAAGTACAACTATATTAGGAAATTGCGTTAAGACGAACAATTTTCTAAAATGACATCGCAAAATAATATAGAAAACAAGACAATTTAATAGTGATGAATACTGTGATAAAATTGGTAATAAAAAAAGGATAACAGGGTAAACCAGACACTTATTGACACCCTTAAGGAAATATTCATACTAAAATTATAGGAAGAATAGTCCAATAAAGTTGAAATTTTCAGTAATTTTTCCTTAATTACTATGCTTTAAGCTAAGCAAGAAATTTCACTCCAAACATTATTCCTGGAATGTATTTTAGAAGATTGTGATGCTAAATAATATAAAATCAGTTCTTAACACCCCAAGGAAATAAAAAAAAAATTAAAATAAAAACAGAATTGAAAGTACTTTTACATAGTTGAGTTAAAGGATGTAAAAGAAATTTATTGATTTTTTTTTTTTTAATTTTATAATAGAAAGGGTTTCAATAATTGTCTGGGGTTTCAATAACTGTCTGCTTCGCCCTATATCGATTTAATCTATAGTATTATATAAAAGGAAAAGCCAGTTTCAGTTTGAGATTTCTATCCGTGAAAACCACTGAACCAATCTCTACCTAAATTTAACCACATCTTCTTTATAGCTCCTTGATGGTTTAACAACGATATAATATGCAAAAAGCAGACCATTATCCGGATGAGTTTTTTAGTAGTCTCTTTTCATCTGGATTAACAACTCAAACATTAAAATTAAAATTTGATCTCTAATTATGCTTTTACGTAGACTTCAAACACCTAATAAACAATTTAAAAACCTACTATACAATATTAATTACACCTTAGTACAATTTTAAACAGGTTAAAAATTACTGATATATTACTGATTACGGATACAGTGTAACATCATAATTAGCTCCGTCCTTCTTTTATTTGACTTCGGCGTCTCCTTCAATTGCATCATCAATTAAAAAAATAATTGAATGTATGTTTCTTGTATAACTTTTGTAACAATGAAGTTTTGTCCTAGTTGGAAAACTAAAGATTCCTAATGAGTAAATATAAGTTACATTCAATATTCAATTAGTTGGTGTTTGAATAGTTAACTACATTCTTTGCGTTTTCAAAATAATATAATTTAAACTAATTTTTGTTTCAAATAGTAAGGTGTGAGGCACAATGTAGCCTGACTTGTTTTACTGTGTGGAATTTACTTATTTTTTCCTTGGAATTTAAATATTTTTTCTTGGTATGCTACATGGAAAATAGTTCAGAATAGGAACAGGAAAACCAACATTCTACAGAATGCTAATAACATTTAAAAAAAAAAAAATAAATAAAATGATCTCACATTATATATCTGTTAATGTTTAATTTTTTAAAAATATATTTATGGAACATAATTGAGGTTTCATATATTGCTTGGTTTAAGGTAGGTTTAGAATCCCCTATGTTAGTATACTGTAACCCTATGGCTGTTTCACTGCACCCCAGCCCTGGGCTAACTATAAAAATTTTATTAATTCAGATTAAAAAAAAAATGAGTAACTTCTAAGTATAATTTTGGTATTACTTTAAATCTAATATGAAAGTTAAACACAGCTGATTTTATAGTAAATAATTAGAGGACGATATTATATTTTTTTTTCTTTTTTAGAAGTAGAAATAATTTTTATGTTACACTGCTCTCCACTTGACCCTACCTAAAAAATGTGCATACATTGTAGGATTAACAAAGTTCTATAACTATTTATAGTCAATTGTAAGATTTCAGAAAGTAATTTTTATTAAGAAATTAGTAAGAACATTTCAAAAGGCTGAGAGAAATCTATTGAGGCCCATTGGGGACATTTATTAAATATTTCATCTGCTTCATTCAAAAAGATATTTAATACAAAAGCGAATGGAATTCTTTTTTACATTCTTTGAACAGTTCACAGTTCTACTCCTTAAAGGCTGAAGAAATGGAATTCATAGCAACTTCATAAGTTTCATTTCTGAATGAAACTTCAAAAAATAAAACTTTCCTCCTAAAAATGACTTATTTCAACTGTTATTAATTGTTTAAATTCTTTAAATAATATTTAAATATAATACACCTATGTACAGGAAATACTATACTATACCCATATTTCTTTTTTTTTAGCTGTTTTAAATACAAATAAATCCTTTGAGAGGATCACTGATTGATTTTCATATTTTATACATACCAATAATACGTACCTTGAAAATAAATCATTTACAATTATAATATTTTTTTTTAAATAACTAATATTGTGATAAATATTATAATGTTTCACAATTTAGTATAATGAGCAATAATCTTATACAATGCTGGTTAAATCTTTATTTACATCTTGATTAAATAAAGACTTTTAACAATAAAATATAATAACATCATTATAAGATTACAATATTTACATACAGGGTCAAGTCCTACAAAACAAACTCCTACCACTAAGTGTATTGCTAAGCCGGATTACAGCAGATCCAACTACGTCATTCGTGTGCCAGTGTAGACAGAGTGAGAACGTTTTAGACATAAACATTCCGTACAGGAGGAAAAAGCTGGACATTAATATATACTCACTTATATATACACACACACACACATATATATATATATATCACATTAGTTTTCTAGTTAATGGTAGTTTACTAGATAATTAATACGTATTTGTTTTTTGTTAACCACATTAATTTTATTCACAACTGTACACATTTGTTTACAACCTGTGAATGTGTGGTTGTATTGAAACAACAGACATGAACATGTATGAGGGATTTTTTAAAAGATATTTGAATATTAATTTACATTAACGATTGAACATTCCTCTGATCCCTGTTTAGCATATCCACAACGTGAGACAAATATCTTCACCGGTATCTACAATCAGGACTTAAACGACAGGAAACTGTTCATAGTTTTAGACTACTACAACTAGACAAGCGTTAAAAGCTCCTAATAAATTACAAAAGTATTACATGACAGTAATTAGACCTATTTGGACATACGGAGTTGAGATTTGGGGTTCCACTGAACCTTTCAATTCGTCTTGTATCCAAAAACCTTACAAACCGAAATTCTCGTAAAATCTCCAATGCTTTTTATTATGCCACAAGTTAAGTTATCAATAATGATCGAAATATTTAATTTGTTGTAAAATTAGACAAATCTAGATACCTATCACTCCATGATCTTTTCTTTCATCTTGCATTCTATTCTATTTCCGATATCCTAACGAGGCTTTTGTAAATAATATTTCCTAGGAACCTGTTAATATATATTTTTTTTTGAGCTACTAATGGGCAGTGTTTTAACACATTCCCTCGCATTTACTAGATGTATATTGTGAATAAAGTAGTAAATATCATTTAACACATAAAAAGATCATTTAAAAAACTATAATCAGTAATAATTGAAATAATAATAACATTTTACTCCCGTATTAACTCCATTAGTAATAACTCCATCAGTTCGGCGGCCTATATTTGTACACCCTACACTTTTGAAAATTTATATTTCTAATTAGAGTGATCAATAGTTGCTGAGGTTTCGTGAGATATAGATACATTTTTCCAATAGGATTATGTTTTTCATAAAATAAATTAATATTTATTTTTTTGTAATCCTTTATTAAAAAAATAATTTATAAATCAAAGCTATCATTTAATTTTAAACAAATCATGGATATATAAAACAAAATTGGATTAAAATCGTATTACGCGCGTCTTTTCATGTCAGAACCTATTTCTATGTAAAATAAATTTTAAAAAAATATTTTTTTAAAGCAGTTTATTATTCATTGATATTTTTTCTACCTTTAATACTCAGTAAAAAAAATGAGACTAAATATTTAAAAAAATATAATCTAATAATAAGAGAGGATGTTATGGTAATTCGAATATAGGGATCAAATCCGCAGGTAGGGCTAACCTCAATTTATTGCTTTCTTTATAGCGGATTTGTTGGTTTCCAACCAGCTTAGCTGAGGCAGGAAACTATTTTATCAAGATAAAACTTTCTGTGGGATTTTCTAAAACTATTTATCTAAATATTATATTTAAAGATCACCAATTATTATTAACTAGCATCCACACTCGCGGCTTCGTCCGCTCTTATAATTAAAGAACTAAGATAGTTTTAAATAATAACTGAAGTTTTATTGTTTTTCGATTAAAATAAGCATGGTTAACCTCGTCTCTGCCTCAAAACATTGTGAATTTAAATTTTTATTATTGCTAAACTTTCCTAGAACAATGAAAATGATGTAGTTAATATTTAGTATTGATGGGCTCAATAGTTTGACCATTGTAAACTATTACACTGCTATCCACATATTGTCGCTTTTTTTTATGCTTTTAATTTTTTTGATTAAAAATGAGTAGATTTTATTATTGCTTAATCTTTCTGAAACTATATAGAAGATATGGTTAAAATCTTGTACAGATAGGTTCAATAGTTTCCGTGGTTAGTAATGACAAACGAAAAAATAGCTTGTCCTTTTGTACAATAGTATAGATATAATACGAATGCAAGAAATTTAAATAAAGAAATAAATTTAAGTAAAGTAAAAAATTAAGTATTGCTAGAGAGATAATTGGTGCAGTGATTCTACCAAAGATGTCATTATGTAAGCCAAAAGTCAGAAGTCCTATTAAGTGAAAAGATGATCTTAGAGATTTTCAGTATTCTTTAGGAGTGAGTTAATGGAAATTCCTTGCAAGCGATAGAACCAAAATGAATAATGGTCGCCTGTGGACTGTTCACATAAATAATAAATCAAACATATATTATCTGAAGATATAATTTTATTAAAATAAAGAAATATTGTAATAAAAATTCAATATCTTAGGTAATAATTCCACCCAATGTGTTTTTGTATTTTTTTTTTTTCATTTTCTTTACTTAAAGTTATATTTTTCTTTAGGTGTTTGTGTTCACATTTTTCAATCAGAGCATTTGCAACGTTTTAAGATTATCCATATATTTAAACCTCCATTAATCGCAACCGATCTGACAGATAACCCTTGTATTTTTTTTGCAGTATTCCCAGTAGGATTTTTATAATAACATAAGGATTTTTCAGCTACATCTCTGGGATAAATTAGTCACTTCAAATCCTTCACTATAGATTAATAGTCTCTCTTCACTTTTTGTTATTTTCTTTTTCGCTGTTGCCGAACAAGATCTTGTAGGATCATTGCAACTACTGACGCACATTCCATTTAGAAAATGCTGATATTGACATGATTCGCAACACCATTATTTTTAATACATTAAGTGATGAGAAATGCATTACGGACAATTAATTTGTAGGAAACAGTTTTGTTTTTGTTTCATTTATTATATTTCTTCTTATTTATGCAGGCATAGTTTTATAATTGTTCGTTCGTTAGCAATAACAATTCCATATCTTTTCTGGTAAATATAATACAGTATAACATACAAGGGAATGACATTTCCCTGACAAATAAGGACTAGAGCACAAAAATTATAAGCACATTTACCTGGAGTGATAGAAAAAAAAAAATTGAAACAGAAATTAATTCTTGAGAATATTTTTTCAATAAACAAATATCAATAATCTTATAGTGAAATATGCAAATAATTACATAACTTGGCGCACAAAAGAGAAACTCGGGTCCAAAAGAGTCAAAATATTCATTATTATTAATTTCATTAATATCTACTTTCGATTCCTTTAAAAATCGAATAATGTAAATGAGAAAGATGAAACTGATGAACATATTAGTAAAAACACTGGATTGCAAGTGGTGATCTTTCAGATCATTGCGACAATTGGTGTCAGTCCTTGCATTGCAAGTTCTTAAGGGTTAATTAAAAATAATTTAACAGTATTAAATAAAAAAAGACACCGAACACATCAAACTAAAAACGTTACAATTTTAAACAATTCAGTAACTATTTACCTAATAGTAAATATTCATCTGAATAATTCAACTTCCAGACTCCAGTTCCGTTAATATAGCATATGGTAAACAGAGACCTACCAAATATGTAGTAATACCATATTCCAATCCAATTACTTCCATATAACCACAGGAGTTCTCTGTATTCTGTGATGACAAAAAGCACTAATCACTCGCCTGCATATATTCTGTGATGTGGGAAACACAGTTATTAACACCAACGTAATTCATGTGAAATTTTTAGTACATTGAAATAAATAATAATTTTAAACAAAATTTACTTATCACATAAAAAATTTACATAGAAAGAAACGAATTTTAGAAAGCGAATCCTGGTATTAAAATTTCAATTTTTTTTCTCGATGAATTATTCCCTGTTATTATTAAATTATTCCTTTTATTTGAAACTTTGTTTCAAATGTCAAACATATCAGTTCTAAAAATACACAAAAATTTCAAAAAGCACTTTGTTGCATAGATTATATATATATAAGATTTAAGGACCCAAAGTGGACTAAAGGTAAAGAGTCAAAAAGGTCAGAGATGAATCCTTTAGGTTTTCCTTATGAACAAAATACTGATGCTGTGACTTTTCTGTATGCTTTTAGAACTGATGATGAATTTGAAACTAGTTTTCGAATAAAAATAATTCCAATAGAAGTGGCAATTAATTCGTCAATCCAGACTGAGACCAAGTAAGTTATCGGTACGGAAATTTGGGAATCCTGGTTTTAACAACTGTTAGTTACTTGCAACTTTCAAAATAGACGATTAAGCACACGATTTATGACTCTCTCTACCAGTCGTAACCAAACAAAATAATTAGTTTGATTTAATTAATTTGTATATGTTTTAAAACCACCTATGTAGAAAAAATATAGGGAGAAATACATAGTATACATTAGGGATATGTAACTAGTGTAACTATTTAAATATGTAAGGATCAAAATATTTACAAGTTTATTTATTTTTCGAATATGTATAACGTATTAAAAAAAAAAAAGTAAAGGGAAATTATCTTTTCCAAATTTGATAATTATTATTCTATAAATTTAATTTAGTATGTATATATACATACATACATATATATATATATATATATATATATATATATATATATATATGTATATATATATTGTTTATATTTGATAAATGAAACATTTATTAAAATTTAGTAAAAATTTAATTTAAATATTTCAAAGTTATAAATAAATATAATTCAAAATAGAATATAATTTATTAAATGCAAGTATTAATGAGACAATAAAAGAATTATATTGGATAGGCGTGGCAATCAAGAAGGCATTGGAGAATAGAAGGAATTTCTTCGGGAGGAGAGAGAGGCTTCACTTGGAATTCGGGAAATAGTGTGAAAGGTCAAAGAAAATAGCTCTAAAAACGTGTGACCCAATAAATATTATTGATTTATTGTTCAATTAATGAATATTTCAAATTTATTTCTTAAATCATCGAATTCCAACTGATCCTACCACTGGCCTCACCACTTACACTGATGACACATGTGTGTTATCAGTAAACAATGATCCCTTCATTGCCTCCCAAACACTTCAATCCCATATCCTAATCCTTCAAGAATGATGTCAAAAATGGAGAATCAAAATAAATCCAAAAAAAATCTCACCGAATATCTTTTACCCTTCGTCGTAAACCCACGACTTCCTGTCCTACAGTATCCTTTAATGATGTTCCACTAATCCCTGTTGAACAGATCCGCTACCTAGGACTCCACTTGGACAAACTTCTTATTTGGAATCGACATACAAGACTAAAAATACGAGAAACTGCCTGTCGTTACACATAACTTTAACATTTATTAGAAAAACGTTCAAAGCTCCCAATTAATTAAAAAAGACACATATACATGACTATGATTAGACTTATCTGGACGTACAGAGTTGAGCTTTGGGGCTCCACAAAACCATCCAATTCATTTCGTTTCCAATCCTTACAATCTAAAATCTTTTGAAAATTCCTCAATGCACCTTACTTTGTTACCAATAAACTTATCCATAAAGATCTCAATGTTTCATATGTTGCTGACTTAGCCCAAACCATACATTTATCCTTTCATAATAAGCTCCATAATCACTCAAATCCCCTAATTTCTCAACTTGCTTCCCACACCATTCCTGATAATCCTCCGCGGCGTCTGAAAATATGATGGCCCAGAGACCTTCTAGTGTATAATATTTATTAAAGTGCTACTGATGAGTAGTTCTTTTCAAGTTTTGTCACGTTATTGTAATAGTTAACAGCACATTTACTTGATGTATACATTTTGTACAGTTGTAAAAAAAAAAAAAAAATCAGTGAAGATCAGGAAATTAACAAACAATTCGAAGTAACTGGATGTAATAACATTTAATTTAAAACAAAAGGGCAGATCCTCAATTAATCAGAGGAAATAAAGTACATTTTTAATTTGTTTTAAGTTCATGATCTTATAAATTTAAACTTATTTTTTTTGATAACTTGTTATCGAAATAGAAAATCATGCGACTGAACGATATTTTTAAAGTATATTGTTTATATTAAATGATGTTTAGTAAAAAAATATCAATCAGAAAAATAAAAATCAGACTGAATTACAATAAGCGATTTCGAAGAAATACTGAAACCCCCAATTCTCTGGCGTATTACTTGAATTACATCATATTAGGAAATCTATCATCCAGCTCTTTTTCATCCTTACCTAGGTGTTGACTGGAATGTGAGTTGTGACCATGACGTTTTTAAGCGAAATGAAATGAAAAAATAATCTTTATTCTGGGACATATTGTACCCCTCAGAATAACAAACATGTATAATAAGGTTTTATAATAGTCTATCTAGGATAATAGGCTATCTTAATTTCAAACGGAGATAATATGTATAAAAGATGATATATGTATATACAATTGAAAATAGAACTTTTGGTATAAATATATACATAAGAAAAAGTGTGTTGGAATGTGCATGCAATTTTTTGTAACATCGTTTTTAGAAAGACAGTATTCGTTCATTAATAGTGGACATGCGAGGTTCCTATATGGAGTTATGTAGCTAACGAACTAGGGTGTTAATATGAGAATCCTAAATGTTTTCGTCAGACAAATTTGGATTATAATAATACGTGTATTTCGGATATTTGCGATACTATTGTTTTTTAACTAATTTTTTTTTTACTATTCCTGTTTTTATTTTATTTAATAATAAACAAAAAATAAAAATATAAACAACCCATTGAATCTGCCGGCTAAGGAAAGAATAACATGGAACATATTTTAGGGGTTGCCCCCTTCCCCGTAAATGCTCCTGCGCTTTTTATTTATTTTTTGATTCAACCAATATAGTTCCTAAACGGTAGGTTCTAGCAACAAATTTTATATAACAAAATAATATTATATATTTCATTTTTGAAAAGTTGACTAATGGCAAATTTACCAACCAAGAAAACCTTACAGAGTTCCAGCGTGTCAAAAAATCAATACACTTTCATTTCAATACAGCTCGTAAACGATAGGTCCAAGCGACAAATGATACATAAAAAAAAATATTCTTGATCAAATTTCTAATTAGGAAGATCGTCGTCAAATATTCGATTCGAGCAACACCAACAGAGTAGAACGCCTTCGCGTTCCCCAAAAACGTATCGCTTTTGACCAACTAAGCCACAGGTAAAACATGTGATCACGGGCAAAATATTGATCAGATATTTTATTTACTAACTTGATAACATGGAATATATACGTACAAATACATACATATAATCTCACTAGCTTTCATTCATCGACCAAAAAGATTTATCACAAACTAATTTAAAATAGTTTGCACACAGCTCAGAGCTATTCAGAGTATCATTTCTTATAATTAAAAAAAATGCTAAAAGAATATTATAATCTATATTAAACTTTTATATTTAGATCATTTCTTCGCTAGGAATATAAAAAAAAAAACAAAAGAAAAAAAAAGTCTGTGCTGCACACAACCCGTTAGTTCTTGTCACTACACTCAATAAGTCGAATTGCGAATGAGACAGTATACTTCTACTTGGAAAATAACAAAAGCCATTCAATCCAAACAAGACAAGACGACAGCAATTACGGAACAGTATTTGTTTTTAATGTTCAGTAAGAACTAAGATGGCGACGGCTGTATCCAATTCCATTTTATTACAGTGTATTTGTCTACCTCCAGACCACCTTAATATCAAAAACAGCCTCTTATTTGCATGATAAAGATTTTATTGCTAATTGAAAGGGAACAAGGAGTTCTTCTTTCTTAATACTATATAATAACTTAATTTACTATTGAAAAATTCCAGATGCTCTGTACACACTAGTAGTTACCTATTTCTAAATAAAAATATATAAAAATAATTATTTGTAGATTCAATTATTGTTACAATTGCTTATCATTGTTTAATATAAATTAATTTTGATGAATTCGTATCCATGTTTAGTTATAAAACGGTAGCATGGGAAATCACATTTCAAATTTCAGTAACTGCATTTTAAACAGTTATTCGATATAACTTGGAGCATTTAACTTTTAATTTTTTTTAAATACATTTTTTTTAAAATACAGCCTGTAAATTATTTCAACTATTAATAATAATGCAGTCAGGAAGGAGTTTGTCACCTTGAGATTCAGTCATATATTTGGCAAGGAGGTATCTAGTCCAACTACTTTTGATTCTTAGAAGTTTAAGATCATGTATGTCGGTCGTTGAGGTATTTTTTTAAAAATTCGTTCATGTGTCCGTGAAATGTTTCATGAAAACATTTATAGTAATTTGTGCAGTTTGCAGTGTACTTATTGATACTAAATTAAAAAATGATGTTAATAATTGAAGCATATATGTAGATATAGATATTTGATTACAATTTATTTACAGGTTATAGTTACGTACATAAATACACCATATAGACAATAAGGACAACAATGCAGCCTAAGTCACAGACAATCCTTTTTTTTTGTTCAATTTATCTAGGTGAGGGGTTATTTGAATGGTTAGATCGCACATGTAATGCGAGAAAAGAAAGCCTCCGCCGAAGGAAAAAAGTCAGTTATCCATCAACAACTGACTTTGACCTTACTTTGCTTCTTTTAAATTGATATGAAAAATAGTGACGCTTTGTTTTGGGTGGAGATTCTGAAAAATGGAAGAACATCTCGAGAAACATAGTCAGGCAGTACATTTGAACCATTACAATGAACAGCTAGAAAAATCACTTGCAGATGCACAGAACGCAGTTTTGATCAACAGGAATCAACAAGTCATTTGTCAACACGTAAAAGCAAGGGATAAAACCAACATTTTGCCTTATCGTGCGTATTGCCCAAATATTAACCCATCAGATTATGGTTTGTTGACATTTTTAAAAATATAAGATCTCTGATAATTAAGAAGAGGTAAAAAATTGGATGTGAAGAGATTTTGCCTCAAAACCAAAGAAATGGTAGAGGCATCAAATACAATTACCGGAATATAAAATGGGTAATAGTAATTATGGATTTTACTTCAATGAGAACTATGAACCGTTTAAAACATGTTATCTGAAATAAAGCTAAGAGACTTTTGTAACAATTTACTAAACTAAATGATCATTAAATTATTTTTAACCAACAAACATACAATCTTCTATCATTATATAAAAAAAAAGAATAAGTAAAATTGAAGTAAAAATGAAACACCAATTACTATTGGATTGTTTGTATACATTACTATGGTCAGAAATATACATATTTATTTTTTTAACAGCAGTAGTAGTTTTTTTTAAATTTATATCTCAATAAAAAAAAAGTATTCAAAAAAAGTATTTTAGTTTATTTATAGTATATTACAAATTACTAATTACATTTTTCTGAGCTTAACATTCTTACTCCAACTAGATCAGAAAAAACGCTTTATCCTACAGGTTACCAATCTTTTCTTGCCATGCTGAGAAGGACATGATTCATTTCGTGGGTCCACCAAGAAATAAATTTTAACCCGCCCAGGTGGGATTCGAACCCACAAACTTCTCTACCGAGCGCGTTGAGATCCTAGCCCCAACTCGTTCGGCTAATTACTGTTTACATTTTTAACTGATTCATCATATTAATTTCTATAATTACAAGCTTCATAACACCGAGACGTTCAGATGTTTACAGGACCTTCGGAACTTTTTTCATAGAATCCATCGCCCTACAAAACCTGAAACTGTTTCAAGAGAATCAAAGCTTTGGTTTTGATTGAAACCTCTATCCTTTGGGGCACACTTTTTTGCGAATACCGTTCAGTAAATCTATTCCAATAACGGTTTCAGATTTTAGTTCTAAAAGTGATATTTAATACTTCATCTGAAGTTTGATAATCTGTATATTTATAGACTCATAATATATTTAAGGTAAATACATTTTTTAAATTTGGTTTTGTTGATTATCCTATTCTGGTGATTTTTTAAATATGATTTCAAACATATAAAATAAAATAAATAATGTACATACTCTTCATTTACATTACTTACATAGATATTTTAGATTATTATCATGTTGTCGTCCGGAGGATTAATTCCTAATTAATTTACAGAGATCAAATAAATTAGGAATTTAAAAATAATATACTTTATAATCATATATTATACATTATTTAATGATATATAACTGTACATAAATGATATACTAAGGTACACTGCAGGTTAAAAGTTTGAATACACTTCACATTCAATTCACATTTATTTATCCGGATCCTGTTTCTTTCTAATATATATATATATTTTTTTACCTGCTAATATTCCTATAAGATTTTATATAAATAAAAAATAAAATAACTTAAAATAAATAATTTATATTATTGTTACAATAGCAAATCCATTTACACCCGAGTAGTTTAGGTAAAAATTTTTAAGTTCAATAAGGTATAATACTTTATACTATCATAATTTTTTAGAATAATAATTTGTAACAGGATTCTCACACATAGGAAAAAGTGTGCTGAACATTGAAAGTGTTTTTTTTTTTTTTTTTTTTGAACAGCAGTTTAAAGTTTTTTATATGATTTACAAAAAAAAAAATTGTTTTTTGTAGTTGATTTTTATTACTTAGGATTTTTTATATTATACTATAACTTATGTTAGAATTATATGAATAAAGAGTTTTTGATAACACAATATTTGTTTTTTTAATCTTGTATATAAACGTTTAACTTGGGAAATGTACCTGATGGCATAAAAATATCAAAATAATTAGGATAGATGATATTTTTTTTAACTAGATTTTTTTTATTCAAGGATTAGATTTAACTAATCTAAATGTTAAAAAATTCACTAAAAGTTGTTAAAACATCCACAAAAAAAAAACCAAAAAAAAAAAATCAGCACCTTGGTGCCCAATTTATATATATTAAATTCAATTAATGTAAGTTAAGAAATCAGACACTTAGTTCTCACCTAAGAAGACGAAATGGGAGATCATCTAAAATCTCTCAGAGCCCAGAGTAGACATAGTTTTAGAACGAAAGGAGGAATTAGTTAGTCAGGTAAATACATTTTAATTTTCTACATTTATTATTCAGGTAAATGGGCAATCCCAAAAGTTTTTCGTATAACTAGTTTTTTCTTATCCTACATGAAGAATATTTAAAAACGGAAAAGTAGAAACACGAAAACCGATTAGTCATTGGTACCCCACTTATCCCTAATTGATGACCTTTACCCTTCGCCGTAAATAAAAATACCCCTATCTATTTTAATGGTATTCCTAAAGCTGATACAGTTAGTTATCTTGGTTTTCACTCAGACAAAATACTTACATGGTATACTCGACTCAATAGAAAAGAACTCAACAGATGCTTCAGCCAACTGTATAGACTACTAAACAGGACATCTCATTGCTCCATTGAAAACAAACTCCTCATATACAAAACCATCATTCAATCCCTCCAATCCAAAGTTCTTTGTACTATTGTAAATGCTCCGTATTATGTCTCCAACCTTGCATAATGATATGTACGTAATGCGTGAATGTAATCTCTAAGCCATCAATATTACTTATTGCCCACATTTGTGGCAGATTATAATAACCATTCAATAAAAACTTAGTTTAAAAAAAAAAATGTCATTCGTAAAACCTCTGTGATTTCCTATTAAATTGAGTGATATCGAAGATTGAGTGTAATAGGACGATAGGGGGAGTTCGGTTTTACAATAACTAAAAAAATGTTTAAAACATTTTATTCCCTTTATTTTTATTAGACTTTTCGGTTTTTCTCGATCTCTCAGATCTTTCCCGTAGACCCATTTTAAAATGGTTTCCAGTTTAATTTTAAAAGGAGAAACCTGCACAGAGAATAGCTAGACTGATTCTACGAAAACGACATAATGCCAGCCTTACGGATTTCAAACTTGGAACGTGGGATATAACGTCATTTTAGTTGGCATGCTCAAACTAAGATGGACTGACGGTGTGGCAGCCGACGATCGGAAACTCTTAGACAGACGTAATTTGAGAGCGGCAGCAGAGAACAAAGAAGACTGACGGACAATGTGGCAGGCGTTTATCAGTTTATCAGGTGAATGTTTATCATTCGAAGCTTGTCTTCGATTAAATAAAATTCCAATAGAAATGGCAAATTTATACTATTATATAAAAGAATAAGACGTTTTTCATTTGTGATCACTAATCACGGAAACTACAGAAAAATCTGTACCAAAATTTAAAAACATCATTCCTATAGTTCTAGGAAGAGTTACCAATAATAAAATATATTGATTTTCAATTAATTTGTTATTGAAAAATTATATGTGGGTAACAGTGAAGTTTGAACATTGACCGATCAGTGGCGAGCGCCATTCAAGACGGCACGGTGTTATATATAGTTTGAAATTTATAATCACAATAACTTATATTTATTTAAATTAATTATTAACAAAAAAAATAGTTGATGCGACATGTGGATCCCAGTGAAGTTTGAAAACAGACCATTATGTGGTTAGGACCATTATGCAATAGAGTTTACAATAGTAAAACTACTGAAACTATCCCTACCTAATATTAACAAATATATTTCATAGTTTCAGGAAGGTTTAGCAATAATAAAAATGTTGTGTGGCTGAAACGAGATTTGCCTTTTATCACATGATTTTATAGTTAGATTTTAAAATCTGACCAGATGAAATCAATAAAATCATTTCTACCAAATAAAAATTATAACTAAATCAAAATGTAGATTTCTTGCATTTTGTTATAGTGCGTCAAATTTGATTCATAGGCCTTAAGTTGTAAGCATTGATAATGTGGTCCATTATCCGCAAAAGCTTCTTAATAGTTTTTGTGCATCTGGATTACCAACTCATACCCTAAAATCAAAATTTGAATGGCAAATCATCAACGTAATATGTTTAATTTTAACCTGGTTAATAATTACTGCTATGTGTAAAAACATTAAGAAATATTGCTCAATTGCATACTTCAATACAGGATTTTTATTGATAAATAAACTTCAATTATTAGTTAAAATTATCAAAGTTCTTCACTCATAAAAGTGGGCGAAGAAGCGATGGGAATGCTAGTATTTTATAAATGATATAAATAATTTGCCACTTCCATGTCATTTTTAATATCGATTATATCTGTGGTACCTGTGCATAGTGGGCTAATTGCGAAAATTGCGATTTTAGGAAAACTAAATTGAATGTTTGAGATTTTTTCCTAAATCGTCCAGTTAAAAAAATTCAAATTTGTGGGGCTTAAACTCTTGATAGTACATTTCTATTTATGTTGGTGAGGTATCTTTCAGTTCTTGCCATTATTCTAGTATTTAATACTAATCGTACCAAAAAAAATTGAACTCTTTGTCCGTATTACACTAATCGATTTTGTGTGTAATGGGCTAACTGATTAATGTTAACGTGATTGACCTATGAAAGCCAAGTGCTTAACTGATTTTCAGAGTTGAGAAAAATTAGGTATACATTAAATGATATTTTTCATTTCAAAAATTTGTTTTTGGTATTATTTACATTTTTTTTTACATAATTGAAAATAAAATAACATACTCCACATGCCTAAAGAAAAAATAATTATTTTATTCGTAGTTTTTAAAACACTGAAAAAAAAAATCACCTATTATTTTCTTTCATTCGTCTTCTTCTTCACCTATATCTGGGTACAGATCCTGCTTAGATGTAAATTTTAGCTCTTCATAGAATCGCCTAAATGCTGGACTTATGTAGGGAAAAATATCTAACAATCTTTCTTCTTTTCTGCCGCTACCGGAAGTGATTCAACATATCTGACATATCTAATTTTTGCTGCCTGCCCTTTTTCAAAAAACTTACTGCTTTAAAATTTATAATATTTATATCGAGAGTCGACTTGTAATAGAGAACAACGAAGCTATCTTTGTTATAATTAAGCCATGTTACCTTCCCCCAATGCATATTGTCCATTTCATTATCTTTTTTTCTATTAGTATGGAGCTGTTCCTTTTGTGCAAAAGGGGTTTCATAAACTTGACTCACTTTTCACAAGTAAAAGTTTTAGATTGGAGTATCAGCCCACGATTCACAAAGGAATATCCTTCATTGCAATGGACAGAACACTTAACCTGTTAGATACAAGAAAAGAGAAAAAAAAATACGATACGCATAAAAAATACGCAAAATTCGACTTAGCCCACTATGCACAGGTGCCACAGATATATTTTGTCAACATGAAACGGAAATGTTGAGAGGATTTCCAAGAATACTTTAAAAATTATATCGAATTTCGTTATTCCGAAGCAATTACTGGTGATGATACGGACCGCCATTTTATGAGCGTTTATTACCAGGATTCAACATGGACATTAATTAATTTTCCACTTCCTTTCGGGTAACCGTGAAAACCGAATTGCATTTCTTCGTCGTCAATCCACCACAAGTTAATCCAGAGCACGATGAAAACGAAACCGCAAATTGATTTAAAGCGTTCTTTGCAGAAAATATATCGCTATATAATATAGCGTACAAATTATATATATATATATATTTAGGCATATTGTCTGTCAAACATATAGTTTATAGTAAGTTGAAATTATATATTTATTACATGTGAGTACCTCTTAGTATAAAAAAATGCCACAAACCTTACCTTTCTATTCCAATCCATTGCAGATATACGATAAATTAAAGACCTTATTAAGAAACTACGTTTCTTACAATAAAAGCTGTATGGTATCCGTTTTGTATAAATATTTTTCAAACTTCCACATTTTCGGTTTAAGGATTGAATTTTCTATAAGAGCAGAGTACATGTAACTACGAATTTTACAAACCTGTGACCTAAAGAACAGCTAGATCTTCACCTTATTTTGGGAAGTTATAATGTCTTATATTACTTCAACGCTCACCGATTTTCGAAAAAAAAACTATCCAAAAAACTGCAAATCTCACAAAAACTTGCAAATTTAATCAGTTTTTTTAATGATATGTTAAAAGTAAAGATTCTGTTTCGATTTCATGCAGACATTTACTTTAAAACCGAAAAAAAACATGGTGTTTTCATTTATCATACCAATATTTTTTCAGCTGGTTAAAATTGCACTGATTAGGTGTTTGACGGTTATATAAAAACATAATTATAAATCCAATTTTTAATTTTCATGGATAAGTTAGAAATCAAGATGGACAGAGACTATTAATGGACCACAGCATTATCAGCAATTACAACTAAAGAAACGAATAATATTTTTATACAAAATATAAAAAAGCAAAAGATATACAGTCTGATTTGGTTTTAATGTTTATTCGACAGAAATAAGCTTATTAATTAAAACTGGTTGGATTTTAATTTCTAATCATAAAAGTACATGGCAATGTGGCATACCTCGTTTTTCTACTCAGCATTGAACATTTAAATTTTTTTATTACTGAACCTTTAACTGTTATCACGATGGTTTCGTATTATAATATATAATTACTATCGAATAGTTTAATATAATAATACTATAAATGGAAACACTTTTTGAACATTGAATTATTGGATATGGTTCAAGATGGTAGAGTGGATAGGGTTCCGAATTCTACTGCCTTCCCAAACTTTTTTCATTAATTCACCGGCAAAACTATAAATGATAAGTCATAAGCTGAATAACGAATTTTCTTAGTAGCTAACTCTCAGATATCATTATATTGGTGCTGTAGTCTTCCTTAAACCTCTGATTGTAATTACTGTCATTGGCACGAATATTCTGCTGTTACTCAAATTGAATATAGATAAACTAAGATAAAAGATACGTTGAAGTATTGAAAAAAAAAATTCAGTTTACTAACCAGAGTATTTTAAGACTTAATAAAGAATTAAAATAAAAATAATTTAATTTATTGACAAATATATTCATTGAATTAATAAACTATTTTTTGCAGGGTGATGCAGAACAGCGGATGCTTTTGGCTCCTAGTTATAACACAGTTTGTGTGGCTTCGTGGGGAACTTCCCATGCAAGGTTTGCTTAAAATTTTTCAATATATTTAGTAAGATATCAATTAAATTATTAATTTTTTGTTTTCAAATATATTTAACAAGATATATTTTAACACATAATTCACATAAATATAATTTAAACTAATTTAATTTATAAACCATAATTTATTTATCATAAGACAAATACCTCTTGAGGAATATTTAAAATACAGATAATATTGTCTTTTTGTAAGCTATTTTTTAACACTAAGCTAATCATCATTTCCGAATTTTTTCACATAAGTTCTTTGCTTTTTGACTCAACGATATTTTTCTAAAAAATATATCAAAAAATTTTTTTTTCATTATCTACTTCTCTTTTATAGTTTTTACCGAAAAGTTTTGGTTGAAATAATAATAAATAAAATTTCGGTATGTTTAGTGTTTATAAACGTTTACGGATTTATGGTTTATCTTTTCTTACTGATTCGTTTTTATTATATTTTATTTTTTCTATCTTTCCTTTATTTTCCCTAACCGTATATTTATTTTATATAGTTATCAATAAGGTTATATATTATATTTTTAATATTTTAAATTTTGTTTTAAATGTAATTTATATCCCGCATGGGATCGATCATTTTAATATGTAGATTTTTATATTTTTAAAATAATGACTATTACCGGTTTTTTTTTTTTAATATTAAATATTGTATGATGTCATACTTGGATTGATTAAGTATACTGTGTTTTTATCATCCCATTTAAAATGTTTTAAATGGCCTCAATGTTTTAACATCATTTTTTTTTTTTTCACAATTAATGTCAAATCTTATGAAATAGAATCGATTTTTATCACTGTTTAGGATTAACATTAATTAAGCCAAATGTGAGCAGTTGTTCTCATTTCTCTCGCAAAATAATTCAGTTCACCTCAATTGCCAAATAAGAAATATAATAAAAAAACTGTAAAAAAATAATATAAATTAATTAAATAAAATTTAAAAAAAAAAATTATTCATCAGATCATTTTTAATAATTTTATTTTATTTTATTTATTTATTTATTTTTTTTTTTAACATAAGCGTTAAGAACATAGCCTTGATGTTTTTGAACTAGAATGGTTGAGTAGAATATTTGGCCCGTAGTAGAACGAGTCAACTAGAGAATACGAATTTCTGTTCCAAACTTCTTTGCAGGCTTACTCATTATTATTACGGATAAAGAAAAAAATAATTAAAAAGTAATACAATGAATCTCTTGTTTAAGCCGGTCGCACTTACGCGGTTTCCTATTCAGATATCCGTATGAGGGGACTAAAATAGGGATTTTACATGTGTAGAGCAGACTTTTTTTTTTGTTTTTTTTTTAATACAAAACAACTGAGTAAGGTAATTCTGTGGCATGTGTACTTTAGTCGTTTAAGTGAATTTAAGTCACGATGATATTGTTAAAAACATCAACCTCATTCTTAAGGAAAACTGTTTGAGGCATGTGAGATGCTTGATTCGTTGAGACATAGAAAACAAATAGGTCTAAATTGTTAGATGTAAAGTCAAACTGCTCAGCAAAGTGGCAACCAAGTTGTAGGAGGTCTACAAAGGAGGAAATAATTTTTCCTTCCTTATCTTTAAGCCTTCTCCACGGCTTGGAGCCCTGTTAACCTGCGTTAACTGTCAAGAACCCAGGATAGTAAAACACATATTAGCAGATTGTCCACAGTTTTCATCTCTAAGGGACAGGTTTAAAATTTTAAATAGACTAAAGAAATCCTACAAGATGATGAAAAATCATTGAATTCATTGTTGGAATTTCTGAAGGCTAACAGGTTTTATAGACGGATGTAGGGGATAAAAATCGACTGCCAATGACCCTGAAGAGTAGAGGAAAATTTCTGATTTTTTTATCATTGTTGACAAAACTGCACTTTTCCTAAAATACGATATTTGCACTTAATTATTTAGAATAATAATTAATAATTGGATGAATTTAGAAAAAAAGCAGGGCAACAATTGGAATTTCATTTGATTTGTCTACTCTACTAAGAATTATTCGAACCGTAAAACTTTTGAACGTGTCCAGCATTTTATATATAATCCATGTTTTCGGGTTCGGAAACCTGATTAGGAAATCGAACGTGTGGAGAACTTACTTTTCGAGGAGTATTGCGTTACGATTGCGTTAGGTGGGGCTATTGCGTTACAATCTATTTTTTATGAATTGTATTACCTTGCGAGTTTATGTATGTCTCTTAGAAGGGTTACGATAAAAAAAGATCGTTTGTTATACAGACATTTATATCTTGTGGTCGGTATGGTTTTAAAATTATATAATGAATGAATTGATAGTTTTATGTAATAACTTAAAAGTTCTATTTAAAATTGAGTTTCATTAGAAATAAAAAAACTTGAATATTTGAAAGAAAATGCTAAAGGTTACTCCATTTACCTGGGTACCCACCCTTTCATACTGCTTGACCTATCATAATTGCACCATCGGCAGCAAGAAGCTTTTGTTTAAGCCATAATTTATTTCGGTTTCTTGTCTTATAGTGTTATAATAAATGTAAACTGTTTATTTCTGTATAATACAAAAATCCTGATCCGTTTTTACTAATTTTTGAAATAAAAATTTAAATTTAATTATTCAAGTATTTTCAATTCAAGAACTGAGCCATGGATAGAAACAAACACAAATCTGATAGAGGTAGGTCCGGACTCTCTGGTAGGTGTGGGAGAAGTTTGGTACAATCAAGATTTCTAAACTTTTCTTGGTCTGATAGTTGATCCCCCCTCCCAGGGAGTAATAAAACTCCTTTGATTAAAGATAATGCTGCGACAGTTTAGAGTACATTCTTTCTAATTGTTCGCCATAGAGGTCATAGTTTCAAGCACAAATTCACGTCGTTCTAAAAAAGGCCCTTCTTCCTTTTCTAAGGATGCATCTCCAACACAAATATTTTAAACCAATGCCTGGATATCTCCCCCTTCAGCTTTGTCGATTTTACAGACCAATTTGGCCAATTAACAATACTTTTTTTTTATTATGACTTGTTTTTTTTTTTGGGATTAACGTCCTGTACTCCAACTAGGGCAGGTGGGACGGGTTTTCTTACTGGGTTCCAGCATATTCCAGCTATAGCGGAAAGGTCAAGATTCATTTCGTCGATCCGGCAAGAAATAAATTTTAACATTTCCAAGTGAGATTTGAACCTCACCGACTCGCTCGGACATCCAGTCCCCTTATAATGTCTTAAAATTACTAGAATTCCCTTGGACACTTTCATGTTAATCTTTAAACAAAATTAATTTATTAGTTAGTAAATAATTTAGGATTATTATTCTAAATAGAGAATAAAAGTGTTTGTTTGTAGTTCTTGAGATTCACATATTTTACGAAATTGTCATATTTATTTTAATTTACCTTGTTATATTAACTGCAGATTATCACCTACACTAGCACACCTATAACTAAACCTATTCAATAACTGGAATAATTTTCACATCTAAATATAATTTCTTACTTATGATTCATTAAGTAATTTTGATATAGTTATCTCCGAAGCTCAAAACAAGAAATTATATTCGAGTTATTAATTAGGTAGGTGGTGTATTCAGTTCAATAAATAAGTTTAAACTCAATAGGTAAAGTTCAATTATTTTAAAATCTTTAAAACAAAACGCAACCAAAATATTATTTCAAACTTAATTACATATTAAAACGTCATCAGAGAGCATTTAAATTCCAATGCCTCAATTTATAATCTTAACAACAACAAATCATTTAAACAAATCAAATTTATGTTGTGAATAAATACAGACCTAGGGTATTCATAAATGTTTAGTTTTAATTTATTTTATGTTTATGAAAGAATGAGATTCAAATTCACCTTTTCACTTCAAAAAGAGACTGCTGGTGTCATTTAGTCTTTTAAAATGCGGGACTTTACTAAGTGCAGATAAGCAGCGAAGGATTATTGACCTAAAAATTGGTGGCATGACACAAAAGCAAATTGTATTCTCAGAGTTTAGTCAAAACCTTTTTGAATTTAGGACAAGAACACTACGGAAAAAATAAAAGAATTAGAAGGCCTCCTTTTTAAGAAAAATGTCGAAAACTGGTGCTTGTTCTGCCCAGATCGTGAAGCGATTTAACCTTGGATGTGATGCCAGTTTAGTACGAAAACGGAAAGCTGTGACCGGGTATTTAAAATATCTCAAAATTGTAAGAAAGCGTTGAAATTTAAATGCTTTCTGATATTGTTTTTATATTTTATTAAGTTTTAAATAATACTTAGAGATTTTAAATTATTTAACATTTATCTATTGAGTTTATACTCATTTACAGGACTGTGTGTGTATTACATACACATATGCATACGCGATATGATCCTGACGTATATAAAAAGTTTAAGTTTCAAAACTCATTGCGGTTTAAAAAGCACTTAGATGTACTGAATAACTGATGAGCTCTGCATGGCAATATATATCATTCAAGAGGTCCGCTGCACCAGCCTCCTGTCGTTCATATCTCTCGTCTCTAGTTGATAGCAACTGAGGGTGGGGTGAATTATCGCCAAATCTTAGAGTCTTATGTATCTGTATTTACAAAAAAAGGTTATTATAATTTATAAGAGCCTATTTTTTTTTTTTTTTAAGAGCCTTACAAAAATAAAAAAATAATTGCTACTAGAAGGAGAGCTGAAATAAATATTTTCCGGCATATAGTTAGAGGAATTTCAAACGTAGTTCATTGGCTAAAATTGAAAAAAAAAAATTAAAAGTATTCATGAAATACAATATGTGAAATGAAGAATATAGCTCTATTTCAGTTGTATACAATAAAAAGTAGCAATAATAAACGAAATATAAATATTTCAAAAAGGATATTTATTATCAATGTGATTGAAAAAAAAAATTCTCTAAATTTTACTTATTTTTTACTCCTATTTGTTTGCTATTTCAATTCATTTATTTAATTATGCATTTCAATTGGTTTGACCAAAACTATTATATAAAACAGATATTATGAAGTTTTACATATTCTATTTTAAAATATATTTTTTAATAACTTCTATTAGTAGTTATAGTCATAAGTTGTTCATATAGTCCAAAGAAACGATTAAAATTTTTTTTTCGCTTTCCAGAAAATCTCAATAACCATTTGAGAAAATCACTTCTATAGGCTTTCCCAATGAATTTATGCCATTTTACTACCAAGTAACTTCACCATAAATTCTACGTGCTCTAGTAAATATTTGATATGACAATAAACCTTTTATTGTAGTTGTAGGAAATTTTATTTATTTTTGTATTAGGTTTTGTGTTATTAGTACAAATGTCATTTAAACCAAAAACTGAGATATTACTATTAATTGGAACGTTCAAGCTTTTCGTGGTGTCAAAGTATAAATTCAGAGTAAGCACATTAAAGTAAATTGAGAAAAAATTCTATATGTTTTTCCCTGGCATCACAACTTTTTTTGACCAGTGAATGCACAACAATTCTGACGAATATGTTCTCACAAAAAATAACCAACCTGTGAATTTGAGTAAATATTTATTTCCATATATCTTCCCATATCTTTAAAATAAAATTTGCCACACTCTCGCCTTCGTGAGTCGTCCGGAATTTTTCAAAAGAAGCAGATCAATTATCAAATCTCCATACAATCGTTCATAAAATGTACAATATTCTCACTTTTAGCGGGATTTCGTAGAGTTGATGGAATTTAAATCCTAAAGAACTTACATAGGAACTTTCAGAACTGTCTAATTTTGATATAAGTGAGCTCATATTATTGCCTTTATTTAAACCGAGGATGTTCCTGGCAATTTACAATGTCGTGAAAGTGTAATCTTAAATTGTTTAATGTTTTAAACTAAACTGATATGAGTAATACTATATTTGTAGCTTACATCAATAATTTTTAATATGTATAAAAAAAAAAATCTCTGTGCTTGTAAATGCATTTTACAGAAATGAGATAAATGGAAAAAAGCAAACAATTTATAGCATAAGGTAGCAAAAGATTATACATAATTATTAAAATATTATTTAATAGCATTTTTCACCCGTATAAACAAATATCAACATACATCAGTGACTTTCATATTTTTCATATTATCTATGGTAGGTATGAAGAAAACCAGTTTTCTTTTAACTACACTTGTACTCTAAATAAACATTTGACTGATAATTTTATATTTATATTTATAGATATTATAGATAATTTATAATTTTATATTTATTTTTTGATAATTAGTCAGGAGTCATTTATAATAAAATAAAATCGTTTACCGCAAATTAATAATTATTTGTTCAAAATCAAAACTAAATTTGTTAAGTGTGTAATGCAACAGTTCCTTTGCTTTCAGTGTGTACTTTTGATAATGATATCTGTGGAGGAGGAATAGCCTGGTAAGTGGGCACTTTAGTCCTTTTTGTCAACCCTTGGTATTCACTTTGTGGGTCCACCACGAAGTAAATATTCAACTGAACCTTTTGGTAACTGGATACACAGCCTTCTGAATCGGGTCCGTAACCATCTTTCACTTTCGTTCTTCTATCAAAGCCCACTAGTGGTTTCTGTTAGTAACAGTGTCTTCCAAAAATATACTGTTTTTTTTTTTGTTTTTCTTTTGAGGGTCCTACAAGAATTATAACAAGGATTTAGGCGTCCTTCATTTCTCGATGAGTGGACACGTCATACTCCAGTCCAATGTCGAGGATCTGTATCTGTCGGCGTAATGGAACATTTTCGAAGAAAATTGTCGGGAAAGTTTCAAGTTGAAGAGTGAGAGTTATATAACGAACCATGATAAATCTTGTTTGGGCCAAATTTGCTAAGTATTTCTTGAAATTTTGCAAGGTGGTGTTTATTCTTTCAGGCTTAAGATAGTAAAATTTTAATGTCGTCTACATAGGGTTGTATTACTTGATGCGGTTAATGTCTTATTAATTCTTGAAAATTTAAATAACTATGAACGATTATGAATTCGTAATTGAAGAGTTTGGTGGGTGAAGGGGCTGTATAAAAACAAAATTCTGGGTAATTTATGTTTAATTTATTTTTATTATTATTTTTTTTTTTTTTATCATTTTCCTCAAACAAGAAAGTCTTATATAGCCCCTTCATCTTCTCCATATACGTTTTTTAGTTGATTTTAAATTTTCAGATTTTTGCACATACCACACACTTTTGTACATAACTCCTTCATCCAATAAACTAGATCGTATTTTTAAAAAAAATTGACATAACCAAACCCTTCAATTGTTGAACCTCTCATATTTTTATTATATTTGTTTACATCATTTTTATAATCACTTTATTAAAACACTCCATCCACTCACCATTTTTATCAATACGTCTGAAATTTTACAGTTATAAACTTTTTCTATACACTCATCTAGGCCGCATTCTTTTGATCAAAGACACAATGAAACCCCTTCAAATATTTCAAGCTTGCCTATCGAGCCGCAAGGAAACCCCATGAACTACTAAGATGGAGTAAGATAATATTAATTCCATTTCACTAACGAAAACCCCTGGAAACAGAAATCAATGATGGATAACATCTATGTGGGTTGAGAGCTAGACTGGAGCTGATAAAAAAAAAATAAATAAATAAAGCCCTGGAGTATATATAGCCGTCAATATCGCATGAAGTTACTGACTAGACTCAGAATAGACCACACGAGGCTGACCTTTTAACAAAAAATGCTCCACCCAGATGTCAATTCTGTATTAACCTGATGAAGAAAAAACCATACATTCTAGGAATGCTCGATTTTTGTATCACTCCTCAACAGTTTAGAATTAAATACTGGTCTTCCAACAGTCATCGAACATAACAATGAAGCCTCTTCACATTCGAAAAATTTCTCTATAAGCAAATTATTATTCTTTCCAGTGGTAACAACGTCATCACCCAATACCAGACGTATTGGGTCACACTATTATAAATACGTCCTTTAACTTTGCTTTGGTTCCCCTCATAATTTTCTCAAACATCATATTAACCCTTTGCTCTCCGAAGCCGCGAACCCGTGGCCTGGCACATAGCTTATATGCCGGGTATGAGCCGGCAATTCTTTTCGTGGCTTTCACTCAGGTGGCTGGGAGCATGATACTCAATATTTTTATAAAAGGCATAAATAATATTTATACAAAATGTTTAAACTTTTTTTTATTATATCAAGTACAATAATATAATACTAACACAAACAATTAAAAAAAAATCGGTATATAATAAAATGTAATAAAACAATGTTATCTTCAAGAGAGGATCTTGTAAAAAATAATGCCGGTCTGTAGCCGGCTTATGAGTCATGTGCCAGACAAGTGGAATTTATAATCTGAATGGAACTGCATTTTTATTTTGCCGAACTATAACCGGCTAATGAGTTTAAAGGGTTAAACAACCCTGGGGATATTGGTTCCTCCTGTTTAACTCCTATTTGAAGTTATAAGTTTGGTTGAGTGACTTAGAAACTTTAAGATTACATACAGCTCGCTTCTTTCTACGCTGTCATGGACCGGTTAAAAGGATATGCAGAGGTGATACTTGTTTTTGTTTTTTTCATGCGTTGTACTTCTCTAGCATATTCCTAATAGCGAATATATCATCTATGGTAGATCTTCTGGGACGTAACCCACAATGATTATATGAAAATTTATTTTCGTTTCATTGATTATTTCCCAGGGCTTCTTCAGCTCTTATCATTATAATGTTAAGATTCTGAAAAAAAAATACCGTTTGTTTATTACTAAATACATTAGTGTATAAGTATTACGCAATATTTTATTAAGAATCCAAGTTATGAATTGTCTATAAAGTGCCGCTTCATATAATATATCTAAATAAACAAGCGCACTAATTTATATCCTTGTTTAAGCAATTAATTTTAACCATTTGATTGACATTTAAGTTAACGAGTCAATCCTGACGAATCAATGGGTCCTGCAGCACGCATAGTATGGAACCTCCCTTAGCTTGATGGATTCACTTCCTAATAGACGATCCCTTAATGCTGGTTTCATTACTGTTTACAATTCGTATGAATCATTTCCAACAGGAACGATATAGTTTCATTCAATTCAAATTATATGAAATGTTAGTTATTTTTTTAACAAGCAAAATATTACATAATAGTATGATTTTTTTTATGTAACGAAATAAATTGATTTACATAATCTAATTGGAAGAGCAAACAACTTCAGGAAAATTAAACGTTACATAAAATTAAGAAAGTAGGAACGGAAATCAACTTACACCAATGGAAATTTGTAAACAATTAATTTTAATGACATGATTGATAATTAAATATAATATTTGACTAGCATCCTCCCTCGCAGCAACGTCCGCACAGATTTCAAAAATTTTAAATTTTATTTGTTTACAGATAAAAATATTATGCTATTAAGCATTATTTCTTTAATAGCATTTTTTCAAATATCAATTTAACTTGATTAAATTCACTCAGATTTGGTTGTTGAAGATTGCGCAAAAGCATAATTTGACATCTACTTTTCCATTATTAGTAATACAGTTAGTAATACAGATTGGCTAGGACTATTACCATAAGAAACTGCTGCGGAAAATATACTTAATTATCAGTGCTTATAACTAAAGGCGCTTAATCATACTTTTACACACACCACAAAAAAGCAAAATACCAACATATTGATTTGGTAATTATTATTCAGCAGAAATAATTTTATTTTATTATCTGGTTGGATTTTAATTTTTTACTATATCAGTTCCTATATGACAGTGTTTCTGCCACGCAACATTGTACATTTAATTTTTTATTACTGCAAATTTTTCTACTGCTAAACCTTCCTTTAAATATAAAGATGTAGTTCAAATTTGGTACAGATACTGTAGTTTTACTAATGGCCCTAACCACATATCGGGTCGATTTTTAAACTTCACTGGAATCCACATGTATTCATGTAATCCAACTAGGGCAGGAAGTACAGGTTATCCTACAGGTTACTATCCTATTTTAGCCAGAATGGGATTATTGTTAATTACCACTTCACGTATTTTACACATTTAAATGAAGTGTAATTTTTGTTTAGTGCATGCATTATAAAACCACTGTTAAAAAAACAAAAAAAACAAAAACAGAAGTTTAAGGTCTGAAATTTAAGATTTTACCACGTTGTCGATTTCGAAAGAAATCCAAACTTCGAATTGCATTTTTCTTAAAATACGATTTTCGCACTTAACATACTTTTCACAGGTATGTTTTACAGATATGTATAATCATTTAAAATAGATATATATTTTTTTCTTTCAATGATTTAAATAATACAAATGATTAAAGATTTGAAAACAAAGTGATTGGATAGTCTGAAGGGAGTTCAAATTAAAATTTTATTCATCATACACAGCTCATCTGTCAATTAATTACAGGACTCAGTAAAGTACTCGTGTACAGTGCTTGAGTACGGCCATCGGGGGTGAGTGCTGTGCAATCACGGCAACGAAGGCTAATAACTACTACAACACTATAACAACTTAATTACTCAGCAAATTGACCCTTACTGTTATTCCTAGTTGTACTACGGAACTACAGATACATAATTGATTGTTTGTTTTTGCTTCTAGGTTACTAAAAAAATAATGGATCCATTATCAAAACAGTACAACCTAACTATTCGGTTCCTTAAAGACCAAGGAGTAGGGCGGAACGGCGAAAAGGTCTGATTAACCGGAAATTACAATTAAACATATGTTTTTCATATTTAAAAGTGTAGAATGTTTACATTAAAATTAAATTTAGATTTAAAAAAGTAAAGTGTACATTATTACATTTAGTGTACATTAATTTTATATATACCAAGCTATTCTTTTATTGTTCCCCGACCGTCTTCGCGAGAGGGTTGGACTACCCGGAGAATCTTATTAGCGAAAGACGGTTTTGTAAGGTTCTATTGTAGTTGCATTATTAAAATCTTATTCCAATACCCTTAAATAGGTAAATACACTCCTTGAAGATCACTGACTGACTTTATGTCAATGCAATCACGGAATATAATATAATAAGATTGTTACTCCCTGGTTTCTTAAGATCGTAGTTTGACAAAAGACCAAGATGCAATTGACGATGCTATCACAAGAGTATTTATCTTATCAATTAACCCTAAAAATTGATAACAAAAAAAAATGATTTGACAATAGAAATAAAAAAGTTGTATAATTATTTTGATTGCAAAAAAAATTAAGTTACAAGTTACAAGTTACAAGCCAATAGAGTTCAAGTATACTAATGCTAAGGATATAGTAGTAATATCAAAAATTTCTTACACGGAAACTTCTGTTTCCAAATGGAACAAAATTATGGTTTCAGAACTAATACAAATATTAAGCACGATTAAAACATGAGAATAATTATTATTCCAGTAAAACTTTCCTCAATTTAACACTTGAGTAATGCTTTGTATAGAGAGGAAGTTGGCTCACAGTGGAAATTCAGTGTGAAAAAATTCATATTTTTAAAGTATATTTTTAAGACTGATAAGCGTCGGAATTATAAGTTGACTAAATGTAGATTTAATAGGCGGAAAAAAAGTCCTTTCTGATTACGTTAAGATACATACTAGAAATGACAAATCGCGTACGACTGAATCCCTCTTATACCCTAACTTACCCCCACAGCTTTACAGTTTTGAAAATGCTGTTGCTCGGTGTGTATTTTTGCCATTAAGATTTTCTAGATCTAGATAAATTCTACAAAAGGTAACTGAGTTTAATATAAAATAATCTGGACGGAGGAACCTTTCTATCCTTGACTAATTTTTATAAAATATATCAACTAACATATAAATTATAGCACTAAATTTGTGGCCTTCCCTAGAGTAAAATCGCTGTGGAAAGCTGGTTTCTTCCTTCTCAGTTATGAAAAGTTTACTCACTAGCCAAACAACCAAACTAGGACTGTCCAAAATTCGTATACGACCGGACATCACATACGCCTGCGAAACATAGCCTATTAATAAGTCGGTAGCCATGAAACTAGAATGTTTCCTTTATTTGCCACTAGTACTTTTCCACTGTGATTATAGGTATAGTTTCATGATTAGAAAAGATTTAGTATTCAGTGTTGCAAAAAGTACAACAAGCGACCGCTCTCATTTTTACTTTTATTTGTCTTATTGAACGAAGTGTAAATTATTATTCATAAAAAACAACCATTTTAGACGTGCACATAATTATATTTAACTGTAATATTGTAAATAAAAAATTATCTAGTTCTAAATTTGTTTTTTATTATTTTCTGGCATAAACATATTTTAAAATACTATTATCTTAGTTAATATTTAGTACATACACTGTACTTTAAATTTAGAATGCTCAAAACGTTTTATCAACTAGATTTAATACAAACTTTACACAAAAACGGATAAAAAACAGAGTGTTGTTTTTGTACAAACTGCGACTGCTCGTGTTACGGAATTGGCGCGACCGATGAAAGGTTAAATAGATGGGAACGTCGACCGGATGGGTGAGGGCATAACATGCCGAAAATTGTTCTGGGACCGACGGCGTCTTTGATGACTTGAAACATTCCAAGAAATCTCTTAAGTATGCTGCTGATCGGAACGGTTGGAGAGAGGTAGTGAGCAGGTCAAAGACTGCTCCATGCGTCAGTAGTTCCTTTAAGAAGAACGAGAAGAATTAAGAAGAACGCTCGCCTAATTATGTAATCAGTAATAACAATAATAATTACTTTATTAAAGGATTATGAAAAAGCACTAAATTTTTATTATGGTGGTCAAGAGTGTTGAGTCAGTACCTTCAAATCAGCGCGTTTGAATCAGATCTGGGTGGGTTGGCTTCTGATTCGTTATGAACACACACACAAAATAATGTTTTCATTAATGTCATGCCAGCTAGAATAGGTTGATAATAAAGAAAAAAATGTGAAAAGTTGTTAGAGAACACAAAAACATGCTAATAGCTCAGGATTTATAAAGAGTAAATAATTCTACCTTTTATAACTTTAATCACATAAGAGATTAAAACCAACACATATTACTGGTGCCAAATACCTTCTTTTTAATATTACAACTCAGGATAGCCTCAGATAAAAAAAATACAAGATCTATTATAAAAAAAATGTCCATAATAGACACTGGAAATACATGTAGATTATGAAATCAAAATGAAAAAGAGAGCTTAATTCATATCGTATTCAATTACAATTCCTAATACTGAGGTGGATTTTTCAAACTAAAAATAAAATAACAAACTTAGTCCCCAGAATATTGCAACGATATTAACAATTGAAGATAACGTGAAATTATCATACTGTATAATTTCATTACAAATATAATTAAGCTCTGATCATTCCTTTTGAATAAATGATTACGTAATAGTCAGGATGTAATGTAACAAGCAATAAAATAATTGCATTCATTCATTCATTCTTTCGTACTATTATACAACCGGTTGTTATATACGACAGCGAGATCAGGAGATTGGCACTACATGAAGAAAGATTACTAAATATGCAGGAGAGGAAAATACTGCGAAAAATATATAGTTCAACAACAGATAGGCTAAATATTTGGCAAATGAATACTAATGAAGAACTTAAAACTCCTTATGCAACCTCAGATATTGTAGTGAATATAAAAAGAGGCAGAATAAGATGGCTAGGGCAGGTACAGAAAATGGAGCTATTAGACTACTTAAGATGATGTTGAAGGGACACCCATGTAGATGAAGAAGGAGAAATAAATATGTATATACGGATATTATATATGATACATTATATGGCACCACTTGTTGGAAATAATTCCAGAAAGAGTAACTGAGAATGTAGAACAAAATTAAATCAGTAAAATTTCAAAATGGCCGAATTTCAACAAAACAGTATTTCGAAAAAATTCTACGCTTTTAGAGAAACAGGAATAGATTTCAAAAGAAGAAAACTTCAAAGAAAAAAGAGCTGGTGTAGTCAATTGGAATAAATTTTATTTTGGTGAGAGCTCGGAATTGGTTGTCATGAGCAAAGCGCTCCATTCACATGAGTTTTCTAAGCGAGTTTTTCCGTATTACTCTATCAACAATCAAAAAATGCCTCACATATTCTCTTTGTCCTTTGGAACGATAACAAGTTTTTTAAATTTACGCTGTTAAAGTATAAAATGAACGTTAATGATGAAGCGAGCATTTGTTAATTAAATCCTTTGTTAATTTTAGAGGAGATTTAAAAGCAATAATCACATGATGAAAATAGTAACAATTATTTTAATATTTATTAATTATCTGATCGCTAGTGATATTATACCTATAAATAATATTATAACAGGTTATGGGTGTGATAATTTTCTTATAAAGTTATTAAGTTTAGCAATTGTTTCCTCACTTTAATACATTGACAGGAAGTTACTCTATAAGATACATTTTAAAAAAATATTGAAAGACTTATGCAAATTAGGAGAAAATTTCCATAATGATAAAGGTACATTGCACTGCATTCATTGGTCGAGTGATTGGGCAGTCCTTAAGGTTTTTTTCATGTCTGTTCGGTTTTTCCGTTCCTACTGGAAGCAAATTTAAAATGGGATTATTTGAAAAATTTTACGATAGGTGTGTTAGATAAAGAACCATTGGAAATATAGCCAGAAGGAACGAAAAAAACCAATCAGCCATAGGGATAACCTAAAAGACTGCATACCTCACTAATGAATGTAGTGCAACGTCTCTTTTCACTCATAGTGCTCTGTCCTCATATATTTTAGCCTTTCAATTTTGCCTCCTGGCATCATGTTTGATATTTTGTTAAATATTTTTAAAAATGTAATATAAATAATATATGTAACAAAAGGCTGATTTTTAAAATTGCTTATATTTTTTAGAATTGACGATGAATGTTTAACATTAGAAACTAGTCTTCCAATAAAAAAAAATAAATCAAAAAAAAAAAATAGATCCTTCTTTATCATCAATTCAAAAATACAAAAACCTAGTTACTATTTTTATTTTATTTTTTTATTTTTCCCATATTCTTTATCGTTATAGAATTATAAGTATGGGAATCTCCACTAGGTGATGTCTCAATGTCATGTTTTTCGTATCACAGTTTGTGTGCATTATTTACGCCAGTACATTTGCTGATAGTGTCCATTGGCACACGTTTTGACTGCAAAATGAAGAGAAAAGAAATATACGATAAAACTTTTATCTTAAATACAGTCATAGAACAATGAAAATGTTGTTTGAAAAAGAAATTTTTAATGAAACAAAAAGTTATAAAAGTATTTAAAAGTAATAACCACATAAAATAGTCAATAAAACTTTAGAGGCACCAGGAAATGCTACATTGGATTTCAGAAAATAGACTCTTCAACAGCAATGACCGCTATTGAGAATGCCCAACGACCCAGTTGCCACAGTACAGCTAGATATCGGATAGTTCTTTAAAAAACAGAATCGTAGTTCTGACCCTGAAGAATACAGCTAACAAAAAAAATAAAAAAGGATTTTTATTTTAAAATGGGTTTTAAGATATAGCTTAGGGCAATAAAGGCTTTACATTGTATCCTTTTGCCTAATAATTTTTATTTTTTATTTTTTTTTACATTGTCAAACCTTTGCTTGTCAGTCATATATAAGAGATAAACAAAACTTTACCGATTGCTAGAGATCAACATCTGATTTTGAACCCAAATAATCACTAATTAATCGAAAGAAATTAGAGAACTCGCTCAGTAAAATGTCACAAATAAACTTAACTGATAAGCTGATACTGAGGAGTGTGAACACGGCAATTTTCAGTAAAAGTCTCCCAATATCCAGGCTATCTGCATCCGTTTTCTTCTAAACCGAATATTCTTATTCGTAAATGTCCTAAACTCAGCTATACTGGCAATGAGTTTAGGACATTTGCAATGAATGTTAAATTCTGACGAACTTATTGAATATTTTTTAGAAGGTTGAGGGAAATGCTCACCTAGCGACCAACGCCGGGTTAAATGGAACTACATTTTAAAGCAATAAGTAGTTAATTAAAACATACAAAGAGGGATAATAAAAAAAGAGAAAAAATAAAAAATAATGACACAAATAAAAATGTAAAATACATATTTTTTTATATTCTTCATGAAACCCTTTGGATCTCTAGTGACCAGCAAGTCTGGTCTTGAATTCATTTAAAAAGTTTATTAATTTAACAAAAATCCATGCTATTTACTGCAATCAATCTGTGAAAACAAAAAATAAGGTTGCTATGTTGTTCAAATGGAGAAAAAACCAATAAGAATAATAATAAAAATACCATTACTATAATAATATATTGTAACCAAATAAAATGATTGGTTACACTTATTTTATTTTTCAAAATTTATTTTAAAAAGGCAGTAGTATTATTAAAATATATCTGTGTTTTTGATAAACTGGTTTAATAAAAAATGTACATATCCTCTATATTATAATGAATATATATATAATTTTTTTCGGATTTGACGACGCAATCCTCTCGCCGCCATTACCTCCTCAACTCCTTGAACCCATGTTTTCCTTGGGCGGCCTCTTTTTCGTCTTTAGTTAAATATCTTTGTTGGCCATCTTTCTGGACCCATTCTTCTTAAATGGCCATACCACAGCAGCTGTTTGGTGTGAATGGTGTGGGCTATAGTGTTCTCCGTCTTAACGATATTTCTTATGGCAGAATTAGTTACCCGTTGAACCCTGGAAATGCGACAGCTTCTTCTCCAAAAATCCATTTCGACAGCTTGTAAGCTCTGTACATCTCTTGTTCCAACCACCCACATTTCCGAACAATCAAGGATTACTCCTTCAAAAAAAGAGTGGAAAATCCTCTTCTTGGTTTCTAGTGAAACATTTGGGCTCCATAGTACAGAGTTCATCATGCCAATCAGCTTTCTTTCTTTCTTTATCGTCATTAAGGAACTCTAGTTATATATAGTTTGGGCTCTTCAATAAACGCTAATTTTTTCTTCAATTAATTAATTTATTTTTTTTTTTTCGTTTCACCGTCTTTGGGGTATGTTGAATCCATCACTTCACTGTGTGTTGTCATTTCCTAAGTGCCCAGTACTTCTTCATTCTTTCTGATCTTCTTTTTCTTTCTTCATGTGTGATAAAGGGTTTGGTTTTTAGAGTGGATTTATCTTGGAACCTAACATATTCATCTTTAGTTATTAATTTAGAAGGCTGATCAAGTAGTGAATTTTCTGTAATTTTTAATTCTGCTAGGTCCTTTTCAGTTTCTTTAAACGAATTGGGTTTTGTTTTGAGAAGTCAAAGATTTGCTTGGATAATCTATTAGAGTTCATTCTGAGAAGATGACCGTAAAAATTGATTCTTCTTATAATTTATTTTATAAATAAAATACCATGTTTCTATTTTATAAGTGTCTACATATACCTACGTAAAAAAAAAAATATATACATATTAGTTATAGTTGTAAGCTAATTTTTATTGAAAATAATAAGATTTCCTTAATCCATATTTTTATTTATTTGTTTACAGATGAAGATCCCCTTCACACCAACTATACTTCACTCTGGGAACTGCTCAAGTTTCAGTCTAACCCTTACCTCCAAGATCTGCAGGGGCACTGGTCCTTCAACGACACGATAGACATTTCGAAATATGAGGAGTTCGACCACACCAGATTTCAAGGTAGGTTTTAAACAATGTAAGAGTACAAGTCGAATGTGATTTTTAATCAATTCTTGAGAAATAATTGTTATCTAATTCAAGATTGTAAAATACCATAATTATTTATAATCGCCTAGTTTTAATTTTTTTGGCACAGATATTTCTTTTGGCTGGGTGTCTATACTTTTTTGGTGTAAATAATTTAAAATAGAAACAATATGGAACGCTCAAAGTTTGTTAGTGTTTCTCGGTTGATAAAATTGTTGACAATTTTCTAATCAGAAATTTAAAGGGAAATAATACTTCTTATATAACAATTTCAAAACTGAACTGAGTCCACTTCAGAAAATGCTTGAAACAGAGCAAAAACATACTCCATTTCTCTTTTTGTTGTAAAATTTAAAACAATGATATTATTTAATTCCTTGATAGAATGAAATGGTCAGGGGTGCAGTCAGGATAAATAAACACTTCAAGTTTTTAAATGAAAACTTATATTTTGGCATGCCGACGTTTCGACCTGTCTTGCAGGTCTTCATCATGTTAGCTAGTCATATGTACTATCACTTAAGGTGGTCTCATAAAAACTGGAAAGAGAATTATTGAATGTTTTGAAGTTTAATGATAAAAAAATTAAATTTGGAGCATAAAAAAAATATAATACCTTATTCTTTAATGCCTTTTATGTGATTACCTTGTAAGTTGTAACAGGGCACGGCTGATACATCACAACTTTAATACATAGACAAACTGCGCGACACTTAAGAAACATCAAACACACTATCTCTAATAGGTTTAATTACACTTCAAACGGGATTTTACCGCCATTAAATTCAAACCTAAATGGAAGTTAATTCTCATCTCTTCTCATCTTCTCTCCTGGAGTATTCTAATTTCCAGGTTATAAGTAAAGTCTTGAGAGGGGCGAGGTAGAGAGGGCGACGGGGGAGGGAGCTTTTCTTAATTTAGTGGCAGGATGTTTTCCAGCGTGGAAAATAACGGAACTCCAGAACTTTTATAATAAGACTTCCAGGATATTGCCTACGAGTATTAATTAAGTTATTTTTAGATGAACTGGGAACACGGTACTGCGACTAGACCGTCTTATGAATGAAAATTGAAACAATGGGGAATATGGGACGTTTTTAAAAACACGAGATATATAAGGGGATTTAAATTTCTGAAATAAATATTAATTAATTAATTTAATAAAATATAATAATTAATATAATGGACTTGGATTTTGGGGAATGTAAAAAAATTCGAATGTATAGTGCATTTAATCTCTTCTATTCAATGTTCTCCGAACAAGTAAATGCTGCTTATTATGTCTCCAACAAAACCCTACATGATGATAGCACTGTACCTTAAGCTCTCGATCTCATACTCCTTATTATTATTATTTTTCACTGTTTATTGATTGAGACGTAAATTTAAGAAAAATTATTACAATGACATTTCAATAGCATGTAAAGAGCTACTCACTAGCAGTACCGGAATAAAAGTCCTTCATTAGGTGATATGGGGAACTGAGAGTGAGGCAAGTTGGGAGACCAGTAAATTCGATTGAGCATAGAGTTTACTATGAAAGGATAGGTATCTGGTTTAGGCCAAATCCGTAACATATGGAAAATTAAAATCTTCATTGCTAAGTTTGTTTGTGATGTAATAAGGAAGCGTTGAGGATTTTACGAAGGATTTTGAATTATAAAGATAGAATACAAGCAGAATTAGAAGGATTAGTGAAGCCCCATAGCTCAACTCCTTATGTACGAATGGTGCTAGTTACTGTCATAGAAATAAATCTTTTGTAATTTATTTGGGGCTTTGAACCCTTGTCTATTAAATGTTAGAGAGTCGGAAACGACGAGCTGTTTCTTGACTTTTAAGTCGCGAACGCCTTAAATTTTTGAAATTACGTTGGAATCTTTCCTACCATCACACTATTTGGCTCAATTAAGTTCCACACTTCCTGATAATCACCCTCCCAGATTGAAGCATCAACCCAAAGACCTTTTGTAAATGTGAATTTATGTTGGAGTTCTAGCAATTGCCAGCTTCTCTGCTCTTACCTTAGTGTTTGTACTGCAGCGCTTTCACTCAGCCTCCACTGTTTTTTTTTTGTTGTTGTTTTTTTACACCAGTGACGCAGTTAAAAGAGGAGTTCAGGATATTTTTGGACCTGGCTTATCCATCTATAAGTGGAGAGACAGGTATGGTTGGGGGATCCCTAGGATGAGTGTATGTTATACATATGTATGACTGTATTTAAAACATTTTGTTTTATTTTATTTTATTTTCACTGTCAATTATTTTTATTTGTACATATTACATTTTATAGTTAAACCTTAAAATATTGTATGGCTTATCATATTACTTATATATTCTATTTCAATTTTTCTATTTATTTCTTACTGTACAACCATATTTCTTATTTACCACATTTTTTTCAGATTTTAATACTCAATAAAAGTTAAACAAAAAAATAAATAAATAACAATATGTGACTTAAACGACTATTTCATTATTTACTAGACAAGCTTTCAAAGCTCCTTTTTAATTGAGTGGTTTAGATGCAAAGGGGTACAAGTGGTAAATTCGGAAAAAATGGAGTACGTATTTATTGTTAAACTTATTCTGTGGCAAAGAGATACAGGTGAATATCCCGTTGATGCCATCTATAGAGGAGAAATGTAACTACTTACCGAAAATCCTGAAAGTGTTCCTGACATACGGATTTGAGCTTTGGGCTTCACTAAACCTTCCAATTCTTCTCGTATCCAACCCTTAATATACAAAACCTTTCGTAAAATCCTCAATGCTCCTTATTCTATTACAATTAAGCTTATCCACAGTGATTTTAATTTCCTATATTTTGCAGACTTTATCACACCAGATAGTTTTCCTATCCTAATAAACTATATGCACATTAAAATACAATTGTTTTTCAACGCTTCCCATTAAAGTTAATATTCCCCTAGGCCTCTAAAATGATATGACCTCGCGATTTTCTAATGTAGAAGTTTTATTTCCAAAATAATCATTCACCATCGAAAAAAAAAAAAATTAGAATAATTTAGCTCGAACGATTGCTGATCCTCGATGAAAAATTTTCTTGTAAAGAGATCGATAAATCAGCAAGAATACCTACTAACAACAGGCTCTCTGCTCCTGGATGTTCAATTCCGATAGGGTTACAGTTTGATTTCCAATTTCCCACCCTAAAGGAAGCAATATTACTACTTCATCTAGGCAACATGCTATTATTTCACTGTAATGAACTCTACCCTAGGCCATCATAAACTATCATAGAGTTGGACTATTTCATGCAAAGGCCCTTCTAGGTTATTTCTTTTCAATTTTCAGCCTCTTTAATTATTATTGCTAAACTGCAACAAATCTTAAATAATTGTATGGATTTTTTCATGTATGATAAAATTCATAAAATTAGGTAAGGCAAGTCTAGTGAATGAATTGGCAAGTTCTGGTTAGTAATAAGGAAACGAGAAGAAAAAAAAAACTTTGAATATTTTAAAGTGATTAAGGTTTTTCTTTAAATCAATTAACTAGCTTTTATCAACAACTGGTTTCGCAGTAAAAGAGTACGATTTTATACATAATAAGTTATCCCCTGTGACTATTGAAATATTCGTTAGAAAAATAGTTCCCAATAAGAGTGTGACGTAGCCTGAGTCTTTTCATCTTCCCATCTAATTTTATAAAGAAACCTTCAAATTAGTATTGTAGCCTTTAATTAAAACTTTTCAGAAATTAAATTTTCTATAAATAGTTGTAATATTTTTTCTATTATCATTAATTTATAATGAGGGTTCTTTGAATCGATTTTATATTTTTCCTCATTTTTAACAAAGATGGAGTAATCGCAGAGGTCTTGAACCAGTATTAGACTTATTTTTACGACCCCCTTAAAAAAAATGTTTCTTCATCCTTTAGTAATGAGAACATTGTTACATCAAAATCTGTCATTTTATCCACTAGTTTGTAAAAACAGCTGATTCTGCTAAGACAAAGTCAAAACCACATCTTAGCTATTCGCTCCCTTCGTAGTAATTCAAATATAACATTAAACTACTGTTCCAACCAACCTTTTATAACAAATACCAATTATTGTAGCATAACAATAAATATTGATTATAATTATTCAACTAGTACACATAGAATTTTTAATTATTTTAGTAAATAAAAAAAATATATTTTAGTTAATGTTTACAGAAAAAAAAAATTAATATTTAAATCAAACTAGTAATGTATTTTACTCCAGTAGGGTTGGGCGACAGTCGATAGTTAGGACTATCGATAGGCCAAAACTATCGGTTGAGAATTATCGATTGCTATCGATAGTTTTTCGACAGTTACTTCCTTTTTTTCCAAAGCTATTCAATGAAGAATTTCAACTAATTTCAATAAATTCAGTTATCTACTTACTAATTGAAATTTGTATGATTATAAATTATAAGATTGTATTATAAAGGTGAGAGAAAAAAACTAATTTTTTTGAATTTTAAAAAAGTATTTAAAATTTACTTGGTTACAATAATAATGAACAAATCATATCAACGGAAAAGAAAAATAACGAAATACTTAATTTCAAGAGTCAACTGTACTCCATGAGCCACATATTTCCCGAAAGAAAAACTAGCATTTCTGCTTTTCTTTGGCTTAATCTTTGAGAGAACCCATGAGCTCTAAGAACTCTTAATTCAATTTAAAAAAAAAAAAAACTCGACACTGGACAGAGACAGATCAGCACTTCCGAGAGTTTCAAAACTTGAGGGTAAAAAATATCTATCGATAGTGACCATCGATAGGCATAACCTATCGATATATTGATAGTAACTATCGATATATCGCCCAACTCTAGTCTAGAGTGAGTAAAAGAAGTACTTTACAAAGTACTTAAATAAATACTTATTTTCTTTATTTTTGTTGGAATGTTCACATTCTCTGCAAAATCTGACAACATATTTTGTTTAATGCAGAAATACAATCTAAAAAAAGACTAACTTCACATATTTACCTTACAGTTTAATTTTAAAGAAAGGAGGAAAAATGGGATTAAAACAATCATCATCAAAGATCATTATGATAATGATGATTCAATTAAATAATATTTTAGATAATAGTAGTGATGAATGAGATTTTGAATAAAATTAGTTCTACCAATCACAATATCTTACCTAGTTGAATAAATATACTGTTTTTATGCTATGAAATTGCCGAAAACATAATTTTTAACGCATTACAAGATTCGCTTTTTATAAGTCCGCCAATTATATTATTTTTTTACTTGAATAGAATATTTTGAAATCGAAATCGGGAAATGATAGCTGTTAATGGCTTGAGGTAGTGCTTTCCAAGTTTTGGAACCGAATCGAACTCCTCAACTATTGGTTCCAAACAGCTCTATCGATTCCAAACTACTCAACTGACCTAAATAATAGGGTAAATAGTTTGTATAATAACAAGTATTGATGCGCTTTGCATCATTAGGTGCATTAGGTATACCGATAGTCGGTCGGGATGTTTACCAGCTTCTATACACTTCAAGACAAATAAAAGTGTACGCACACCCTTTTTCATCTCTTACTGTTCACCCGTGATTTATCATATATTTGAATTTAAATAATAAAGTAAAAAAAAATAGGTTAAATTAAATTAATTAATACAACTAACTTTAGTGTGTAAGATTTAAACAAAATTGAGACAAATAAAAGTGAACACTTCTTTTATAAAGGGTTGACAAGGATGAAAATGTCTGAGCAAGTGTGTTAAGTTGTGTAGAAATGTGAAAATTAATGTATTTTATGTTTATGAAGTGTTGTAGAAAAGTGTAAATAATTTTGTTGTATAAGTTGGAATGCACTGTGTCAGGTGTAGTGTATTTATATATTTGCCAGAAAGGTTTGTAGTTTATGAAGGTATGTGAATCGTGGGGAACCCCAAAGTTGATAAACATTTAAATGCTATATAAAATAATGTATATCATATAAAACTAAATATTACTATATGAATTAATTTTATATTTTGTCTGCTTGAAGGTATAAGTCACTATTTTTTTTTAATGACAGAGGCTAAATAATTTTATTAATCACATTTAATAGTATACAGAACCACCTTTCTTTTCTTATACTTTTAACAATTTTTCGTTCATAGAAAGACCGCTTATCCGAAAGATCAGGCTGGCTTTTTTTGAGTTGCGACTTCTGCTGATTTTCGGACGCCATCTCGCAGGTCTGTGTCGAAATTATAGGCTCCTTTTGAATACACTTCATTCGAGAGACATTTTCAAAAATACTGTACCTGGATATACTGTAGGCATCCAGGCACAATTTCCTGAATAAAGAATACACAATATTGCCTCATATTCTTTTCCAACAAGCTCTTTAATCAAAAAATCTCGGAAAGCTGTTATTGCTACCCAGTCCACGACGCCTATTCCTTGAATTTATTGTTTAATTCTGTTTTTTTTTGTTTTGTTTTTTTTGCCTTTATCCATGTAGTTAGTAAGTCTTTAATCTCAACTTTTAGGGCAGTACTTTTTTACCTTTAAACTTTTATAGTATATCCAGTTTTTGAAAAAAAAAGTATGTACAATAATGCCACTGAAACATTGGGATAATTAGTTTGAAGAAAATTACTGAAGCCATTAGAGGATTTTTCTTTGGTTATCTGATTATTTACCAGAAATGCATTCATCTGACTTAGCTTTGTTCCCATCTACGATATAAACTATAGTTTTTATGATGTTGAATTTGGCACAATCGCCTTTGTATTTCTTCTATTACAAGTAAGTTATGAATGAAATGTAGGTAGCTACTATATAAAAGAAACTAGTTACGATGGAAAAAAATTATATAAAAAAATATATATATATATATATATATATATATATATATATATATTATATATATATATATATATATAAATATATTATGTACAAGAAACGTAATACAATAAGATATACAATAATGGGTGGTATATTATAATTTTTTTTTTCTATTATTTTAAGAATAGCCACTAGATGACCATAGTGGATATTTGGAGATTATCAGAAAGATTCAAAGCTTACTTTAAAAATTAATAAATATGTTTTTTGTTTGCATTTTTTCGAAGCATAATTTCTGTTTATGCACTGAAATATGATAAAAGCAACCGTTATTTACTCCTGCTTAACTATTCCCTAACCTAAAAGCTGAGGGGAAAAAAAAAGTTTCAAAAGCGAAATAGCCTCTTCTTAAAACAGCACTTAAGAGTTTCGGTATTGCCAAGTACTCTAAAGCTGGCTCTAAATCTATAATAATGTATAAGCAAGCAAGTTTCGTAATTTGTATGAGATTACACAAACAGATTTATGGAATTATTCCACCGTTTCCTTTTCGATGAGCGAATCGACAAAGAAATAACAGTTTCAATTCATAAATTAATTTATATACGAGATTCGGAAATTCCTTGACGATTCCTTACGATATTATGCAGGATGAGTACCTCTTAGTGTAAGAATAAAATATGGGTAAGCTAGATAAAAAACGAAGAAAAATTGACCTTACTAAGACTTTTCCTTTCTATTCCAATCCGTTGCAGATATACGATAATTCGAAGACTTTTTTGAGAAAACCACGTTTTTTATCATGCATGTTGTAATATCTCCATTTTGTTAAAATAATTATTAAATTTTAACCTCATTTTTGTATTACGAATTAAATTTTCTTTAAGAGCAGTGCTTGGAAACCAAGAAATTGGTTAATCTAGTAAAGATGTGCATGTCCGAAACATTTAATAGAGTCTGAAAAGTTCGAGGTACGTTCGGGTTTAAAACAGGGAGATTCTCTTTCTCCAGTATTATTTAACATAGCACTAGAATGCGTCATTATGAAGGTAATGCTTACTGGAAAAGGATTAGAGACAGGTGGTAAATGTCTGGTTCTTGCTTATACCGATTATTTGGTACTTTTGGGTGAAAACGAGGGAAATATAAAACTAAACGCGACTACGCTCATAAAAACCGGTAACGAAATTGGTTTAGTAATTAATACCGATAAAACGAAATATATGGTTAATAGTAATAGTAATCATATTAGTAATTTAGATATTTCCGGGATAATGTTTGAACACGTTGAGCAATTCAAATATCTAGGGTCTATTATATCGAGGAAAATTGAAATTCAAGAAGAAATAAAGGCTAGGTTAAAAGCCGGTAATGCTTGTTAATTCGATAATGATTGAATTCCGGAAAAATTAATCAGTTTTGAACTGTCAGGTAAACAACCGAGGGGTAGACCGAGATGAAGATGGGAGGATGCCCCCACATCTGGGGGATTTGGGTTTTGGAGAAGTGGATTGGAAGGAAGTGTGTAGTCGACGGTTGGTGGTGTCGGCATCGAACCTTAGGGGTCGCTTAACCTTTATTTATTATTATTATTATAAGATCAGAGCACATGTAACCTTTGTAAACCTAAACCTAAACCTAACAAATTTGGGTTCAAAGAACAGCTTGATCTTTACCTTATTTAGGAAAATTACAATACATTATAATACTTAAACGATCACCGCTTTTCGAAAATACTATCCACAAAACTGCAATTCTCACAAAAACTTGCAAATTTAATCTGCTTCCATATGGTATGATAAAGTTAATGATCCGTACCGATTTCATGGAGAAATTTACTTTTAAAACAGAAAAAAACACGGTGTTCTCATTTGGCATACAAATCAGTTACTTTCATACAATGTGAAATGCATAAAAATCGTACCATATGAAAGCTGGTTAAATTTGCAAGTTTTCTGTGAGATTTGCAGTTTTGTGGATAGTTCTTTCGAAGAACAGTGATCATTGAAGTGTTAAAATACATTGTAAATTTCCTAAATAAGGTGAAGTTCAAGCTGTTCATTAGGTCTCAAGTTTGTGTAATTCATTAATTATTTATTAATGATTAATCCAGAATTGTGGTCAAAATTTGAAAATAAATTTTTAACGAAATGGAGATACTACAACATGTATGGTAAAAAAACGTGGTTTCCTCATAAAAGTCTTTGAACTATCGTAAATATGCAACGGATTGGAATAGAAAGGTAATCTGCGTAATTATTCTTCGTATTTGATTTAGTTTCACTATTATTTTTTTCACACTAAGAAGTACTCACTCTGTATAAATAAATTCCTCAACCGATAAATTTATTTTTTTTAAATATATTTTCTTTGTACTAAATATTCTTCTTTTTTTTTTTGTTGTTGTAAAGGTTTAATGTATTATAATTATGTGGTTACTGTATTTATTTCCCACAAATTTACTAGACATGTTACTACAATTGTAAATATCAGTACAAATATGAAAAAAAAAATTGGTATTAAACTAGTACTTTTGCTCTAATAATACTAAATACATTTATGTTTTACCCTAAGGTATAACATGAAAGGGCCATTTCTCCATAAAGGTCCTATAAAAAGACAATACAGGGGCAGGAGGGAGGGGTAATAGATCCATCAGGAGGCTGGCCGTGGTATCCTCCTGGGATCCGTGGACATCCTGCCTAAGAGTCCTTACTCAACTTCCCAACTGACTTACATTTCCCTATGGCTCTTCAGGGAGCTGCTTCTCCAGCGACCTACTCCAGAATTTACCTTTTGAGTAAGAAAATATCACAGAAAAAATCTCTTATGGTCTTGTTAGTGCAAGAATCAAACATAATTAGAATATTTTTTAGTTTTAGGGTTTCAGTTAGTGTGAAAAAAAAATAAGGTAATAATCTGCTTTGTGTGTCAACTAAAAGTAATTTGTTTATTTATATTGCCACTCATTAATCGTTTATGAAACAATATCACAATTCACTATTTAATACATGTATGACATTTGTTTTAACCATTCAATAATATATTAGATATTATAATATCCTAGTAGTGGAAACTAGCTCCGATAGTAGCTATTTAGTTAATTTAATACATTTAGGCTTTGAATCAGTATTAAACTAACAATACATTAGGATACCGCAATTTTGTTTAAAAATTATGGAAATTCAACTTCTCTTGGTTACCATGGAAATATTCAATTTACTAACGGGTATAATAAAAATTAACTATTGTTAATTGTATCTTTATCTAGTGATGGGGGTTACTTGGTGTATTTCTTTTGCTATTAACTTATAAAGGTACTTTAAGTACATCTAAGAATTTAGGTTTGAAAAGTCTGATCCTTTATATGTATTTTTTCTATAACGAAAATGTGAGAAACTTAAGTCCTAGCTGGTATAATTAAAAACTTTCTTTGTAAGTTTTGTTTTGATTGCCTTTTGAGCAGTACTTACATCACTTTTAGGTTTTGGTTTATTTTAATCATTTTTATGTTAATGTATTTTTTTTTTTGTGTGGCCCAGGTAGTATTATTATTGAACGTAACACTAATAGTGTTAATTTGATGTAAAAGATAAAAAAAAAAAAAAAAAAAAGGAAACATAACACCCATAAACTAACAAAAATACTTGATGAACTTGATACATAATAAATCTCTGAATTACACTTGGCTAGGAAAAAAAGAATGAAAATTCTCTTAAATTACCTAGAAGGCACTGGTTCGAATTAGACCTGGAAGAATTAAAATTTATTACGTAGCGGTCACGTGAAATGAATCAAGATCTTCCTGCTCTAGCTAGAACAGGTTGGTACTCGGTATTATAATCCGTCCTTCCAATTCTGGTTGGAGTTCTTTTGGGCGATAAGAAAAATTAAACAAACAAATACATTAAATATTGAATATTTATTTAGTTCAACAATATTACTCATGCTAGAAAATTTTTAAAATTCCTTAATTTATATTGTTATGATCCAACGTATGTAATTTTCATTTTTGTTTACAGTATTTTAAAAACATTAATATGATTATTTTCACTCTCTGGCATCTATTAAAATTTCCTCTATTACTTATGTTTATTATTACTAGTGTTGTTTATTTGGTTGCCTAAGATTTATTTTTTTCAGTTTCCCCCCTATATTTTCCTTATTTGTAATTTATCTTAGATTTCTCCTAATTACCATAATCAGCAACTATCGCTGATTACCTTTAATATTCATTAAATAATTCGAACAATAAAATAAATGAATAAAAAAGTCCTTTAAATGTTACCACTACCGGTACCTTTATCATTATTAGTTTTGCATTTTTTTTTTTTTTTTTTTTTTTTTTTTTTTTTTTTTTTTTTTTTTTTTTTTTTTTTTTTTTTTTTTTTTTTTTTTTTTTTTTTTTTTTTTTTTTTTTTTTTTTTTTTTTTTTTTTTTTTTTTTTTTTTTAAATGGGCCAGCAGAGGACCACGTGCCAATTTCAATTCTTTCTCCCTTGTTCTTTTCTTTTCTTCCAGTATGCTTTCATCTGTTCACTGTTCCCTCTTTCTGTCTTCAGACCATTTTGCACCAATCCTTTTCACTTTCCTGTCCTGGAATCCTTCCACTTTCAATAGTTTTTGCCGAAAGTCTTCTCTGTTATTTATTTCTTCTATTTTTATATTGTTTTTTTTCTAAATCCCTTTTTACTTTATTGACCCAGCTTGCTGTTGATTTCTTAGCCCACTGATATCTGAAAATCTTACTTGTCAATCTACTCTCTGGAATTCGATATAAACGTCCAAAAAAAACCAATCTTCTTTTTCTCATTACATCTATATGTATATATTTTTATACATATATCTATATGTATTATGTGATATATTTTTTGTACTTTGATATATTTCAGCATTCTTTCGTAACTTCCAACCTTCTACTGTGTTTTGTGGGCCTAATATTTTCCTCATTATTCGCCTTTCTAGTATTTCTAATTTATCTAAATTATAGTTTAATGACACACATTCACTTGCTATTGGCATTCTGGCTTCACTACTGTATTGTAATGCCTTATTTTTACATTTTTTCATAGGAATTTTTTATTGTAAAGATCTTTGGTAACACCATATGCTTTCTCCATATTATGCAATCTTTCCTCTATTGCAGGTTTTGCAAATTTATTATATTAATAAATATAGATTAAAAGCAAAATAATTCGTCGTTTTCTATCTCTAATGAGGTCGTATTTTTAACTTTAGATTATTCGGAAAGTAACATTAAGGTAATCCAAACAAAAGACAGAACATATTGTAACATTTGACAAAAACACTTGTTTTCATGTTAAAAAATCAAAAACGGCATTTATATCATTAATTAATTTGACTTTATTGACCTTTTATTAAGTTATTTTTCAAAATACGAGGTAGTGCGAAATATTAAAACCAGTAATTATAACATTTATCCTAGAAAAACAATTTTTTTTAGCTTTTTTAAGATGCATAAACTATCAGAGTTATTAGTTAAGTTCTAAAGTTTTACGTGTAACTAATTTTAAAAAAAAAGTAATTAAAAAATCATTTCAATAATCTCAGGTGGAAATTAAATGTATTAAGTAGAAATATTTGAAGGATTATTTGTCCCTAAAGCAATGTCGACTTGAGACCACTTTCATAAATCATAAACACACAGATAGAGGTTACTTGATAATAATAAGAATTTCGTATATTTCTATTTATTTTTAAAACATACCGAAAACGGCATATGTTAATAAAACAGATTAATTTAAATATTAATTTAATTTAGAAATGATTGGAAGCTTATTTCATACACGTACTAGCTGAAATTACCCTCCTCCACTACGGTTTAATATCGTTAGGATGCAGCACAATTTAAATTAGTAAAAGTTAAGCTTAACGTTGATAATTATTATTACTAAAATAAACCTACAGAATTCCATTCTTAGAATAATTTCAACAAGTAAATTTGACAGTTTGCAAAAGTTAATTTTATATTATTTTGATAGTCCTTCAATGAAGCTTCGAGGCAGCACTACCATCTTATACAGCTCTGATACCAGACCATCAGCTTCTGTTATGGCATACTTTAAGTGAATATAGTCTCAACTTCTCAACTTTTTCAAATAATGTTTAGTCTTTCTGTCTCTATTTTTGCGTAAATATCAAGCATAAATTGGTTGAGGAGATTACGAAACTAAAGTAAATAAGGTTCTTCACCTCCTCGCTCCACTAACATTTAGAAGTAAAATCAGCTGCAGACACAGTTTTCTCAAGTGGTGTACTGGTTTTTGGGTCACGCTGAGGGATAATAATACTGTACCCATCTTCTCCATGGTAGAATATGAGATGATACTGAAGAGAATCAAACACTTGGTAGAACATGAGACGATACTGAAGAGAATCATACACTTGATAGAACTCACTGCTTCTTATCAGTTTTTTGTCCCTACATCGAACTGGCCTTACATTACATCACCAGAGAACATAAGCCATTTAACCTCCTATTTAACATAAGTCTTTTAATAGCTTCTCGTCACGAAACAACTCAAACTTGTAAGGGCCCACCTCTGCAGGCACCATCAGTTCACAGAAGGTACCATATTATAAGGTTTCGACATCGATCGTATTTTTGTTTGTTTACAACTATAAGGAACTTAATTTGTGGTAAAAGTGTGCGGCTTAAACATCTAACCTATTTTTAACTTAGCTTATCTCCAAATACCATATGACAATTAATCTTTTATTATTCACCCAATAAAAATTGTAATCGCATTTTTCGTGAATTAGCCGCGACCCAGACCGATTTTTTTAAATTCCTTTCTTAGCGAGCACCTACGGCCCTAGAGGAAGCTATATTTCGAATTTCATTCCAATCCGTTCGGTGGTTTCTGAGATTTCGTGTTAAATGAGTGAGTGGTATTTAACAAATATATAGTAGATTTACATTATAAATATTCTATTTATTTAAATATTGTATTCAACATGAGCGGAAACTTGATTTTAATAATATTTTTCTTTGAAAAATAGAAAATATTTATAAAATTAAATTTATAATTCGATTATAATAAAATATAACGAAAAAGAAATGTATGAGTGTGTGTATGTGTATTAAACTTATTCAGTTATGGAATTTTTTTTAGATGTGTTCGTTTCGGATGATGGGAGATAAATATCCTCGAAACATGTCAGATATTAATTAAAGTGATAAAATATAAAAGGGACGAATGTTGAAAAAATATTAATTAATTAATGTGACTGACCTCCCTTGACGTAAACATAAAGTCAATTATTAAAATTTTTAATTCATAATATAAGGTGCATGAGATAAAATAATTTCCAAATGTAATGGGCGCTGGTTTATACCAACACTGAGCCGGATCAGCTTCATCCCATAAATAACAACAACCAGCTGTAATTTACTCAAATTTACGCTTTACGAGCTGACAGGAGAATTTAATTGAACGTGGACTGGTCAAATCAAATTTTAAGAGATTAAATTTAATACATAATAATACTTGATCTCTGAAAGGTAAAAACACATTTAAAAATATATAATTAATTAATTTTCTATTACAAAGGTTTAATTGAATCTATTCGTGACATGAAAGAAGAAAGCTGGTGAATGACAGAATCTGATCTACACAATGAATTCATTTATCACTTAATAAAAGTTATCAGTAAAACAATCATAATACACAAATTAACCAAGGAATAAGAAATTGGTGAAATGGTATGTTTAATACAGTTAATAAAAAGTGCTGAAATAAGCCATTTACTCGTCTATAGATTGAAATTTATACATTGAATTAGTTTATTTTTGCATTTGATGGTTGTGTTGCTTGAAGGAAGAATATCTGGTAATCATAGTAATAAAAAAAATCGAAAACTTAAATTACAAAGTCTACATTTTTACGGTTCGTTTAACCCCAAAACATCTCTTTCTAGCCTCCATGAGACCGACTTAAGTGATACATGGGATAAGCTAAAAGGTTAGCTCACAGGGTAATTCGATCTGTTTCACAGTTTCGATTTGTTTGGACATTTCTACTTCTAGCCTAACACTCTTCATTTATTTAATTTAAGATGCTTACATATATATATATATATATATATATATATATATATATATATATATATATATATATATATATATATATATATATATATATATATATATGCTTATAATATGTCATTTGCCAGTTTTCTGTAATAAAATTTATTTTTCTTTGCCCTATTTATAATAGAAAGTTATAAATGTATATACATTTTTATTGTGTGTGTTTGTAACGAGATGTGACAGTTAGGTACCAAAGCACTGACTGGTACGATAGCCGAAAACAGACAATTATGACCTGTAACTGTAAATTATCAGTCGATTGACAGTGTACAAACAATATTGAATTTAATGGAACCATATTCTTAGACCCAATTAAATGCAATTTCCTTCGTAGGTGATATTGTATTGTTAATAATTGAAAATCTATTTATTAATTGTTATTTATAATCATTCCCTGAATGCCATTAATTATAAATTGGTTTGAAACTATACCTCATAAATCAGTGGGACTATGGTGTCGCTGGCACATAAATTAATATTATTAGTTATAAATCTTTTCACAACCTTTGAGTTTTATTCAAAAGGCACCTGTACATAAAGTTAAGCAATTAATAAGCAGTCTTTTTCAAGGTTAATTTCGGATAGAAAAACAATGTAAGTATATATTTAAAATTGGATTAGAAATTTGGGAGTTATACCAAATAAGAATATCAACTGTAAGCACAAATTTTAATGAGCTGAATGGAATCTGGCAGTCAATAGAAGAACTTAAAGGCTTTTAGGCGAGGCGCGTGGACCTATTGTATGCTTGGTGAGGAACTTTTGTAACTCCTGAAAGCATTGTTGTCCTTGAAATAAAAAGATCCAGCAAACTTCTGTAGCACCTGGGAATGATTCTCTCTGATTTAACGATGACATTAAAGTTCATAAAATGGCTTATCCATATTTTATATTCTTCGCTAAAAGCTTACTTTCGAAGCAATGTAACTTTAAAGTAACTGGATATACCTTGATAATGCTGAGTGAGAAGTGAAATAGATGAGATTAAATTGTATTAAATATTTATTTATGAGACCTTTTTTCACTCAGTATCTCGTTCTATTTGTGTTCTATGCAATAATTATTCCTTGAGAGGTGAAGAATAGTCATATGTATTTTTTATAATGTCTTGAGTTAGTTATTGATATAAATACAAATAAACATTAATAAAATACTTTACTATTTGTTACGTCATTACAAGATATTGTTTTTTACTTGGTGCTAGCTCATTTGATTTCACCTTCATCCACGAGGGTAAATAGCACAGTAAATAAAAGGAATTAAGAGATATGTACATAAATTGGCTATAAAGTATGCCTTTTGATAAAAATAAATGTTTATTGTGTAACTTACCAATTTGCAGTGATTGTAGATTCGGCATCTGAATGTAGCCATTCTTTAGCTAGAACTCAAGATATAAATGTAACTATAAGATATCCGATTGTCAACTTTCTTCGCTTAATGTTACTAAATTTATTTGGAATTGACAAGTTCTACTAAAGCGAAACATTTTCTTTATATTGAGGGACGGAAGATTGTGTAGAAGGATCAATACAATTAAACTGGTTTCGAGAAACATAAAATTGAAACTGTTTGCAACAGATTAAAGTTAACTTTTCATGAAACGTTGTGTGCACCAACCTACGTTTATCATATCTATCAGTTGCAAACAACTTCAATTTTATGTTTCTAGAAACCAGTAACTACAGTGTGCATCGCACCTTAGTTCATATACACCACTTATTTAGAAAGGACCTCTTTCTTCTTTGATTAGGGGAAATAGGATGACAATGGTTTACGTATTTTATATGCTGAAATCAGTTATTTATTTTGACGGGAATAAAAAATTACTGACTAACCAACTCACCCTCGTTTTATTATACTCAGTCAACTCTAGGCTCTAAAAGCTATTAGAAGTTTTCTTTCTTGGTTAAGTATCGACATGATTCATTTCTTGTCTTAAATTTTTAAATTTAATATATGTAATATATATATAATATTTTTAATTTTTTGAATATTTTAAAACTGATGAATGTTTAAAAATCAAAATTCGTTTTGAATAAAAAAATAAATAGAAGTGGAGAATTATTCATCAATCCTAATTTTTATTTTTATTTTTATATTTGTGAAAAAGGCGATTTTAGGATTTAGATCACGCTGATTGCGCTTGTCGATGAAAGATTTTGTAGAATTTTCTATATCATATATTTTTTATTCCTGCATATTCTATCCTATGAGTTATTTATCAATCATTAATGCAGTTTGCATTATCAGCTGATCATCAGCTTAAGCCTTATTCTGGTAAAGTGTCACATATAATAACGTGTCTTTAGCAATTTTTTAAATCTGGTGGAATTCAACAAGTATTTAGCCCTTTCCCCTTTCATCGGAGAAATCTTAGTAAACAGTTGGTAGCATCGTGTAGCAGTCAGGCTATCAATAATTGATACCAGTTAATTTGATTTAATGAATTTACAAAAAATTTGCTTATTGCCAGAAAAATTTAGGTTAAGGAATCGTATAAAATATTCAAATTTGATTTATCGATTTTTTCCGGATATCGGATCGATCCTAGACAAACTACTCAAGGTAAAACAAGTTGAGTACCACAACAATTTATAAAGAAGTCTGGAGTCATTTACTAGCATAAAACTTGATTTTGGGACTCTGTTTGTTAATTAATCTTAGAGCAGGATAGAACCTCCAAAAAAAAAAAAAAGTTATGAATTATGATCCTACAGTAATTTAGATGGACAATGATGAACATCCTACAATAACAAACACGCTGTAAATAAACTTTTATCAATGATTAAGATCTGAGGTAGAACAAGTCCAAATATAATGTAGCCCATGTTCTCACGCAATCAATTGGATAGACATTGCTTACTATTCTTCTGAATAAAAAATTGTGAATCGTAAATCATTTCCTGACATATACATGTCCCATTTATAATCCAGTTTGAAAGCTTTTTAACATTGTCTGTACATTTACCAGCTCTGTAACTGAAATTCTATTTCAGATTAAAAAAAAAAAATCCATTTAAAAATTTATTTTGTCTCTAATGTAATTGCACATTAATAAATTAATAATAATAATAATGTATTTATTGAACAATATAATATACACATACATGTACTTCTAGTAATTATAATCGTTCAATAAACACTACTCTTGGTATTTCCCATCAGAAGAGTCTTCGGGAGGCGTTTGACCTTTATAGCTTTACTTTTTAAGTATAACATACTAATGAATAGAGAATACTTAAATACAATATAAATCATTAAAAATAAAATTAACATATTTTTTGTTAGATTAATAAAAATACAGCTCTATGTAAACAATAAAAAATTGGAAAATATCATTTTACTTATTAGTATTTCTCACATTTAAAAAAAAATACTTAACTATAATTCAATTCTTGGACTTAACTTAAACGGTACTTTCATTTTACTTAATAATACTTTGATAAATACTACCAACTTTACCATTTAAAATATTCAATGCCTTACCTTCATTAAGGAAAGGTTTTCCCAGAAATTTTACTTTGAATTCCCTCAAGATAGGACATACCGCTAGGAAATGATATACATCCTCTCTCTAGGATATATTACATAATGAGCATATTCCTATACCTGCGCCATACCTCTTGTAGTTCAAATCTAGAAGTTTCCCACTGATTCTCATAGTCCAACAAATATTTTTAAATTGTAGTGCTACTATTTATACATATAATTTTTGCAGGTAGGGTTATGATTCAAGTTTTTATACCAGAGGAAGTGGATGTTGTAGCCTTCAAAACTTGTTCTGACTTAAAATTTAGTATTAACCCGGCGTTGGTCGCTAGCCGATTTGGTACACCGTTAGTCGCCAGGTGAGCATTTCCCTCACTTCTTTGATTTTCATAAAAAATGCAGTTTTATGTCGCAAAATATACAGAATGTATCAATAATTGCAGTATGTAGCATAAGGATTAAAAATATAATTTTACAAAATTTACAATGATATTTAATATTAAAAAAAACAAAAACATAACCAGACAAAAATTAAATATTTAATTAAAAATAAAAAATGCTTAATAAAGTATTTGATTAAAAATATAATTTTACAAAATTTACAATGATATTTAATATTAAAAAAAACAAAAACATAACCAGACAAAAATTAAATATTTAACTCTTTACATAATAATTTGCTATTCATCAGCTAGATGATTTTCTCCTATTTCCATACAATTAGTACAAGTATGTACTATGTTCAATGCAAATTGGAACACTACATTTTTTACAATTTGATTTCGTTTTCCTATTTTTTTTTCTTGGGTACATCCCACATAAGTCTTTTACACTATTTTCCCTAGGTCGCATCGGTGCCTAATCTGTTATTCCGGCAAGCCACAACGATTTATCAATTATTTACTTACAATTTATCTTCTCAACTGGCTTTTTATCCAACAAGTCAAAAATTTTAGATCCAAAACTCATTTTGAACCCAAATAATCACAATTCGCTCAGTAAAATGCCACAAATAAACTACAGGAGAGATAAGCTGATACTGAGGAGTGTGGACATGGCAATTTTCAGTATAAATCTCCCAATATCCTGGCCACCTGTATCGTTTTCCCTTAGAAACCAAATATTCTTACTAGAAAATGTCCTAAACTCAGCTATACTGAGGGACTGCGATGAAAGTTAAATTCTGACGGACTTATTAAATATTTTTTAAAAGAGTGAGGGGAATGCTGACCTAGCGACCAACCCCGGGTTAATACGTTTCTTACTTTTTAAAAATCAATTTTGAAAATTTCCAGCAGAAATAGTATCTTCCACATTATGTTTCTTCATTTCCTTAATATTTTTAAATCAAATAGTATTTTTCCTAATTGTCTTTATAGCAAAAAGCTTACTACCATCTGTCTAGGAAGTATTAAAATCACAAAAAAAAAAATTATATAACTATATCTGTGATATATAAACTGATTTAAGCCAAATAATTAATAGCTGAGCATTTGGCCTTTGAATTATCATATATGAACTGTTTGAGACACCATTTATGTTGCCTATTAATTAAGAAAAACATTTAAAAATAATAATAATAATAATAATAATGCAGCTAACCCAAAGTCAACCCTGATGTTACAATTTATATTATTGAGGAGAAAAATCACTGCAGCTTGTGTAGTCGCAGAATAATCCATTGGCGTGCCATAAAATTGAATTACATTGTTAATAAGAAAGCTGATACAAAAGTTAGAATTAAATAAAAAACTATTTACGTATGAAACACAACAAAACATGTAATCAAGCACGCATGCAATGTACTCTTTAATTGGATAACTTCTATAAAACATTGGATTCAGATTTCCAACAGGGAACGGGACCAACGAATGGAAGCCATGACGGCAGGAAAGCTATTTCCGAAGCATCGAACAACAAAACTAGGAGTGAAGTCGCTTCGTACTTGGGCCATTGCACACACCAATGGTTATTGCCTAACTCCAGGAAAATGCCGAACGCTTCAATTACCAGTCGGTTGTATTTTTGCTAAAGCAATGGTTGCTTTTTATAGCACAGGTTCGATTTGCACTCCCAGTGAGCATATATAGACCCTCAGAAGATACAGACTTTACAACACTCGCTTTGGTATTCAGCGTACTATTTTATTCTTAAACAGGGAAACTTCACAAAAAAAAAAAAACAGAAGTTTTATCAGCTACAATAAAAGCAGATATACTTGCCTATAGGCAGTATAGAGAGATTAAGATTACGTAATCATTTGAATGGATATATGTAGTGATGTGAGACGGAAATATTCTCAGTGGGAGGAAACTTATAAAATAGGAATATTTCTTTGGCCCGGAAAAATTCCCAAAAATTGAAAATTTATGAAAATTTTAGATTTTGAATCTTTTAACACTTATTAGCAGTTAAAGAACCCTGAGACTAGGTTAACTAATTGCAAATAAATTTATTCATTTTAATCTAAGAGTTATCATTCCATGCATTTATTTCCAGTATAAACATTATCCTGGGGATTTATAGAACTAAACTAAATGAATTTCGATTCCTAAGCCATTATTAAAAACTCAAACATTTAAATCACGATCATAAAGATGAGGATTTTATTCAATTTGGAAAAGTACATTGAGAATGACAGTGACTAGGGGACCTAAAAAATTTTGTAGATTCTAGATATTTTTATGATTTTTTCATACAATCAATAATAATATTTTTTAAACATATAAGAGCGTGTGTGTTTTATTTTATCGCGCAATTACCACATTGAACTATTAATTTGAGCAATTTCGCTTTTAAAATTATAAATTCCAAGGAGTTTTAATTAATTATCGTTTTATTTTAAAATTTCAGTTTTTGATTTTGATTTAACCACATAATTACTGGTTTTACCTATTAATTTACATGTTTTTTTGTGCCGGAGTTTATGAAGTTTGGGAAAATTTCTGGCAATATTCCCTTGATTTTAAATTTCCAGGAATTTTACAATACTTGATATATGTTTTTAATGAGGAAAAGATTTGAATTCTAAAATAAAAAGTAAATTTTTAATGAATGATAATGAAAAGGCCATGTAATATATTTTAATGAAACCTTAACTGAAAACTCTACCATTCATTGTTATTAACTTGTATTATTATTTAAATATTACACATAAATTTAAATGAGTGATCAATTTATTAATTTATTTACATTTTCAGGGACATTATATTATCATATGTTAGCACTATGGCTCTAGTCGGATTTTGGCCTCATTTGTTTGTTTGGTCTTGGTGAACATTGATCGGCAAAGATTTTTCTTTACTATCAGTCTCTACAGGGTCAACACAATTTTCTAAGTGACTTCTTCGCGATTGGTACTTCACTTCATCTCTTCCACATCTCATGCGTTCTCTTTCACTTCCGTCCGATTAGCGTAATATTTTTGTTTACATCAGATTTGCTTTATTCGATTTTACCTGACATTGAAACATCATTTATTTATATATGTCTGTTTTGAGATAAAAGTCACTAAGTGCAATTTTCACAAAATTCGACAAAAATTCATTGTGTGTTAATATTATAATTACCCTTAAATATAAAAAGTCACTAAGTGAATATAACTGCTACATATGCACATTACAGAATCTAAGAAATTTTGAATGAGCATATTTCCGTTTGAATATTGGAACGGAAAAAAATTTAGTTTGTTAGTTAATGACAAACCTCGAAGCTGACGATATAAACACTCAAAGAAAAGCAAAAACTAGAGGCAACTCCTTAAACATTTAAATGTAATACGCAGGTATCTCTTAAAAAAACAATATTAGAAAAGAATGAAAAGGTCTCGTATTACACACGGTATTAAAAAACGAAATAGAAATAATCAATCAAATTTTGGAACGAACCAAATAAATAAATCTTAATAATTTTTTCATAATTTTTTCTAATTGTCCAAAGACTGATATCTTTTTTTTATACTTCAAAGCGAGGGAAATATGATTACATTTTACACTAATATAAGAAACAAAATTAAAAGACATAAAGAACCCGAAGGTTCAATGCCGATAATACCAATCTCTGACACCACATCTCCTTCCAATTGATCCTATTGAAACCAAAATCCCTAACATTTTTCTGTTACAATTATCCTACCAACGCACAGTGGGATGAATTGCCAATCTAGGAGGAAAAAGTCATAATCAAAATTAATAAAACTATTGTGATAGGTGTATAGTTAAGTAGTTAATGGAACATTATCAAAGGTTCTTCCGTTTTTAGGAGGTGGATTTTAAGGTAAAAACAACGATGAAAGTAGTACCTAACTCGACAGATCAAATTTTGTTAAGACTATTGATTCGTTCAATATAAAATTGTGTATCACCCTATTGATATTTTTTCATTATTCTTTTGTAATTAGTGAATATAGACGATCATTATACCAGTGTACCATTCTCAAAATAATGTTTTAATAATTTGACCTATATATATATATATATATATATATATATATATATATATATATATATATATATATATATATAATTTTATTTTTTGAAGAGAAAAGATTTGACCCGGTCGGGATTCGAACCCGAGTTTCCACCTCTCTAGTGTGGCGCCTTATCCAACTAGGCCACCGGGGTCGTATCCGAACCAGGCAAATCCCCTCTCTTCAGTGATCCATAACCCACTGAAGAGAGGGGATTTGCCTGGTTCGGATACGACCCCGGTGGCCTAGTTGGATAAGGCGCCACACTAGAGAGGTGGAAACTCGGGTTCGAATCCCGACCGGGTCAAATCTTTTCTCTTCAAAAAATAAAATAATATATTTAATAATAATGAGTAATATCAAGAAAAATTACATATATATATATATATATATATATACCTACCTATATTTTTTAAAGTCCCTTAAACTAAAGCATTTTTTAAACTAAAAAGATCTATTACTAAAAAGTACCCTAAAGTACCTCTCTGAAATTCAAGGTAGAGGTACCTTAGAAGGTATATGAAATAATCATGAAACATTTAGCTGCTTTTATCTGCTTTCTTGTTTGAAAACGAATTTTCAATTGCTCGAAGAGAGTTATTTCGTATTTAGCAGAACCGTAAGTGCATTGATTTAACATATATTACTATATTTGAAACACTTAAATTAGAGGATATTATTCCAACAATTTCAGCTGCACGATATTTAAAATATTTAAAATTGGCAGTTACCAAGTAAAGTGGGAATATTTAATATTTAAGTGGGATTACTAAGTAAAAAATGGAGTAAATAGTTTTGTTTAGTAGGCAAACAGGTCAGTAAGAGTATCACAGAAAGATTTGAAAACAGTATCGGTTCATAATATGAATTGGATTAGTACACTGGAAACATCTCAATTATCCGATACGTATAAAAGACAGCTTGACCTATTTTTTTCAATCATTACTTTTTTAAGATAATTAAAAATAGTTACTATATAATAATAACTATAAACAATTACCTATTATGTAATCGTTAGAAACGATCCAACTCGTTATTTTTATTAAATTAATATGATACATATACAATGAATGGTGAAAAATTAAACAACAAAAAAAAAATTGGATCAACGGATAATGGGGGCCTACTATATAGTATTTTTCTTATGGTTGTGACTTGAGTGGTTTTATTTTACCTTATTTTAACTCTATTGTTTATGTAAATCAGGTTGCCAGGTCTGTTTAAGTGATTCAGACTTTTTTCCTCCTAGATTGGCCATTCGTCCCACTGTGCAACGTGTCGGTGTACTTCTCGGGCTTTTACCCAGAGGTTCAGAACTGATTGCTTTTGCATTGGGATTCGGTTATTATTAAATAAAACTACATCAAAGGGAGCGAAGTAGTAACAAAGTAATGATAATGGGTCATGAATAAATGATTGTAGCTGGAATCAAAATGGATTAATTAATAGAACGTTGAATTAACTAGGACAGATGTGGTCTATGAAGTAGCTATGAGTTTGATAGAGCATATGAACTTGACCTATATCCAGGAGCATATTGCCCTTATCATAATATTGACAGTTCTCAACAACACTAACCTAACTTTGCCCTCTCTCTTCCACTCCACCCCTCTCCTGCCCCCTCTTCACCCCTTTCACCATTCTCTACCCCCTCTTCTCCTCCCTTCCCCTTCTCCAATCTCTCTCCCTTTTGATCGTACAGTAATTAGACATTATTCCTGGCTCTCTCTCTTTTATAAAGAAATCGATAAATAGGTGAAGGCATCTCATAGACAATACCTTCAAAGATCTTAGTGAAATATTACATTAATTAACATTATTGAAATTTAATTAAAACAACAAAAAATAAAATAAAACAACTCGGATTAACGAGTCACGGGGCATGTTGGCATCCAGGTTTAATTAATTTCTTTTTTTGAAATTAGGCTTGAATATTAGGAGGGATTTCAGCAATTCATATCAAATCGTAGTACAGCCGTTGGTCAGTAACCCCATACGCAGATTCCTACATTATTATTATTATTATTATATGGTCACTACGGTCCTACAAGGACCCGGGCCTCCTCCACAACGCATTCTCCTCAACACTCTTCTTTCCCAGGTGTTGAGCATCATTTCTGATTTTTTTGTTTGTTTGTTTGTTTATTTCGTTTAACGTCACTTTATGCTGCTACGGCTAATCGGACGATGCTACGGTAGGAGTCCTAAATTTTGCCTATCCAGGTATAATTAGGATAGGGATCTTTAACGAGTACATGACATCGCACAGGCTCGTGACCCCATTTTACGTCCCTTCCGAAGGACGGCATAGCTAAGGATTTTTTACTCCCTTTAAAAAATCCTAAGGTCATCTGCCGGGCTGCGAACCCGCGATCTTGGGTTTAGTAGGTTGCTATGCTAACCACTACACCACAGGTGACCCCTTTGATTTTTTTGTTAAGGGCCATGTCTCGCATTCATACATCACCACTGGTCTTACAATAGTCTTGTAAATAAGAATTTTCATTCTTTTAGAAAAAGAACCGAAGTTGAACACTTTTTGAAGGGAGAAATAGCACCTGTTTCCTTCTGCCGATTTCCTACATCAAACACCATACCATACAAGATTCCTACGTACCGATTTTAAATTCAGTTTTTATCTACCTTTATATACACATGCATTATTCAGTTAGGAAATCAAAAACAATATACATTATTGAGAATGGACATTTGTGTCGTCTTGTTGCAAAACCGGCCAACTCCTCAATTTTGAGAAATTCGTTTTTTCTGTTTTCTGAGTCCTAAGATACATTTTCCATCTACTGGAAACAAAAAACCTCGCAAAAATCCGTGAAATCCTTGTTAAACCTGCGTTTGAAAAACTCAGTGTGCTGCAAAACCGGCCAAATCCTTCCGTGAGTGAGTTACAAAACCGGCCATCTCCACATCCGCTAGATCGCGCTGTTGTTCCAGATCAAGAAGCCCCCTTATCAGGCAAATATCAGTCTGCTCCTGCTTTTCTTGTAGTTAACGTTTATGCCATTATCGTTTGTGCACTTTTCATTCGATTTTTATGGAGAAGTTTGTAGAAGAAGTTCTAGCTAATTTAGCAAGAAAGAAAGAGAAAGTTTAAAGCCTCTGTCGGTAGTGACATCAATTTTTTCTTAGGTAGTTTTCGTTTACTTGTTAGAATTGGGTCTGAACACAACAAAAAGTTAATGAATATATCATAGTTGGATTTTTCTTGACTTCACTTGCGTGATGTTCACGATATTTTTTGAAATCCTTGTTACGAGCTTCCTGTGCTTCCTGTACCATGAATAAGAAACTTGCCGAGGGTCGGTGACATCGGGTACCATGGTTACTTTTCTACATAATACTTTGCAGTATCGTGAGCAAACGCTTGATAGGCATTAGTTTAAGTTTCGTACCTACTTGATATTGCTATCAGTATTGTATGAAGCCTTTTAATTAGTTCAACGTCAACTCCGGTAATTTCTGACGAAATATCAGAATTCGAGAAAAATCGCCTAGCCGTTTTTCCATCGTTACTATTTCCAAAGCAAGGTTTAGGCATGTCAACAATCAAACCACACTTTTTTTTTTATTTTTAAACTTTCTTGGATTCGACTCTTGGTTTCTTTAACAACTTGTTTGTCTTCATTGCTGCGGTCTTGCCATTTTTTTAGTGGAAGCTTGTAGAATAGGTGTATAGGATAGGAAATAAAATGATTTTTTTCGTCTATGCAATAACAAAGAAGAAATATTTTTTCTGACGGTGGGGCAGATTGGAGCAAGATTTTTTATCGAAATCATAATATTTACATAACGTACTAGAAGATGGTGGAAAATAATATGCTTGGACGGGTTCGGAAGGTTACTAAACCCTTCGCTACATATATGGTAAACTAAAATCAATAATCTTATTTTATTATATTATTAAGGCAATATAATACTATATTTCAAAATTATATACCTGAAGATGATGATTCTATGTCATAAAAATATACAAGTATTAATACTGTATGTAAAAAAAACAAACGATCTGTTAATAACAAATTGATGCAGACACTGACATTGATGCCACTGAACTTTGTCCACTTCCACCGATTATCAGTACAAGACATGACCGTTATCAACTTTGAATATACATTACATTATTATGTTCTGCAGAGCCTTAACTAACAGATAATTAAGTCATCACGTTGAAAGGAAAATTTTAGTTTTAGGACTTTCTGCCACGTTTTTTGCTTTAGTTTGCCCCACTGTGCGTCGTAGCATCAGCTGCTCAAGAAGGAGGAAGCAGAGAAGTAGATAAGAGAGATGAAGAAGAATATCAGAAAGAAATGTGTTAGCCTGTTGAAGACGATAATACTGCAAGAGTATATGTTTCTGAATGTTTATGTTTTTCAAAATTACGTTTTTCGGAAATTCTTCTTCTTCTTTTAGCACAACAGACAACATATACCATAGCGGCCCCTGGCTTTTTCATCTTCTGCCTTCCATTTCTCTCCGTCCATTTTCGGAACTTATTACTTTAAAAATAATTCTCGCCAGTTTTTTCCGTCTAGATGTTTGAGTAACACCACAAAATTTCAGAGTTTAATTTTTTCAAATAATATTCACTTATTGAAGAAAGTTTTGTTCATTTGCATCCCAAAAAAAAAAACCCAATATTTTCATTAAATTTAGTGATTTTTAAGTTCTAATTCATTGCAAAACCGGCCAACTCCAAAATGAGATGCAAAAGCGGCCAAATCCAAAATAAAAAATTGAGTAACTCACCCCCTCCACTTGCCCCTTCCATTTCAAAAAGTGCTTTCAAACACACTACCCATGTGCCGCTAAAAACCGAAGAGATTTTCTTCCTACTTCGTTTTGGCGTGATGTAACAGAAAATCAGCTCTCCTGAAAAATTTTGGTTTTTGGAGATGGCCGGTTTTGCAAATAGACGACACATTTGTTCTAATGTGATATTAAAAAATGAAATAAATGAAAAAAAAATTAGATAAAGTAAAAGTAATGTAATAATATAAGAAACAAATTGAATGTAAAAATGTGTGCGTGTGTGTGTGCGTGTGTGTGTGTATGTGTGCGTGTATGTGCGCGTGTGTGTGTGCGTGTGTTTTGTAAGGTTCTTGAGGTTCAGGCAATAAATAAAAACAACTATTTTAGCGACGTTTGAGAAGAATTTAAAAAAAAAAAAAATACATGATGGTTGCCGACATATCCCTTCAAATATTTTTACTTGAATTATTTTTATCATCGATTTTAGTTTCACCTGAAATTATTTTATCAATAAATTTTCAACATTAGCTACACGTAAAAATTTAGAACTTAACTACTGAATCTGGGGTATATAGATAGATACCTTAGCTTATTTTTATTAGTCTAAGTTAAATACAAATTTTTTAACGTAATATTTGAACAATTTGATATTCAAATATTTATTAAAAGTCTTCTTGAAGTCCTAATGTAAACTTAGATATTTCGAGTTCACTGAAAATAATCAAATTTTAAGTTTTGGAGCTTCTAAATTTCAAATCGAATGCTGCAATTATTATTTTATGCCATAAACACTTCTGTGAGCTATGGCATTGATATATGCGTCTTAAAAAAAAAAAAAAAAACTGTTTTTACTACATTGCACATCACCATTTAAAAAGTCTATAATAAAAATCCAAAACATTATAAGTAATTTATAACATAAGTAATTTATATCTATACTATTATATAAAAGGAAAAGCCATTTTTCGTTTGTGATCACTAACCGCGAAAACTACTGAACCAATCAGTATCAAATTTTAACTACATCATATTTATAGTTTAAGGAAAGTTTAGCAGCAATAAAATTAATAGATTTTAATTAAATTGTGATTAAAAAAGCGATAAATATGTTGTACACTGTGTAAGTTTAATAATCTACCGATAGGTGGCGAGTACCGTTCAAGAGAGGCTACAACGGTACGGTGTTATTTGAAGCTAGAAATTTTAAAATTATACTTATTTTCAATTAAATTGTTTCTAAAAAGCTTTAAATATGTAAAACTTTTATTGAAGGTTTACTAGTGATTAGTTCTTTACACGCTATCAACATGTTATTATAATATTTTCCCTTGAATTAACTTGTTGTATATGATCGATACTGTTGGTAATACCAATAAAAAAAAAAAATAAATAAAAATAAACGATATTATGAGGGTCCTAGAGAAGATTAAAAATCGACCGATATATCGCTATTATTTTTTGCAATATTCTCTGACCATCTAGAATATCAACAGTTACATAAAAATTACAACTTGCATGTCCAATTATGTTTTTATCTGGTTTTTGACTACATAATCTGTATAATACCAGGTTAAAAATTACAGGTTAAAAATGAATCCAATTAAAGTTTTTTTTGCTGTTAATAATTCAACAAATCACAATAATGAATAATGAAATGAATGAATGAAAGACTTATAAAAACGTAGCAGTATATCTTCAAACTGACTGTTTCTCTCAGGGTCAATTATATTTATGTAAAACTTTCCAGAACTGAAATCATTATCAGAATATTGGGAGAAAAGCTCGAAATGCAGTTAATGCGGATGTATCATTAATTTAGTTTTTCTTTATATTACCAGATTTCTATTGATAAATAAATAAAACTGTAATTATTAGTTGATGTTCTATACAGATAAGAGCGAGCGAAGCAGCGATAGTAGTTACAATATAATTTAAAATTTATAGCTATATAGGCAACTGATAAATAAATAATATGAAAAAAGTGCTTCGGAAAAAACCAACCATTTTAATTTATATTTAAACAAACAAACCCTTTACTAAGAGAAAAAAATCTATACTATTGTAGATCTTATGATAGAAGAATGGCCTGGGGCTCACATGTAAAACAAAAACTTTTCAGTCCAAAAAAGAGATTAAAACTTTTGTTGGAGTATAAAGATTAAAAATATATTTTTACAAAGATTTATTGTAAAACAAAAAAAAAAAAAATTTGACTATTTACATAATAATGTGTTTTTCATCAGCTAGATCATTTCACTTTTTACATTTTTTTTGTCGTTTTTCTTTCTTTATTTCTTCGGAACACCTATACCAGATCTATTTTGTATTCCCTCGAGCAGCCATGAACAAGAATCTGGAATAGTAAAAATTTCAGATTCCTAGTAAATTATTTGAAAATAACATAAATACAACTCACGACGATTTATCAATTAATTGCTTACAATTTATCTTCCCAACTGGCATTTTATCCAACAATTCAAGAATTTTAGATCCACGAATTTTGAACCCAAATAATCGCTAATTAATCGAAAGAAATTCGAAAACTCGCTCAGTAAAATGCCACTAATGAACACGAGAAATAATCTGATACTGAGGAGTGTGGACATGGCAATTTGCACTACAAATCCCCCAATGTCCTGGCCACCTGCAACCGTTTCGTCCTAAATTCAACTATACTGAGATTAAGCTATGAAAGTGAAATTCTGACGAGCTTATTAAATATTTTTTAAATGAGGTAGATACGCCACACAAATATACGGTACTGCAAAAAATATTCACCTTAAAAAATACAAATATTCCAATAAAAATACTCAGACTAATCACGAAATCACCTTGGTATATTTCAAACCACACACTTCATTCAGATGTATATCCAAGTACCCACTATATAGACGATTTCACGATAGACTTCATGAAAATAACAACTCACTCATTAATGACATGGCCACGACTTACATAGTTGAAAATACTCTCAGAAGGCTTAAAAGAAGCTGAATGAGAGATTTGCTCAAATATTTTTTTTTTCTTAATCCTTGCCAGGAGGAGGTACTGTTGTGTGTGAAAAAATTGTAAATTTTAATTTTTGATATTACATATTTAAATGTCATCTTCAAATGTGCTTGTTTTATTAATAATATAGTTGTATATATCAATAAATATTTTTTTAAAAAATTGATGTAACAATATCAAATAAAAAAAAAAAAAAATTAACTGCAAGACCGTTAAAAGCATACATGAGGCAACTACACGGGAAATTTTTCCCAGCTGAGCCCCCGGTAACTGCCAATATCTGATACAGCCTGAGAAGCACACTGAACCATGAGCGCTCAGCGAACTATCAACTCCACCATAAACTGACAAAGGCCCTTCAACCGGAGCCTATTCTTAAATCTTTGCCTTTATCTTCCTTTAGTAAGTCAACTGAGCCGTTCCATCAGCCCTCAGGGTCCCTGTAGCCCTATAGCCGATGTATGGTCATTACATTACCCCAATATTGGCTTTCTGTTTTGTTTATCCAACCGGAGGTTAGACTTCATGACCATAGTAAAAACCTAATACAGTGTGATATACGAGTTCCAGATAAGACGCCTGAAATGGGTACCTTAACCTTCTACGGGATGGGGAAAACACCTGGCGAGTGAGTGTCCTCAGCCAGATCGCTATCTTAGTTAGCCTTCACTCCAGAAAATTGGCTCTTCTTATTTAAGTACCAAGTGTTAAATTTATAACAGGTTTTTATATCGAAATTTAAAGAAAATAAAAAAACTTTATTCCGGAACTAATTGTTCCTAATTAACACTAAAACACTAAAGCACAATGACACGTTAATTTTGTCTGGCTACATAAATTTTGAATAGATATAATAATAGATAAATAAAAGAGACTGAAAATATATATTTTATTTACAACTGTATACAATATAAAACAAGTGAATTCGTGGAAAATAATTACAATGACATGTAATTTAGATTGGGCCGAAAAAAAAACTTTTTTTGATTTCAAAATTTTAATAGACCGAAAAGTTGCAAATTATATAGAAAAAAAAATTGCGAAATCGGTTGACGCTTTCGGTCGCGCATATTTCGAAAAATAATTTTTGCTATAATTTCTTTTTTATAATTGAATAAGATATTTTCTTAATTGAATTAGAGAAAGTTGAAAAGTAGTACGCCTGTTGTTATTGTTATCATCCATCATGTGTTAAGACTATCTTTATTTAAGTACTGTTTTTTCTATATACATTTGGTCTTTGTGCGAGCGAAAGAAAATTTATTCGCACCATAAAAAGTCACAATGTTCGTTTCTTCAAAAATGAAAATACTGTAGTTAATAAAATTAGAAATGATGTAAACAAAATCTAGACAAATGTGAAATTTTTAATATTTTGGGACCTATGCGCGACCTGATGATTTCGCCTAATCTAAAGCAATTCAAAACAATGTACTTAAACTCTACTTTAAGGTAATACAAACTATTACATTCAGAAAATATCTAATTCAAAATATTTTCATTTGTTTAAATTTAGTTGCAATATAAGCTACTCCCTATATCATCACTGATAAACGGTTCAAATAACAGGAATAAAAGTGAATCCCGACAAACTCGAATGAAATATCTGCAGAGTAATGACGGAGCTAATTCATTGTAATATCAGATAATTTGCAGAGTAGGATTTGTCGAGATCCAGGGAGCGTAAACTTATGCCAATTAACATGGTGGAAAGGGCAATGCTAATTACAACTTACGAAGAATTCAATTAAAAGTTGAACCTAAGTAACCTTCAGCCCTTCTCAAAATGCTGAAACAACTTCTAAATGACGTTATCTGAGACCTCTCGTTTGTCCGAAGAACGGGGATCGACTTATCTGGCAGGGGCATTGTTTGGTCGCAACGGTCTTCACTTTGAACTTTGAGGAAAATAAATTCATTCTATCATTTAATCTATTTAAAACGATTGAATATGATTGGACTTTTATAAAACTAATTAAAACAATTCCAAGTATAAAACTATAAATTAAAACTTCACTAACACACAATGGCAATATGTAGTTTAAATTACTGACTACTTAGGAAAACTATTTCAGTTTCACTGAAGTAACAACTTTGAGCTACATTGCAATCAATATTTGAAAATATTCAACTACTTCTTTATGTAAATAGTAGTTAATTTTGTTCAACTACTAAACTAGTTTAAAAAAATAAACACTCTAAACCTTTATGCTCCCCACAAATCTGTAGCTCAGAAGTAAGCTGACGTAACTGCAAAATTCTCGGTTATAGGGATATTGTTGTAATTATATTGTCGAGTTATTATATTTTCTATAACTTTGTTTTCTTATCTTATTTTAATATAGACGTGATATTATGACAGAAGTGGAAACTAGGATGTGATTAAATGTTAGATCTAATCTTGATGATTTAGGTTATTACGGGATTTTGCGAAAGGGGATACATAAACGATTGTATTTGAATGAATGCTACTTTAGTATTGAGTACTTGGATACCTGATGACGTGAATAACCTTTATTGCGGTGCCCACATGTGAAGCATTCGTTACAGGCAGCCATTGAGTATCACGCTGAAGCCTACTTGGAAACACAATGTGGTTATTTGTTATTTAATAACATTGGTGGTGCGTTATTTCGTAACAATAATCAAACAAATCTAAACTGTGTAGTACAGCGTCCTATTTCCTGCTTCTGTATCAAATATCTCACCTGAATCATGCCGCTACCGAACAAGGTAATCGCACGCAGTTAAATTCAGAATATATATACTTTTATTGATGCTCCGATAACTAACAACATAACTGTATTCACACACCATTCAGAGAAAAAAATAATCTAGAATTTTTAACATGGAACATGATTGAAACGGTGACCTAGTTGGTAAAAGCGATACGTTTTAGGGGAATGCGTTAAGATGTGTGGGGAATGTGTTAAAATTAGTTTGATAGTCTGATATAAGAAAAATAGGAGCAGTTATGAGCTCAACGCTTATACTATATAACTATTTTGACTAGGGAGTAGGTTCAAATGAGTGAGCTCCTTTTGTCTCTGTTTCTCCTAATACGAAATACAAATTTTAACCTGGATTTGACCGATCTTGCTCGATATTTCTATTCAAAATTATGGTTTGAAAACTTAATTTTATTTGAATAATCATTAACCGTTAATTTAATTTAAAATCTTACAGGTAAGTTTTAAATAATAAACAAGAGGTGGCGGCACAGCAAATTTGCATAACCTATTGACATATCAACAGAATTAGAATCTTGAACGACAAACTAGAAAATATTGATATCTTCCTTACTTCTCTGCATTTAAGGTATTCTGAAAAATCAAATGTGAAAAAATAAGATTTTCAAGGTACAAGAGGTTTCTAAATCCTTACATGTCTGTTTCAAGACAGAGACTAAATGTTTTACGGTACATAAATGACACGACATTAAAAAAAAGTGCAAGTGTCTCAGTCCACATTCTTTCTTTATCCCGAATCTATGGCACCTTCCCATGGGGTATCTAAGAGTAAACTAAAGCACCTTCCCAAGGGGTATGTACCAGAGGAAACAATCGATCACTTACCTACAAAAACGTTGTAGGAAACAACAATATTCCGGGGCTGTAGAAAAAAAAAAAAAAAAAAAAAAAAAAAAAAAAAAAAAAAAAAAAAAAAAAAAAAAAAAAAAAAAAAAAAAAAAAAAAAAAAAAAAAAAAAAAAAAAAAAAAAAAAAAAAAAAAAAAAAAAAAAAAAAAAAAAACCAAAGATTTTAGTAAAAACAAAGAAATTCTTCTCTGGGAGAAATGAATACACTGACAGATTCCTGATCAAACCTTACAAACTTTTGATAGGGTGCAGAAATAACAAGAGCAATGCCAATTGTTTCATGGTACACTGTTATCAAGGTACAACAGTCTTCCCTAATTATATAACAACAATAAAAGGAAGTAAAAAAAAAAAGTTAATAGAAATGCTTTTATAATGAAACCATATAAATAATAAAATACTTAAATTAGAAAAGAGAGGAAGAAGATAAACATGCAATGGATTAATAATAGTAATGAAAATAGAATTTAATAAAGCAAATATTAAAAAAATATATATAAATTAATGATAATAATAACAAATAAAAATTAATTAAATAGTAGTGACAGAACAAGTTCGTCATTTAAGGAAGAGAACATTAGAATTCTAAATGATTTCAAGAAATGTTATAATCCACTTTTCTATTCCTATAACCATGGAAACCTTATTAGAGATAGACCTTAAATAATAGAACTAAGGAAACAACATTTCTAAAACAGAACGATGTAGCTACCGAGAAATGAGGAACCGGAGAGGGAATAGAAGGAACATCTTCCTGGAAGTTCCCTATCTATTGGGTTAGCCAATTAAATCATTCAGAATGTAACAAATGATATTGATGACGGTCAATTAGAACCGGTTACATATTTAGATTCTCAAAAATGTATTCTATTAAATGTTAAATTAACAAACATGCTAAAGCTTCTTTTCAGATAAAATTTTTAAAATACAATAGAATAGAAAAAAATGTTTATTCTAGGACAAAGTCCTTTAAGAATAACATACATAACACAAAGTAAAATCATAACTGGCCGAGAGATTTAAAAAAAAAAAACAACAAAGATAAAAGTGAATACAAATTCGTATGAGAAGAAATATAAATAAAAAAAAATAGAATAAAAGAAAAAACTGTAAATAGAGAAATTTGAGAAATAAAAAATAAATACAGAATATTGGGGTTAATATTATAAACAAAATTTTAAAGAAGAAAACCCAGAAAAATTTTAATTAAAAAGAAAAAGATTAAAAATAATAAATTATCAACATAAGTATTAAAACATTATCACAAACAAACTTTAAATTTATGCTAATGTTTAGTGTCAGACATACCTTGTGGAATTCCAGATAATAGAGGATCGGACAAGAAAGGACCGTTGGGTTGCCGTACTTCTGTGGGATGGAGAAGAGAATATGAAGATTATCTATCATATTTATATTAATGGAACAGATACAGGGAATATAGGTACTGGATTTCTTGTCTGTAAAAAAAATAATATGGAAATTCTTTCTTTCAAATGTTACACTCATAGGATTGCCCGTTCGATAAAAAAAAATTAAAAATGAAATCTCTTGCTGCTATATAGTTAAAATAATTCATGTCCATGCACCAACTCCACCGAAATAGAAATAGAAGAGTTTTATCATTATCTACAAAACGCAGTTGATGGAGTAGAGTTGTCCTTTATTGTAAAAATTGTGCTAGCTTGACCGTAATGGGAGAGGTGACCATAATTAGTGATATTTATATATAACAGTTCTTTACTTTAGTTGTTTTAATTGCCTTGAGAACGTAAGCGTCGTTTTAATTGATATTTTCTCTTCAACTTTTGTAACAGTTATTTCGTTAATGTTTCTAGTTTCTGTGGCCCTGTTCTGACTGACTTTAAAAGTTTTTGAAATTGGATCTGTAAACAAAAATTACCTTTAATGTGTTTTTACCCATTTTAATTTACATACAAAGAACAACAAAATACATCTATGTCAACATAAAATAATTTCTTCACCCATTGGATACATTTTTTCAGAACATGGCCTGAATTTGTGCTTGATAATTTTTATATTTTTGGGTCACATATCTATATATTGAAAATTATTTCATATGTTGAATATTCAAATAGTTTATTTTTTTTTAATTTTGTAAATTTGTCTGTGTTCCTAACCAATAATAAAGTGTTATATTGTCCTATGTCAGTTAAACAGTCTTTTTATAAAAAAGTCGAATGATTTGGGTCATACTTCCCAAGACTTGAGTAAAAGTTCTGCGGGAAATTTTTTTAATTTATTGTGTTGAATGTTTTAATACTAATAGAAAGTCAGTTTTATAATTTTGTAAATTTTTCGTATAGTAAAATTGTTTTTTAAAAAGAATTTAGGTATTCTCACTATGGAGAAATATGTTCGAAACATCTTAATCTTCATTTCTTCCGGATATTCCTTCTTACTAATATTCTTATTCTAATAATTTCGTTTATGATTCGTTTATCGTTCTCAAGTTTTTTGGTTAGTTTTCAAGGTCTGTAGAAATCTAGTACAGTGGCCACCAGAAGATAGGACAGGAGAAAGTATAGGTGATTTTTGTATATCAATTTATATTTTTAACCTCGACCAATTAGAGAATTTAAAAAAAAAATATTTCCTATTTTTTTTAGTTGTTTGCCTGCGTATTGATTTTCGCTCTAGAAAAAATATTCTCAAAGGAGATATGGAAAAATTTACAGTTTTTAAACATTTTAGTTCCTGGAAAAGGGAAAAAGAGAGGGGAAAGAGGATAATACGGGCTTCGGTAGAAATATCTAAGGGATCAGTCGAAACGGAGGATAGAAGACAGGCAGGTGCATTCGCCGAAGAAAGGCAGCAGCCGGCAGGTGTGAAGGCATTACTTTTCAGTATTGATATCCAATCGCTATATCTTTCCAATCTATTCATAGGAAAAAGATTTGTTTACTCCTAATTTAAATCCAAGTGATCCTTTAACGTTCCAGGTAGTTTCTAGAGAAATTAAATGAATGCTGGATTAGCGAACATTGTGCCCCTTGAAAAAATAAGTAAATTCCTCTACTGTGTAAAGAAAAAAAAATTTCTCAATTTATCCTCCTACCTAGTGTTTCATAGGGATAATTCGAAAGTTGTGTTAATATGGATATATGTCTTGATTATTACTATTGAAGAATACAAGGACATTCTACTAAAGGCGTGATTATGAGAATAATATCGTCTCGAAACGTCATTAAAATAGTTGTTTTATTTTTATTGAATGAACCTCAAGAACGTTATTAAACATATACAGGTATTTTTTCGTTGCGTCAAATGATGAAAGGACAGATCTGAATATTTTATCTTCGTTATACAATTGTTGTGATTAGTAATGGTGACTATTATAACAATTAATTAACCTGTAGCAGTTTGAATAACTAAACTTGATGGATGTTTCAAAGGCTTGTCTACGTTTAATGCACTGCAGCATGTCGAGCTGAGAGGAACATGTCCGTTTGAGAAAAGGGTCCATTTAATAATTGATTAACTTTATTATTGTTGGAAGTTTATTATCCTTTTATGTTATACAAATGTTTTAATGCAAACTCTAAATTCAAATTTTAGTTTAGTTAATTTCAACTAGATTTTAGTTGATTCTGATTTTAACTGTGAGTAAAACAAATTTCCCAACGTATTATCAGCATTTCTAATCCAGAAATGAAAAATCCGGGATTTGTACAGAAATAAAGTCAGAAGATGCGTCTTTGACTTCAATATTTAGTACTATACAAAAGTCCAAAGCTTCTAATAAATTACAAAAGACTTATTCACATGAGTTGTTAGACCTATTTGGACATACGGAGTTGAGCTTTGTAGCTCTACCAAACCTTCTAAGCCTTCTCTTAGAATCTTCAATGCTTCTTATTAGAGCACAAACAAACTTCTTAATTTTAAAGATAAAGATCTTAATTTTCTATATGCTGTAATTTATCCCAAACCAAATATCAACCCTTTCGTAGTAAACAACCATACTATACTCGAATTCATTAACCTCTTAATTTGCTTCACATTCACATTTGCTTGGTTTCTGATAACAATAGCTATGAAATATTTACATTTGCATATTTCTTCTAGCCAAGTAAAACATTTAATATCATAAAAATATATATGTTTTAAGGGATTTGGAATCAATTTGAATTACTTCTATTTTGCATATTTATCTACATATCCGACATATCAGTATTTGACTTTCGATGTTTTAATTTTTTTGGGTAGACAAAAAAATAGCTATGGCAACTCCTATTTTTTTTGTCCGCTTAATTTATAAGCTCGTGCTTGTTCAGGTGCTGATTCTTCCCGTTGCGCGATTTTTTTAAACGTATTTGCTTCTATTGGAATTGTTTGATCAGATTAATATCTATTATCATTGGAATATTACTTCACTGGTATTTTTTCCGATCTTCCAACTATCGTTTAATTACCCAGTCTATCACGCATTGTCCACCAAGACACTTCATTTGTTAACAGACCTTTAGCGTAGTTCTTTCCTAATCTACCTCTATGCTAAGATTTGCAAATAATAAACCTAAAAATCATATTTTCAATGCATTTAGTGTTTTTTTTTTTGTTTTTTTATATAACAACTTTAATAATCTACAGATGATATTTCCTATTATAAACCGCAGGTAGCCCAGACCTTTCGATGGACGAGCTGCTGGAGAAGATGAAGGAGCTGCAGAGGGCGAACAGGAGGCGGTGGGAGGCGGCGAGGGCGACCCAGTCCCCAGAAGAGATGCCAGTCTTCGACACCACCCTCGTCACCAACGTCACTGCCCAGGAGGGAGCCACTGCCTTCCTCCACTGCAGGGTCAAGAATCTCAAGAATAGAGCTGTGAGTGATCAATTTTTAGTTATTAAAATATATTTACTATGATATTTAATGGGTTATTGATTATTGATTATTTTATTACTAATGTAATACATTTGGGTTGGATAATAATCTATACTGTTACATAAAAAGGAGAAGCCATTTTTCGTTTGTGATCACTAACCACAAAAACTACTGAACCAATCTTTACCAAACTTTAACTACGTCCTCTTTACAGATCATGAAAGGTTTAGCAATAATCAAATTTACACATTTTCTTTTAAATTGTTCCTAAAAAGCGATAAATATGTGGTGCGCAGAGAAGTCATTGAAAATTGAATGATAGATGATGCGTGCCTTAAGAGAGGTTATATTTACTTTTTTAAGTCATATCTTTTCTGTTTACGTTTTCCTTTCGCCTTGATAATAGCTCACGCTGTAAGCCGAAACGTCGCCACTATGATCTTGTTGCTTTTAAATAACTCCATAAATCTTCCATTTCATTTAATTACGGTAAAAAAAACACACTATCATTAAATATTAATGATTGATTTACTAAAATATATTTTACCGTTGTCAAACTACTGCTAAATCTAGTCTTAATGTAAGTGCGGTTCAGTTTCTCAAGCAATGGGTTTTGCTTTCTGTTGACTTGAAAATCTCAGGAGATAAATGGAAGTTAGTTGCTCAGACAGCTAGACAGCGTCTTACTACAGCTCAAAGTTTTGCTAGCTTTCTAGATGTAACCGAGATGAACTCAGCTTCATAAGTTTTAAGATTTTAATCTATGGCATCAAAATAATATGGCTTATGTTACAGTAGTGCCTGAACTTGAATTCGGAAAACATACTAACATAAATATAAGGTCGTTATAAATTAAACATTCAGAGATTCGATGGGTGAGCGAACTGGGACGTGAGTCGTGGGTTTGAATCCCACCTGGGCTGGTTAAAATTTATTTTGAACCCAAAAAACGAATCTGGACTTTCCTTCCTTGGCTAGAATAGGTTAATAACCTGTAGGATAACCCGTTCTTCCTAACCTAGTAGTCCAGTCATATTTGGACATTACCTAGAAATATTCCCTAAAAGGGGAAAATTTGCCTATATGTAGTTCTAGTATCCATTAATAATACTGAGTCTTGTGGTACTTCTACTGGCACCAACTTAAAATAGGAAATCTCTTAGCCTTGATGGATAGGAAAAATTTATTGGAAAGAAAGTATTGCAAGATAAGATGCTACATCGGTGGGAGTATTGTCTTTAGTTTAAAGAAAAGTTCTTGTCGAAAGCTTAAGCAACATCCAGAAATACTCCAGTTGCGTACACTTTGTGCTCTATTGCCATGCATATATAGTCAGTAACTTTGCGCGATTGGTGTGTAGTCAAATGTTGTGTTATAAATTCAAATTGATGGTCTGGTATTAGATTTGTTAGTATATCAAAGAGTCTTTTGTATACTACGATTTTGAAAATTGAAATAAAATTAATATATGTAAATGAAAATTTAATTAATCACATTCTTTATATAACAAATCATATATCAGAACAATATTGAATTTAAATCCCTCATACCTATATAAATTAATCTTCAGAAGGGAGTAGGGTATTCCAATTAATTTTATGTAATTATCAACAAATTAGTGAGTGGAATCTAGTCTGATGGGATTTGAATTATTTAATTGTTAGAATTGAGGAAAGTGTGTAGTCAACAATGGTATGTGTATTGGGTTAGCTTTATTTTATTAAATATCTGTATGTATATTTTTTGTGTTGTTTATTTATTGATGTTCATAGTCCTAAACCAACTAGGGCATTAAGAACAGGTAGTTTGAGAATGTGATTGATTTCGTGGTTCCATCACCAAGAAAATTTTAACTTTATACCAACATTTCGACCTTCCTTGTAGGACTTTTAAGATTTCAGACATCGACTGCCTCCTCTCCTGACTAGTTCGGCCGCAGATTGAAACCTTGGCACTCCATAAAACGTTTTTACTTGGACGTGTTTTCTTTCTCCAGACTTCATTCTCACTGATCATTTTATCATCATTTTCCTATTTTATTCAAGTGTCAACAAAATATTCCTATTATTAATTAATAATAATATTGGTGAAATACCGATTTAAACACCATTTTTTTTATTACCATTAATGTTCTTCAAATATATTCTAAATTCTTTCTTTTTGTAATTTTAGGTGTCTTGGGTTCGTAAACGAGACTGGCACATCCTCACCTCTGCCATGTTCACTTACACCAATGACGAGCGGTTCCAGGTCATCCACACTGAGGGAGCTGACGACTGGACACTTCAGATCAAGTACGTCCAGAAGAGAGATGACGGTGCTTACGAATGCCAGGTAAATACGAAACCATTATTACAAAACACTCATATATTAATTTATTTATTTTCTATTTCATAGGAGTGGTATATATAGGAATGTTTCAAAAGCCAAAGGTTACTGGTTTCAGATTTGATGATTTTTGACGGCCAAAGGACATCCTTGGCCACTCTCCTTCCCAACAAATTAGTTTTCTTCCTTAGGGATACTATTTTGAGATCTGCCAGGATTTAACAATTTTTAAAGTTGCGAATGGATATCATTGGCCTCTCTTCTTCACAACAACTTATTTTTCTTCCTGAAGGGCACTATTTTTAAACCTTGGTGGATTCAACGATTTGTTGTTGTTGTTTTTTTTTTTTTGGGGGGGGGGGGGGGGGGGGGTTTAACGTCCTTATGTACTCCAACTAGGACAGGAAGGACGGTTTATTCTACAGGTTACCAACCTATTCTAGGCAGGATGATAAGGTCAATATTTATTTGTGGGTTCACCATGATTTAATGATTTTAAACTGTCGCAGGATAGTCCGCCATTGTTGCCCTTTTGAAAATCCACTCTCAGGATAACATTTTGAGATCATCTAGGATTTTAAAAGGGTTTATTGATGACGATTGGTATATTTTTTTTTAATTTGTGGCTTTTTTGGCCCGCTGTAAATTTGTTAGTTATAGTTGCATCTAATGTTTGACAATAGTTTCCTTGAAGCCGTAGTTTATATATTTATATTTATAATCTATCTATCGTTTTTGCCAGTCCGGAAGAAATTAAGATTTTTTTTTTTTTTACGTCTTATCGTCCTTATGTACTCTAATTAGGACAGGTAGGACGGGTTATCCTACAGGTTACCATTCTATTCTAGTCAATGTTGGAAGGTCAAGATTCATTCCATGGGTCCGCTACGAAATTAATCTTCAGGACCGAGCGCGCTCAAGGCATTGCGTCCCAAATATGCATTTAATACTTGAAAGTTTTTTCAACAAAATGTAGTATTTGTGTTATATTCAGGTTAAATTTTCATGAACTAGACAAAACAAGAAAGTAAATAAATAAACAATAAATAAAAAGTTAAATTAGGTTTTCTTCTCTAGCAATATCAGCCAAGCGTCACATCGCGACTTTACTGTTATTACCGTTATTTCCAACTAAAGCGCATATGTTTTAAATTTCTTTATTCTAATTTTGTTCATTTCGCAGTATGTTTAAAAGGCGTTCTATCATGTTACTTAAGCTTACATGCTTTTGCGTAAGTTAATTTAAAATTTATATATGTATACGAGTGTGTATAAACTTACTAGTTTATTTGTGGACTTATATCTAAAAAATTCTTCTTATATTTATTTATTTTTTATATAATTTATTTTTATGTCAATTCATGTATTTGTGTATAATAAGTATATTTTTATTTCATATATTCTTTTATAATTAAAATTATTATATATCTATGTAACTTTCAGTTTCATACAGTTCGCTAATTCTTTATTTAATTGAGGAAAAAAAAAACTATAATATTACTTTATGCATACTCTCTCTCGTTCCAAATCACCTCATGAAGCTGTTTTAGGAATTATTCCACAAATTCTTTTTGTGTGTCTGTTCGAAAACAGTTTGCTGTTTTCTTGTGAGCTGGGAGTATGTTACAAATCCTCTTCGAATTGTCGAAGAAAAAATCCTTTCTCTAAGTTCTTAAATAATTCGAAGTCCCTATTAGATCTTAAAGTTCATATAAAACATTTAAAATATGTTTATGGATAATGGTCAATGATTCGAGATGTAGTATATAAAAATGATTGTAAGTTTGTATGGTAAATAATAGGAAGAGGAATTTTTAACTTTAAAAGAAATATGATGCAATTTGTAATTTATAAAATGTATATTCAATTGTAGATATCAGAGAGAAGTCTACTTAATAAGTTGAAGTTTCTATTGAGAAATGTTAGCATTTGATGTAATTGAATATTAAGTGTTACCTATATAAGTAAATAAAAGATATGATAATTTAAAACTTTTGCGTAAGTGGTCTCGTGAGTAAGAGGAGAATGGGCAGAACTTTTTATTAGATTGACATGACAAGAAAAAGGAAGCTTTGAAGAAAAAAAAAAAAGCTAAAATTTAAACCTAATAATCTAAATCTTTGGAAATTCATACAATTTAAAAATAAGATAATCGATGTCTACTATGTAAGGGGTGTCACATATCTAATGGTTAGATGATAGACTAAATGTTTTTGCATTTGCTTCGGTCCTAATATTCTCCGCTTTCCAGCTTAGTTGAAGGACTTCTTTCCATTTTCCAGGTTAAATATCTATTTTCCCTTCTTTCCTAAAAACTAAAATAATAATATAAATTATTAGTATTGAATAGCTTCATCCGTTCCAAGCACCTCCATAAATAAATATCAAATTTATGTAATATAATCTAACTCAGAACTGCTGGAGAGGTATCGTGTAACCAAATTACGTTATTATTTAATTATCAATATACGATCCAGGAATTAATTGAAAGATAAATATTTGAAAAGCTTATTATTATATTTTATATAATTGCTATAATAAGTAAATAAAATGTATGAAAGTAATGTATGTAAATAAAATGGCGATAATAAAATGTACAGATTTTCAATTAAATTTTCATAAAAAAGCGATAAATATGTGATGTGCAGTAAAGTTTGATAATCTACCGACAGGCGGCGATCACCATTCGAGAGAGGTTACATAGATACGGTGTTTATATAGAGGTATGTAATTATGCTGAAATTTAATTATTTTCAATTAAATTGCTTTAAAAAAAAAACTAAAAATATGTAGTGCGACATGTGGATCCCAGTGCAGTTTCAAAATCGACCGACTAGCGCCATCCTGTAACAGAGTTTACAACGGCAAAACTATTAAACCCAACTGTATCTAATTTTAAGTACATCTTTATAAATATATAATGGTTTACAAAAATAAAGTTTACTATAGTAATAATTGTTCGCGCCAATCGGCGCTTATGTTGAGGGGGAGAAAGGAGAAAAGATCTAGTATATCGTAATAGACGCACCCTATGAATTTCCGGTGCAACTAGCCCTTATCTGCGTCAATCCCTACTAGAATATTCCTCTTTCTTCTAGCATCTGCGCTTCAGTACGCACCTATTTAAATTGCCCAAGACCTCATAGTCTTCCATCACTTTTTTGACCAAGACAAAATAGTCTTCCAGGACCCTATTCTTCTTTTAAAAGTGATTTTATTTCCTGTGCCAGTCAGTAAAGATTTAGTTCTTCCCTTAATGAGTGGTGATATAAGAGGAGGAGAGCCTGAATAGATTTTGCAGCTTGGGAGAAGCATTCACCTGCCTGTAAGGATTTCGGAGGCCTCCGAACAGACCGTCGGCGGCAATAACAAGGTGAGAAGTTTATTATGTAACATTTGTCTAGGTTATCTTCTCTATTATATCTCCCCAAGGGTGCGAAACCACGTTTTGATATTTTCCCATTTTCTCGAGGCCGAGGCGAGTTTTTCGCATCGGAAATTATCGTTCTTTTTCTATACAATAATAATAATTTAAATGTGCAGCAGAAAAGAGGTTTGGCACATTATTGTATACTTAAAAAATTAAAATCCAACCTTATTAAACCGATAAAATTATTGCCAAATCAAAATTTTGAACCCTTGCTTATTGATATTGTGTGTGAAACTATGATTCATGGACCTCGCGGATAATTTAATTTGTCCTCTCCTTGCTTAAATAAGGGTAAGTGTTCAAAAAACATATCGTAAGTTAGTTAGCGGCATAACCTTTATTTTTGCTGCTTATTTAAGTAAAGTTTATTCGACACCAAAAGGTTCTATAGCCGATACAATAAAAGCACGTTTAAAGTCTAAATATAATTAGACTACTATAATGTATGTATGTAATATATACTACGTCACCTTCTTAGATCTAGGAAGGTTTAGAATGGTAAAGTTTAATATAATAATGATTTAAATATACGGTATTAAGTGACAGAAACGAAGTTTTACACACTCATAATCACATTCATAAACTTTAAAGCTTAGAAATCAAAATGCAACTAGATGTAATCGATAAAATTATTTCTGCCAAATGCAAATTTTTACCAAATCAAAGTTTCAATTCTTTGCTTTTTATTGTGCGTAAAAATATGATCCATGGGCTTTTACTTGCTAGCACTGATAAAGCAGTCCATTATCCGGAAGTTTCTTAATAGTCTCTGTCCATCTGGATTACCAACTCATATATTAAAATAAAAAATTGGATGTTCAATTATGCTTTTAGGTAATCTTCAAACGACTAATTTGTACAATTTTAGGTTAAAAATTACTGCTATGCGTGAAAATATCATTAATAAATAAATCCGAATTTCATACTTCGAAACAAGAATCTTATCGAAGAAAAATAACACAAATTATTGGTAAAAATTATCTAAGGTTTTCACTTATGAGAGCGGGTGAAACAGTGACAGGGGATAACTGTAATAAAAAACACAACTGCAATGAAATGATAATGGCAGTGAAACAAGGTAAACATGTAAGTTGGCTGTCCAGAGAATCTATTTTTTATTTCGTCGGAGCAAGGCATTAAATGCTTGCTAGAGAACCTTAACTACTTAAATTTATATTTGTTAGATAGAGATTATTTCTCGTTACCTGAACACGATGGCGATCAACAGTGTATCCGAAATGTTAGTCGCTAAATAAGTCATGTTTTATTGGTTTATTTTATTCGTAATATTGACTGATACATCTTTATTTAACAAATCCAATTCTGTTTGATGAATATTTGTGCGAATCTGTTAAAATAAATAACGCCGTGTAATTAATAGGAGTGGTAACTATTAATTTTCTGTAGTGCCTTGAAACCGCAGGGGGTTGGAAGTAGACCGAGTGCGCAGCTTTTAAAGGAAGAAAAATGAGACAGAAGAGAGCGCTTAAAAACTTCCACCTTTGTTAATTGCCTATCCATTACACCTGATTACTAAACCCGTTTTATTCTCACCTGTCTAAAAAAATCATTCTTTTTTTCCAATATCATAGCTGTGAACCTACCCCAATTTAATGAAAATTTAAAAAATATTACTTTTAAAACATTAAAAAATAATCACATATTGCTATGAATCAATTCAAGCGGTAATATTTAGTGTAAAATTGAATTTGGCCAACAGGCATCATTTATGCCTTTAGGCCAAATTATTTTTCAGAAATGGGAGAATCGGATTTAAAGGTGAGGTGATTTAACGTAACAAGTAAACATTTTACTTAACAAACGTTTATTGTTCAAAAATAATCTAATATACATAATCTTTCAAAGAACGAATAAAATGAAAGTATAACAAATACCAGTTTAGTTAAAATATTTAAATATAGTAAGTAAAATGACAGTTAATTTTTTTTCTCTATATACCTTTGGGAAATAAGTACTTTTGTCAGTATGCAACCGAGAACAGAAAAAAATCGTGTGTGAAAAATCGCCATTACAACAAATTTAGTGATTGTTAATTTTATACCAATAATATTAATAATTATATACCAAAAACACATAGTTTTCGAGATACAGACGAGAAAACTGAAAACTGTGCTAAAGTTTTGCGGTTTTTCCAGTACTACACAAATCGCACCAGGTTGTCAGAGTTGCAAACATGAATATCAACTTCCCTTATTTTATAAGGGTAAATCGACAACAACAAAAACAAAGGTTGATAAATCAACTCATTAAATGTTTTAACGCAATTAATGATATAATGGTTGGAGTAATATTTATAATGTGCTTTATTTAATTAAAAAATATAAATCATGGTAATGTGTTGTGCTATTAACATAAAATTCGTAACTAATGCTTGCTAAATGACTTACTATATAAAAAGACTCAATGGCCAAGCGAATTGGTGTGAGGGTCTCTACGAGCTCGATACGTAGGGCTTGGGTTCGAATCCCATCGTTCACCTATTATTAATGTGGATTAAAATCTTCATATTCCTACCCTGGCTAAAATATGTTAGTAACCTGTAGGATAAACCATCCTTCCTGTTCTAGTTAGGTCACATAAGGACGTTAAGTTTCAATAAACAAAAACTTATCTATAAATATGTTAATATAAAAAATAAAAAGGCCATGGGTTCAGTACTTAATGGTAAGGATATACTGCTAATAGGCCAACGGTTGTGAAAGGAGGAGATTTGGCCCACATCACGCTCAACAACTTGGTTTTTCCCCAATTAAGAGTACTCACTTTTAAGAGGCTGGGTATGCCACAGAAGGGTCTTCCGACATTGAAGTCGAGCTAAAACCGAAATAACAGAAAATAAATTTTCTGAAAGTCGGGCTCGAGCTCGGGCCCGGGAGCTTGTTAGTCAAGTGTCTGACCCTCTGATCTACCGCAAAGATGTTCATACAAAATATTGAATTTTAGAGTATATAAAGTTTTCAAAGTAATTATATCATAGCAGTTATTTCTGGTAGAGGGAAGTGAGGTAGCCCAATTGATTTAATGAACAATCAAGTTTGAATCCGGCAGAGGTAAATAATTATTACTCTGTTACATCGAACAAGAATAAACCCAATTGTCCAGAGACCCCACTAATACACACACAAACAGCCCTTAAAAAGTGGCTAGCTTCAAAATGAGGAATAACCTGGTGGTTAAACGGTACAACCATATTGAACCTAAGACTCCCCATTTGCCCCCAGCGTTACTGTTAAGTACACCTAGTTTTAATTTTGATTAATTTCTCTTGGTAACAGTTTTTCCTTCTTCTCTGGATGCAGATTAGTTATTGCGAATTTTAAAATTATTTGTAATTCGTTCGGATTTTTATGCGATTGTAGTACTCCAGCAACATGCAACTTTTTCCTAGACATTGGGCAATACCATAGGAGCCGCACTATATTATTTCACACAGCAAAAAAGTAGTCCACTCGCTCCACCAGAAGACAACTCCAACTTTAGTAGAAACTAGCAGTAATTTTTGATCGCTGGGTGAGCGGGACAGAAGAGAGGGATCGGGAGCAGTTAGTGATCCCCGGCTAAGTTGGCAATTAAAATGCAGGGCCAATGAAAACGGTCCACCTTTAATCCACCCCTCTTCGATTTACCTTTAATCCCAGAATGAAACTGTTCTGTTACCTTCCATCTCACACTCCATTGGCCACTGCCCATTTGGAGGCGGAACCGGATGGATTTCGTCGTCCTATCTCGCTTATATTGGACTTCTGTCAACATAATTAGGAAGCAATTGTTTCTAGTTACTACGAAATAACATGAACGGAATATGATAGTGTAATAAACAGGGGGTTTCTTAAAACACAAGATTTATTAACAAATAAATATAACATAAAACAATTACGTACACACAGAACAGACCAAGCAGCCCTAGAACTAACTAGAACACTACTGTTTTATTACTACACACGCAACACACACGACTTTTCGTTTTAAGTTTCACAATATTCTCACTGTTATATTCATAACCATTTTGCATAGCAACGAGAAGCCATACGTTCTAGAAGAATCTACCGTTGCATAGTAACGGCTGCTCTCGCCAATTTCGTTACACTGCCTCCTCCTTAATAGAATTCCTCCTGGAATGCTTTTGTTTCCACCTGGAGCAATCCTGCTTCCTCCTGGCACACTCTTGGTTACTCCATGAATTCTGCTTCCTCTAGAAACGCTTCTAATTCCTCGGTAACTCTTCTGGTTCCTCCTGGAATGCTTATGCTTCCTTCTGACATGTTGCTGCTTCCTCTAGAAATACTTTGCTCCTTCCTGGATTGTCTGGTTTCTTCTTCTTTCACATCAGTTCTTCATATACCTTCGTGTCTCATCTTCCAGGACAATTTCTTCTTCTGTTCTACTCTTTTCCAATATTTTATCTTCTCTTTCTAAACATCACAGCTATTCAGTCATGTTTAGATGTATGGCGCCTCTTTATGAACGTTTTGTGTTTTCTTTTTCTTTTCATTTTAGGTGGTTTATCGAAATTACTCTTGTTCTCTATATCTAGTACTTTAACTTTCCTGATTGGAACATCATCATTTGTTTTCTCTGCTATTACATTCATGAGTTTTCTTTTACTTTCAATGGCATATTCTTTCTTAAAGAATTCTTTCCTTTCTTCTACATTACCGTATTCTCCAATAACGATGATTAAGACAGTCTGGTCATCAGCTGTCACTGGATTCAGCCATTCACTCGCATCATATTCTTCTTTTATTCCTACCTCACATCTTCCCAGATTTGTTAATTGAGGCAAAATTTCATCTTCCTTAACAGTTACATACTTTCTTTCTTTCACATGATTTTTTATTTTGTTTTTGGTTCCCAGTTTCTTCATCAGTCTCTTTTTCGGCCTCATGTTCATCAATAGACAGGACATTTTCAATTTCACCTTTACTATAGACCTCGGTCAATGCGTCGAATTTTTCTTGAAGATTCGTGATCTCACTATCATCTCTCCGCAGGCCGGATACCTCCTGCGAGAACACTTCGAGTCGATCGGACATTTCAGTAAAATGTTTTGTCCACCAATCATCGATTTTGTTAATTATTTCCGTCGACAGCTTCCTGATAGATTTTGAAATATCATTTTCGAAATCTAATGTCTCAGGATTTATATCTTGACTGATATAATAATGATTAAGCCGTTCAAATAGCGTCGTCTTCGTACCTCCAGTATCCATTTCCAGCTCCTCCAGTTCCACCCTCAGTTCTGATACACGCAATTCCCGAATTCCCTTAACAGGCATCCTGATTTCACAAATTATATTTGTTAACAAACCTAACCCCACACCTGACACCAATTACAATTTATTACAATAAACAGGGGGGTTTCTTAAAACATAAGATTTATTAACAAATAAATATAACATAAAACAATTACGTACACACGCAACACACACACACGACTTTTCGTACGAAGTTTCAAAATATTCTCACTGTTATATTCATAACCATTTTGCATAGCAACGAGAAGCCATACGTTTTTAGATGAGTCTACCTTTGCATAGTAACGGCTGCTCTCGCCAATTTCGTTACAATAGTATTTGGAAATAGGATTTGCGATTTGAAAACAATTGGACATCATTAACTAGGATTAACTAATACCCTTAAATAGAATAGAGACGTGGGATGTGCTTTCTCTATTAGATATTAGTTTGACTTTGTTGTATTGATAAAACCCATCAAAACTTTGAAACGCAAATCATAAATTATTATTTCAAAACTTTCTTTTATTAAATAAATATTACAAGTTGTCCCACTAAAGGGTAATGAATAATACGGATGACAAAGAATCCATCCGAAAAAAATTCCTCTAATTATACAAGAGACAAAATATAATAAATATTATTATAAAATAAGACAGGAAATAATAGTATAAACAATAAAATAATTGTAATAATAAAGAGAATCTTTCTATTGAAGCTAAATTGCGTCATTATAAAACAGTTGTTTGACCCTCAATGTTAAAAAGACTAGGGAAGGTTGTTAAGTAAAACGTAATACAAAATTATATCAAAATATTGAAAAATAAACAAACGACAAAATCAAATTTCTAGAAGTAGTTAAAACACAAATACAAATTGAAGGAGAAAACATTAGGCGCAGGTGATTAAAAAGTATTGGAAGAAACGGAAGAGTTGTTGAACGTGGTCCATAGATGGCCGAATTTGAAAGAAGTTGGAAAGAGAAAAAATAAATAAATAATTTCAAAACTAGTTTCTATAGTTTCAAAACTAGAGTATATTTTATTTAGCATTAATTTAAGAATATAGAATTACTATATTTAATTTTTTTTTTTTACATGGTTATGTCTTTTAGTTGGGAGTTATACTTTTTTGTATAACTTTTTTTTCTTTTAAAAATTGTAATATTTTGACACTGAACTGAACTGGCTCTGTTGTTGCTCGAATCAAAAATCGTCAGATTCCCGTTAAGAAATTTATTGCAGAATATTTTTTATTAAATATAATTTGTCGCTAGGTCTTATATTTTAAGAGCTATATTGGTTTGAATAAAAAAAATCATTTTATATATTTTTTTCACCCTCAAAGTGTCTAATGTTTTTTCACATTCAAAATAAAACATTTTGCTCGGATCGAAAATTAGTCTGCAGTATCCTTATTAAAAATATTATGGAGAATATTTTTTATTATATAACAATTGACCCAGCTTTTAGGCGTTATTTTGGTTTGAATGAAAAAATTAACATCGTAGCCTTTGTTTCACACTCAAAATTGTATTACACAAATCTGACAAACTCTAGCTCAGAACGAACATTTAACGACAGTTTCCTGTTAACAATTTTATGTAAAATATTTTTTGTTGCATAACATTTGTCGCTAGAAACTATATTGGTTTGACTGAAGAAAGTCACATTTGCTTATTTTTTTAAGTGTTAGAAGTTTTTTCACACGCTGTAGCGTTGTTGGTGTTGCTCCAATTGTGAATTTGACAATATTTCCCTACCACAAGTATAATGGAAATATTTTTTGTAACATTACATTGTCTCTATGGCCTATGGTTTGAATGAAAAAATTTTATGGAAAACATATTCTAAAAATATGGATTGAAAGCTTATTTCTGAGATATACTACACGTGGTTCAGATTAACTGCTCATCCTAAAAATATTCTACAATAGATGGAATTAAAAGAAGACGATTGAAAAGAACATCAAAGAACCTCCGAGAAAAATTTCCTAAAAAAGGAAGTAGTTGAGATTTGGTAAATCCGTATGTTTATGGGAAGGTTCAATTCAAAAATACCTTCATATATTTATTTATTTGTTTAAAAATATTTATGGAGTGAAAAAGAAAGAAGGGTTTTTTTTTTGTTTTTTTTTTAGAAAAGAATATTCAGAAACTACATAGCATATTTCCTTTGCCAGCCACTCACTCTGTTAATATACTTTTTGAATCCTCCATAATAGTGAAAATGTTCTATATAAAGAAAGGTGTTTAGCTGAAGACAATGGCTGCTATTAGTAGGGTTACAAGCTGCACGTTGGAGTGCAAATGGTTTTGAGATGTTTTCTTCCTGAATAGTCTGTAATTCCATCTCGATTCATACAAAGATATGTCCAATGGCGGTTTTATATTTCTAAATCGAACGTATAAAATGTCTGTTTCTGAGAAAGACAGGAGGCAATAATGATGAGCATTAGCTATATAAAGTTACAGTAGACTCTGGCGTTATGGTGTCTGACATCGTATCGAATAAGAGAAAACGCTAGATCATTAATTACAAAATATAACCATAATAATACGATTTTATTATTAAAAAAAAAATCACTAAACACAAAACAGCAATTCGATAAGCACTCCTATAAGTGTAATCCGATAAGTGTATCATTAGTTACCATGTTTTAGTTCCGATTATATTTTTGAACCGATTTATTTATATTTTTGCTCATTAAGCTATGTTATCATAGATTCATATGAAATGGACAGTCTTTTAATTGCTAAACAATAGTTTTAATTTAAAAAAAAAATACAATAAAACTCTGTTATTTACATTTATTTCTAGACATTTCTAAAAACGGTAGATAGACCGAGTTACTTATTGAGTAATGCTGTTATCCCTAGGGAGCCCGAACATAAAGCGTACCAAACCATTAACTAGTGTTCGAGTCTAGTTTCTAGATCCCTAGAGACGCCCCCATAGGTATTACAACAATAACCGAAGAGGCATGAAAGGGTAAAGGGAGAAATTGTGGTCACCATGTACCCTGTAAGACACAAACGGGATAGGTAATATTTTTTATAATTTTTATAGTTGTTAAAATAATTTAAGAAAAAACAAAATAAAAAAAAGTAGGTGTGTAGGACCACACGCTGGAAGTGTAAACTTAGATTAGATAAACACAGCACTAAAACACATATTCTTCACGTGTCACTTCTCACTGCTATAATATTTTTTTAATTTGAAAAATGGAGTGAATTCAGCAACAAAACTAGAGAACTTCAATTTTAAACTATGTTTATTTTCCTTACTTATTGAATATTTTGATCTCCTCCATGAATATATGTGTATATATATATATATATATACATTATTCCATTTAATTTCTAAAAAGTTGCTCGAGTGATGCCTATAGATAACGTTTCGAAAATTCAGTTTTCCCCCTTCCTATCGCACTTCTTCATGTCATAGCTTCTCAACCAAATGAACTAAAATTTTCAATAGAATGCCGTTTTAAATAGGATGAACCAAGCCTCATTTATAGTCCAGTAAAATAAGGGTTTGCCGAAGAAAATACTGCGGAACTTTTATTCTCAACGGATCATTATGTTTTTTGGGGTGCTGAATCCGAATCTGAAGTTTGCTACCACGGCAACCATCGGCTTTATATTCAAAATCGCAAAAAAACTCCAAAAAAAAACGTTATTTTCGTTTTTTTATCTATAACACGATAACGAAGCTTTTTTCGAAGAAAGTCTTCAAATATTAATTGTAGCTGGAACTAGTACTTACATAATAAAAAAATTAAAAAATCGGACCATTTTTCGCGAAGTTACGTTATTGGGAAAAAATGGAGAAATTGGCCAACTTTCCGTCAGTCCCACAGCTCCGCGAAAACACGTTTGTCGTACTCTTTTGGCTATAACTCTGAAACTATTTGTCCGATACAACATAACATTTTTTTCATCTCAAATCTGATTAAATTTACTATTAGAATCTATAAATGAAGTTTTAATCAAACCCCGTAAAATGTACATGCCAGCCCGCTGTTGTAAAATCCAAGTGTTTTTTGGCACATTTGTCACTCTGACTCCTCAAATATTTGTTCGATCCCAATTTTTTTTTTCTATCTCAAAGCTGATTAAATTCGCTATCAGATGTTATATATGTAAATTATATTAAATCCTGTAAACCACCCACGGTAGCACGCTAAATGTGTGTTTTGGAAAAATATGTAAATTATGACATGTTCAGTAGACGGTTCTGGGTATTTCACGGTGTTAATTATAAGTTACACATATAGAATCTAATAGTAAATTTAATCAGCTTTTAGATAAAAATATTAAATTTTGGATCGGACAAATGGTTTTGGAGTTATAGTGAATAATGTGCCAAAAAAACATGTATTTTACAAAAGTAAGTGATTTTCAGCGTGATAGCTTGTGTATTTCAGAATTTGGATAAAAATTGCATATATAGCATCTTATAGCAAATTTAATCAGCTTTGAGATTAAAAAAAGAAATTTGGGATCGAACAAATATTATAGGAGTTAGAGCGAGAAATGTTCCAAAACCACTTGGATTTTACAACAGTACGTTTTTATTAGCGGGCTGGCATGTACTTTTTACGGGGTTTGATTAGAACTTCATTTATAGATTCTTATAGTAAATTTAATCAGCTTTGAGAAAAAATGTTATATTGTATTGGACAAATAGTTTCAGAGTTATAGCCAAAAGAGTACGACAAACGTGTTTTCGCGGAGCTGTGGGAGTGACGGAAAGTTGGCCAATTTCTCCATTTTTCCCCAATAACGTAACTTAGCGAAAAATGGTCCGATTTTTCATTTTTTTATTATGTAAGTACTAGTTCCAGCTACAATTAATATTTGAAGACTTTCTTCGAAAAAAGCTTCGTTATCGTGTTATAGATAAAAAAACAAAAATAACGTTTTTTTTTGGCGTTTTTGAATATGAAGCCGATGGTTGTCGTGGTAGCAAACTTCAGATTTGGAATCAGCACCCCAAAAGCATAAAGATCCGTTGAGAATAAAAGTTCCGCAGTTTTTTCTTGAAAACGGCCTTTTGGAGCCTTATTTTACTGGACTATTAGGTCTCTTCACAATTTAGCTAGTCGTTTCAGCGTGCGAAAAAATATATTCGAAAGTTTCACATAGGTGATTTCCGCTTTCGTATTAAAATGTTTGAAAAAGTAATAGTACTAGATCTTTGCTTTGCGTGAATGTGCAGGCATTGATGACCTTAGGGTTTTATGCCTATAAGCCCAAACAAACAAACAAACAACTTTGCGTGAATAAAACGTAGCAGGGTTCTTCCTGTTTCAAATGGTATGCTTATCACAGTTGTAGCTCGTTTCCTCAAAAACTTATAAGAAAAAGAACAAAGGAAGAGGTCAAAAGTCGTCGTTCGAGAGTGTCCTAAGAGCTACGCATTTTATTATCTGTGATTATTGCATATTATTGGATTTTCATCCACAGATATGTTACAAGTTTCAAGTCTCTAGCTCATTGGGAAGATATTAAACAGATTTAAATCTTGGTTGTAAATCTAAATTGAACAATTCTAAATTTAAATGACCCGCGTTTTCTTTTTTTACTCCATCCAAAAAAGTTCCCAACGGGTCAAAATAAGCTTACACATAAAAAAAAAAAAAGGCGTATAAGAGAATAGGTTTGAATGTCGAATTCGGACTATAAAATGTACAATTGTACCTGATAAATATTATAGAAATATTAACATAAGCGCGGTTGATTAATCATATGAAATTAATGTTTGCATCTGTACATAGCTAGTCAGCTATTATCCGATTAGCTAACATCTTAGTGCCTATAAGAGGATTAGGAATGATATGATTATGTAGATCTTGCCATAGGCGCAGTTCAGTGGATTAACGGCAACGAACCTCCGGATTCCCTCAAGTTATCTATTATTTTATCTAATGTTTACTGTATTACTATTTTTATCCTGTGTAGGTTCTACACGTATTTAATTTTTTCATACTAATTTATTTTTTAATCAACGATTTATTCTTTTAGCATTGGAACTTCATCAACTGTTGCACCGTTTTGTATTGGAATAAAATTACATTCACACCCAGCAACCGGATTATTCGATATAATTAAATGTCATGAATATCGGTTAAAAAAAAAAAAAAAAAAAAAAAAGAAAGAGGATGTATTTTAAAATTAATTAATTTCTTATCGTTTTGCTTTATGTATCTATACTGTTCATAATTATATTTTTTTTTCTCTGAACTAAGAATTATATATTATAAAAAATTAAATAATATGTTACAGGAGTTTTTCTAAAATTGATTTGATCAAAGAGATACAGGACATTTTAATGATAAACACCTGTTAAATCCTCCATTTTATATTAATTTATTGTTAATTTACTTGTTTTAATAGATTCTAGAAATACCATAGGAAACCAAAAAAGGAAAAAAAAAAAACATATTAAAGTCAAAAATATGGTATTGTTTGGGATAAGTGAAACTGGTAAAAAATAATTATAATTTTTAATAACTTGAAATATTTTAAACTTCAATACCGAGTACACGTTAAATATTTCTCGAACGTTAATAATTCAAAATTAAATTAACACGAGGCCTCTTTATTATAATAACAAAAATAAGTACATTCGCTTTGGTGGGTATTTTGCGGACTTTGTGATAGTGGCAACCTGTTTTGTAAATGATTACGTAATGGCGATACAACAAAAAATATGCGAAGTTTTCAAATAAATTAACATTGTAACCGGAAACATGCATATTTGTATACCTATATTAAATTTAAAGGGTTAGGGGTGGGTTACTAAGAGTATAAGTTAACAACTGCAATTTTTCAAGACAAGCAGTACATATTTTCGGTTAACCATATATTTACTTTTTAAATTATTTTTTGACCGAATATTACATTTTGGAAATCAGTAGCTGATACACACACACACAAGTTATCACAGTGTGTGTTATAGCTGACATGCCACCCATTGACCTTCTGGCGTATGAACGCAACCGGATCTACCGCCGAAAACGAGAGGAACTGGGTGCTTAGTGGCCCTCAATCACTAAGGAGGAGAGAAATGATACTGTACAAAGATGGCAAAGACGCTGGGATTCAGCATCTTCCGGAAGATGGATCCATCGTTTGATACCAGATATTGCGACATGGATAGCCCGGAAACATAGGGAGGTTGATCATTACCTTACCCAATTGCTTTCTAGACATGGTTGTTTCAGGGCCTATCTGTTTCGGTTCAAACTTGACAATCAATTATCTTGCCCCAATAGCACAAACCTTGAGGAAACAGTAGAACATGTATTCTTCTGTTGCCCCAAATTTTCAAAAAAGAGAGAAGATCTAGCCAGGACGCTGGGCCATCAGTTGGTGCCAGAAAACCTGGTTAGCCAGATGACTTCTGCCGATGAAAACTGGAATGCCGTTGCAAATTACGCAGCTAACATCTGCAGAAAGCTCCAAAAACAGGAGCGGGGAAGAAGAGACCTCCTAGTGGCTTAATAATTAGCAGCAGAAAATATAAAGTAGGCACATAGCCAGTCCCCCCCCCCCCGAGAAGTAATCCCTGACAGCAGTTCCGCGGGTTGGTGAAGAAGAATAGGGAGGTGGTTTTTAGTTATTAAGAATCTCACACTGTTGTGGCCTCTCACACCGCCCACTTCGTCTTATGCAACATTTTCCTCCTCCCATCACAAAAAAAAAAAATAATAATAAAACACACACACACATATATATCATCTAAATAGTAAAAAGTAAAAAATAAAAAATAAGTAAAAAAAGATGTAATGAACCAGGTATTACCTTAAGTAATTACTAAACTTATTAGGATGAGTAAGTACCTTAAGTGTACCATGTAAATATTGTGCTGGCCCATAAGTAGATTAACTGTAATATTATCCAAAGGTTTGTAATTGTAAATGTATAATATCATAATAAATAATACAATTTTCTCATTATTAAATATAGAATTGGTTTGTGTTACAGATAGAACCAAATACGTAGATCAGATGACTAAGTCAATAGATAGGGACTCTGTTGTCAATAGAATCAAGAACTATATTTTGACTTTGAAAAAAAAACAAAAAAAAAACCTTTATTGAGAAAGTATTACAACCTGTCTCGAAGAGGGCAATATGTATTATGGATCCATTTACAAAATATGTAATATAAGAAATAAATGTAAAGGATTAAAAAATATATAATAAATGAAGAACCTCAATCTAGAAAATAGATAAAGTGAAGAAAAAATTCAATAAAATTAATTTTTAAAAATTATAATAGTAAAAAGCAAAAACCTATGGAGGGACAGGTCAGGCCCAAAGAGATCCCAGTTTTCTCTCTCAAATGCGTCTCTGGTGTAAACACTCAGTGTAGGCTAAGTGAAAGCTTTTCAGTAAAGTCATTCAGGGTATGAAAGAGAAGCCAGGACTTCATGTCAATTTTTTTAATAAGCCTCCAGGCCATTGCATTTTAAATAATTGAGGATGATTTTAGGTATGTGTGGTTAGGGCCGTGCTAGTCGATTGGGAAAGATGAAAACGTATTACCAACAGTGAGTGAAGATCATCAATTGCTAAATGCATGTACTATTTTTTAGTTAATATTTACTTTGTTTATCTAGTCTATTCATCCAACATCTAGTTTAATATTTGATCAAAAAACCACATCATATTATTCCACCTTAAAAATTCTTTTTGGTATTGCTATAAATCGTTCTCTTTCCTGAAATGACCTTTCCCTATTTTCCCGGAGATACTTAACCAAACTATCAGTTTCCGCGATCGTAGGGTTTCTATAAAAAACAACTTATATACCATGTTTACCCTAAATAATTATTATATTGAATAATTACAAGCTGCTTCATTACGTTTTAAAAAATCACCCTGATTATTCATTTTTATTCCTGTTACGTTAAATTAATTTAATCTGTGTTACATGCAGGGTGTTAATAGAATGGTCAATTATTTTTCCTGGCATGTCAGAACCCCATTTGAGTCTTTGGTGCTCTGAATTCATGGGTTGTTCCAATGGGAATATTTTCAATTTTTCAGTTCTTTCGAAGAATCAATGAAATCTTGGGAAATCTGGCAAACAGAAAATTAACGGCAGTGGCTGTTTGGTTTTGGGATAAGGGGGGGGGGGGTGGACTATGATTTGCCCAACCAAAGATGGTACTGACATCATTGGACCAATAGACTTGGAATGACGGATGAGCCAATAATAATTGGCGGGTACACACTGCCCCTAAAAAGGTCATTTTGTCTGATTTGATGACAGTCCGGATTCGGCTAAACCAAATGTTCAAAGGCGCGAAAAATTTCTGGAGTACGGTCTTGTATTCAAATGGTTTAGTGATTGAGGAACCACGGACGGGTATTATACAAGACTGCCTCTTGGGAAAATCTGAGAAGATGTGGCACGAACTGTGCCAGGAGAACGTAACACGCCCACCTATACCTTAAACGGTAAGGGCATTTCCTTGATGGTTTGACCCAACTGTCAAGTGCTCTCGAATAAATGATAGCTGCGACCCCGGATCGCGACCCCAAGGACTGGAACGTCACCCAAGTGAGAATTAAAGATTCGTGCACGGAAGGTTCCTAGGAGTGAATCACGTTACTGTCCGGCGCACTACAACTCAGAGATCAGGAGGCCTCACTGTGCTTTGACCAGTGGAAGCTGGATGCTGGTTCACTTGAAATGTGATCAGCATGTGCTGAAGCGCGACTAGGCGCGGCAATTCAAATGGAGATTTGAATTACTGCTCTGACGGATGCAAGGTGTGTGGATGCTCTGGTTAATGACACTTCGACATGTAAATTTGGAATTGCCATTACCCTTAAAGGTGCGGACCCCAACCATTAAAGCACCGTTTATGCCTTTTGAGAATCACTTTTTTGATCTCGAGTGAGATTAGAAATTCGAAACAGGAAGATAAGATCGGCGTTACACAGAGAAGCATTTGAGGTTAAAGAATTAGAAGGTTCGGCCCGAGTCTATCTGATGGTGAGGTACATGCTAGTGCAGCATTACGAATTAACTTAGTGTTTCTATGTCGATTGATGGGGGAAGAAATAATCTCCAGGGGTTTTTTTAATTGCTTTAAATAATGAAATTTAGTGAAATCGAACAAGCGGAACTGCGCTCGCCTTTAGGCAGATTTTGATCCTCGAAACCTAGATGTGCTGGGGTCCTAGATTATTTAATGCGGGAGGGTTAACAAAATCAAATTTGCTAAATCGTCGATTGGTAGCGCCTTGATAGCCTGCACCGAATTTGATGTACCTCGAGAAAAGTTTTTTTAAGTTATTTAATGAATTTGAACTGACGGGCTTCAAGTGTAAGATCTGGTTCAGATATGCCTGTGCTATCCTCCTGGGGTTTGGAACCTGTGTACCCGAGCTGAAAAAGCAAGGTCGTATTTTCGGCTGTGAGTTGAAAATTAGAAATTGCGGAAAGAGCACACTCCTTTAAACTGGATCTTAATAATGCCAAGCGTTGTATGGGTTAGAGTCGGTGTCGTGAAAACGAGGAAATTCAGGCCACTGCTGTATGTGCCTGAAAGGTTTGGTAATTGATAGGTGGTAAGGATAAAGCACTTTGAGCCAAATGAACAGGCTGTCACCCGTTGTAGAAGTTTCAATAGTTTTTCCTTTTTCAATTGTAAATATTGTTGGATTTAATTTTGGTTAACACACTATTGAAAGCATTGCAGGGCTTGAGTATACCACATTATTTTGTTTGGATAAAGGCATTACGGCACTTAATTTTTCATTCACGACCCCCTCAATTTGACTTGAGGGAGGGTACAATCCTCGTATGCACTTGGCAGTAAAAATATCCGAAAGGGGGAACCCTTAATTTCATCGTATCTACTATTTATTCATCAATATCTTTTCCCTCTATGCCATGTTTGTGCTTGATAATGATATTTGTGTCCTTCTGAGACCATTGTGAAAAATCGAGTCCAAGAATAATCCAGCAATAAAAGGCAATTATATATATGAAGTCAGAGAAAGGAAGGCGAAAAATTTGCAAATTGATTTCACATTAGTCCGTAATTGTACTGGACGTTTATAATAACAATTTGCTGGAATTGTTACGAGACGCAATAACGAGTACGTTACTAGGATTGGGAGTTTGGTGACGTCGATTACATCTGACAATAAGCCACCTGTATAGAAAATGGGCCGACTATCGTCGGTTTTATATAATGTAATTTATTGGCAGTGTATGAAACTTGGACAAAAAATAGACCAAACCTTGCAATTTCTACAAGTTTTGATGTAAAAATTTTTAATATTAAAAGCACAGAAATGATGGTGTTACTCGCCCCAACTGCAAAATCACTCGTTTCAAAGTTGAACATGAATATTAACGGGCCCGGAATCGACCAAAAATGTAAAGTAAAGAGTGATAATGTCCCGATGCGACAACTCGCCTCGGGCTCATAAAATGGACTGTATTGGAAAATATGAATCGCGGTTTTGCACCCTTGGGAAGATTTTATTTAAGGTAGCATAACAAATAATACAGAAGAAATTTTCTTACCTTATTACTGCGCCGACGGTCTGTCCGGGGCCGCCTGGATCTTCACGACCTGGCACATGCTTCTCCTAAGCTTCAATATTGTCTAAGCTCGCCTCCTCTTATGTCACACTCTTCGGGGGAGAATCAAGGGCTTTGAGTAATATGGATGACAAGGACTTATTCACACAATATGTATAATGGTATAAAATAAATAAAGTAATAAAATTAAAATAAACAGTCTCTAAATATACAAGAAATAATAATAATGTATACAAGAAATAAAAAAAATTACAAAAAAAAAAAAAATAAAGTGAAAAATATAATATAATATAATAAATATTTACTATAATTTTTGGGGTCATTTCTGTAATAATCTGTGAGGTGGTTTATAAGGATGTGTGGAACTGGATAATGAATAAGCAAGAAAGTTGGGATGGTTGGAGTTGTTTCGATGGACTTTAGAGAATTTAACGGGTATCAGGTCAAGGACAAAAAGCATATTGCATATTTAACATGACCATGGGTTTTATTGGAGACATAATATGGAGCATTTACAAATGAACGAAGAACATTAGATTGAAAGGGTTGAATGCGTTTGATATTCGATTATTTTGATGTAACCCACAGTCCATAGGTCCAATAGGTCCAATTAGATTTAATGATGGTTTGGTATATGAGGAGTTGGGATGTCCTATTAATAGTCTGTACCACTGGCTGAATCATCAATTAAGTTTTTGTCTTTTAAGTCTCGTGTGAGAGTTCCAGGTAGGTCTTTTGCCTAAGTAGAAGCCAAGATACCGTACTGTGTCAGCTATGGGTAGCGGGATATTATTGATATAAAAAGGGGGCAGGATGTGCGGCAGAGAGTAAAAGTTACTTGGGTACTTCAATTTTGTAATAATTTATATTCGGATGAAATAAGTTTATTGATTCCTTCTAGCTAGATTTTATTTCCTAACCATAAATGTATATGAAAGTGTGGCAAACCTCGTTTTTGCCGCGCAATATTTTGCATCTAAATTTTTATGATTGTAAATTTCATTATTGTCATACCTTCCTGAAACTATTAAGATGATGTAATTAAAATTAAGTAGAGATAGGTCCAGTAGTTTTACCATTGAAACCTATATTGAGAAATGGTGCCAACCACATGTTCGACATACCAGTCGATTTTTAAACTTCACTGGGATCCACAAATTGCACCACATATTTATATATTTTTTAAAAATTTAATTGAATATAAATAAATTTCATTATCAATTTGAAGTTCTATATACCCCGTACATTTGTACCTCTTCTTATAGAACGGCGCTCGCCACCTGCCGCTCAATTTTCAAACTTCACTGTTATCCACATATATATGGCTTTATTATTAACAAATTATCTGAAAATCACTATATAATATTATTGATAAACCTTCCTGGAACCATAAAGATGATGAAGTTAAAATTTTAGGCAGATTGGTTGAGTAATTTCTGTGGTTAGTGATCACAAAGGAAAATTGGCTTGTTCTATAATTTTTTTTTTTTACATATTTTACGCCCACATTGGAGCACTTAAATCAATACATTTGAGTAGACTTAGACTTCTTCTTCTTCTTCTTCTGCTCCCAGAACTTTCTCATCCTCTCCGACCTGGCTGCCCTTTGTGTGTCCGTTATAGTATATTGTTTCCGTTTAACTGTTTTTAGTTTGAGTCTTATACTGTTATTCTACAAAATCCTCTTCTCTTCTCTGTCTTTGATTTGTTGTTGAGTTATATCTAATTCTTTCAAATCATCCTGAACTTCTTTGAACTAATTATTATTTATTTTATTTTTCAAAAAGTATTTAAATAGTTGTTTCAATATCCTGGTTTCCGGTAGTCTTGATAAATAAACAAAGGAAATTGATATATAAACAAAGGAAATTCTTCTTTTACGCATTGTAGTTATTATTGACTCACACTCACTGTAGACTATGTTGTTAGGCAACAATCTCCACTGTTCATCAACTTGGTGTTTTTTGTTAATAATTGTTCTGATAATTCTTCCATCAGTTTTCTGTACTTTGTCTGTTGTAGATTTAACATTTAATTTGAATAACGTTTCACTAGCATAAGTTCTTTTCTATAATAGTATAGATAAAATCAGATTTATAGAAATAAATCAATAATGTTTGTACGTTTAAACTAGGCCTCTAAATAACCATACCAGCAACTCTGAAAATTGTTGTTTATTTCCCTTATTATTGGTATTAACAAGCTGGAACAAGAGAGGTTTAGGCATTAATTTACAACGCTAGAGCGGACAGAGTGGCCCTTACGGAAGACGTCAGAGACACACAGAGGAACTATCCAAGATTAGCTTCCAGTCAATAGGCAAAGGGACCTTTACTCACTCAGCTCATTAGGGTTGCCTTACCGACCTATGTAATGTTATACCAACTTCATCAACATTTAAACAGAACAATGAATACATCCTAGTATGTTTTGATTGAAGGATTAAAACCATTCTTTGGAAATATGTTCGTAGGAAGTAATTATTAAACAGATGTTGACATGACGGTTTTATTGCTTTGTTACATCTGCTTATTGCTACGGTGTGGGGTTTGGGTCACAGATGTGGATTATAAATTAAAGATAAAAACAGTAAATAAACAGATATTAGATGTATGATATTCAATGTTAATTTAATAATATTTTTAAATTTATAGATGGGCCGACTAGTCGGTAATTAATCGGCAATTTTTATTTATTTATATTTCTACGCTTAAATATAGATTAAAATAAAAATATGGCTTTTACAGACAACAGTAATGGCATACAGGAATAAGAACTCCCATTTTTCGTGATCGATTAGTGAACTAGAAGAAATATTATGGTGTTAACCAAAAAAGAAATTCGATAACTTCTAGAATGCTTAAGAAAGGACTTAAGAAAGCTACTATATATATATTTTTTTAAATTGTAGTTTCGGTTTTGTGTAATAATAAAAAAATACTAATTCCTAATTAAAGTGCAATATGAATGTGGAACAGAAAAAGGAAACTGCTAATTTAGCAATTTACATACAATTGCATGTAAACTGATTTTGCGCTTTGTATATATCGGAAAGGCACCAGTCGGCTAGTGCCAAAGTAGGCCCAAATCTATTGAAATGTTAAACTATATATATTTTTTTAAGTAATATGAAGGGTACAGGGAAAAATCCAGAATGTCATATTTTTTCACAAATTGATTTATTGATACCATTTAATTCAGAAATAAAGAACGAATGTTGTAGAAACTTCATGCAGGGAAAAAACCAACAGAGTATAGTTTTATCTAGCCTGAAAGATTTTAGCATCAGTAGCATATAATTATAATCAATAAGTACAAATATTATTTTTCAAGTCCAGTAAAATTTATTAAAAAAATTGTTTTCATTAAAATGGAATCTATTGTACATTATGATATATACACATAATTGAATACAATATAAGAAAATTAAGAATTAGCTGCAGGAAACTGTAACTTTCTTGTAATAGAAACGCCCATAGTTTCAGGGTTTTGACTAAGAGAAAGAAAGGTCTATAAAACAATTATTCGCCCCATTGCAGCATACGCACTTGAAGGATGGGTTCTTACTTGGAAAATGGGGCATATTTTACGCATATGGGGAGGACGTTCCTAAGGAAGGTTTATGGCCCTGCTTACCTAAATGGCTGAGCAATAAGAAAACGTGTAGAATAGATGACTTTTTAGTAACAACCGGAATTTACCGTTAATAGAAAAATAAAACCAGAATAATACCAATATGTCATATTGAGCTGATGGAACTGTTTATGAGTAATTTTCATTCCATTTTCCAGGTGTTGCATGATATGAAATAAGATAATAGCTTAAGATTCTATAGTCAGAGGGTTGGTCTATTACTTGTTCCCATGGGTGCATGCTACAAATATGTCCACAAGTATTATCATAATTACAAATAAAATTATTCTGTGAACCTGATCATGGGCCTTCCATCAGACAGTATAGGTCTAGGCTTTGTCAGGTTAACAGCCTACTGGGAAGCCGAGATCGCGATTTTGATCCACTTCATTTTCCATGTACCTCTATATCTTGACATTTTCCAGTATAGTGGTCCGACTTCTTCTTAAAGAAGTCACTTCTTCTTTTCATCTGTCTTCCTCTTCGCCTTTTGTAGCAATAGGGAGTCCAATCAATCACCTCCATTGACCACCTTTTATCAGTTCTTCTTAAAATTTGCCCTGTCCATTCCCGTTTCTGTTTTTTGATACGATGAATTACGTCTTTCTGAGAAGACTGGCCTTCTCTCCGATGACATAACTCCTAACTTTCTCCTTCCTCTTTCTCTTTGTCAAATTTCTTTTGATTGCTCTTTATCGGTTATATAATGTGAATGAACATATTTAAAATGAAATATCTGGGCTCGATTAAAATATATACCACTTATTATCAAAGTGGCTATTGAAGCCAAGGTATTTTATTTATGTACTTTTCATTTACCTACTTGCATTTGTAAATAAACACGTATGTAACTGGCTAAAATAGTAGTTTCCTTTTTGTGTTCCATCTTTTATATTACATAGCTTAATAATTTTAATTATGGCACAAAATAAAAACTATTAAAAAAAAACAAAAAAAAAAACAGGTTGTGCAAGTTCTTTAATCATTATTAGAGAAGCTATTGAATTTATTTTTTTAAAAGTATTATCATCGATCTCATATATTAATAATTAAGTACGATAAATCATTACAAAAAATAAGAGTTTTTACGCCCTTTTTGCCTTCTACATAAGCAGCTGATTAGTCGTTTTTACCGACTTGTCGGCCTATTTCTTTTCAGCTATTCCTCTCAAATTATCCACTTTAAATACGTTAATCAATAGTAGAAATGTAGATGAATCTGAATTAAATTCTATTTTCTTGACCATAAGTAAACTTATTTTTATAGGAATTAGAACATTTCTTGGTATCAAAACATGTGTAAACACTTTTGATTAATAATAAAATAACATACTGTATTCCTGGTTCTGTTCTTCTACTTTTTTATCATAATGTTGAAAAAAACGAAACAAAAGCAAACGATTTATTGAAATTTTCACAAAACATAGATTTAGTAAACGTAAATAAAATGATTATAAAAACACGCAAAAGGCTTTTTTTTTACTTACTATTTCGGAATCATTCATAGAAATTATGCATTGATTAATTGAATAGTTAATTATCTTATCAAAGTGATCAATGAATCAAATATATTAGGGTGAAGGCACATAATTTATAAACGAACAGGTATGAAGCAATTTCACTCAGCCACCAACCAAACACCTATAAAGTTTTAATATTCCTTCAGGAGTATCAATCGTCACCACTGACGTTGAAGAATTAGCGAACTTCTTAATCTGAAGGGTTCTTAAAGTTGTGAACTGGAGCAGTTGGGAAGAAGTATAAGACGGAAGATGGAAGCCCCGATAATGTTACCTCGATTGGAGCTCCTGGTAATTGGGTCTTCCTTCTGGGTATTTAGCTGTCCATCTTGTGCCTTAGGCTTGATCCGCTACTGGGTATTTTACTTGTCAGGAGAGATTTTCTCCAAAACTGTCTGAATTATGGGTTGGCGTCTGTCTTTAAAAATAAGTGCTGTGTTATTTTATATCAAATATTGAGTCTTTCTATTTGTTACTTTATTTTTTTATTTCAAACTTTTTTTTTTCGACCTATACCCGTGTCAATTACTCAGTATATGTGCTACAGTAAATAATATGTGGCTTGATAGGCATAACAGAAGGGTATCCACCCAATGGATATTTCACATGACTTTAAATTTTTTAAACATGAAATATAGAGGGAAAATAAAGAAAAAAAAAACTAAGGTAATTAATATAATAAGACCTACAAGGAGGTAGTTAAGAGTCTTTGTCGAGGGCTGTACGAAATCTCTGTTATATTCATGTTTTTAAGGGCCTGGGAACACAGGGCACGATGATCAGCGTTAATATATCGTCGCGGTATGATCGCTGAGTTGTATTTCATAACCTTGCCTCATCCGCCTCACATAAAAGGCGGTCTAAACAGTCCATTCTTGACCACAGCGTCAAACGATACGGTTGGCAAAAATTACGGTTACAAAAATATATAATTGCAGGCAGTCATAATGCAATAATAATAACCAATATTAAAATATGTGTACATTAGACCGACGCACATATGGGTATTTTACGAATCTAGGTGGCCAAAATTATTTAATCCCAGTTTACTGTCAGAAATATATTTACTAGTCATATTAAGCTTGAAACAGTGATTTTAAAGCTTTTTATTAAAAATCAAAATAAATAAATAAAATAAAATAAAAAAAGTAATAAAAAGGAAAATGATTAGCTTGAAATGTTTGTTGTGTGCCTCAGTAGCTTCTTTAGAGAAAACCCCTTTTAGCAACAGTTTTTTTTTCTATCAAAGTTGCACTGTGAATAAGAATTTTATGCATCTTAGATGGATAAGAACACACACACACACACACACGCGCACACACACACACACACACACACACACACACACACACACACACACACACACACACACACACACACACACACACACACACACACACACACACACACATATATATATATATATATATATATATATATATATAATTTTGATATTTAATCTCATTCTTCAAACCTTTGTAAATATACTTTGTGGTCACTTGATTTCACTTCAATCATGACTTTAAATTGGTATAACAAATTGAAATCAACACCGGTGAGTGATATCTGCACCTAAAAATTCTTCTGCCAACGATTACCATCGTTAGTGTTGCCATATCCAGTTTCAGGGATATCCACAATCAATTCTGTTTTTTGTATGAATTATTCTTGAATTTCATTTCCCCATCGCATAACAATTGCTTTGTCCGTATCTGTTCTTAGCTACGACTTTTATTACATGGAGCTAATATGAAAGATACAATATGCTTTCGAACAGACAAATCCTAGCGTGCAATATAGGTAAACGAAAAGAAAGAGCATCGGTATTAACATAATTTTTATTTTTCAAACGTTACGCCACAAATGTAGGGCCTCATAGTTAATATGACGGCATTACACACATTTGCGTCAATAAGATTAAGTGGCAGGATATGTTGAACAGTTTAATAATGGTCTTCCAGTGTGAATGTGGTGCATTTAAATTAATTTAATTAATTAAAATAAGTATTTCAAATGTTTTCAGCAGTCAATCGTCTTTTTTTAAAGATTTTTTTTCCTATTAATAGCTTCCTTCCATCTATGTTTAAATTTAGATTTTAAACAGAAAAATTAGTACTTCATTTCCTTTAATTGATCAATAGAATAGAATTTACTAATTAAAATATGTCTGCCAATATTCTAATTTTACTTCAAAATTGGAAAGTTTTGATCCTGTATTTTATCGTTCAGTGATTTTCGCGGCACTCCTCTTACTCTTGAACCAATTGGCTAATTTAAAAAAAAAAAAACTGAAGTTCTCATTAATAGAAGTATATATTTAATTTAATATTTTGTAATTTTCTCATAGTTATGTTTGGTTCGACCTCAATCAATAAGCTGCGTTTAGGTGCTGCTGATTTGATCATTATAATTTTTAAAAAAATTCAATCTTTCAAAGACATTAAAAATAACAGCTAGGACGCACCCTGAAGTAAAACAAAATACTAATATATGCTGAAATGTGGTTGAAAATAAACAAAAAATAGGTTATATTTCAAACAGCCGAAATGGTACTGATAGACTAATTGGTAAAAAAAAAAAACACTTCACAAGTATGAGTCCTCACCTGCAGTTTCCAGATCAGTAACTATATTTACGAAGAATATCACCAAATATAAGAAAACCGATTTTAATTGAAGTATTTACACTTAAAATGCAGAAGAGATCCGTTGGCCTGACGGGATGGGGCAGTTTCAGGGAAGGAAAGGACAAGAGTCACATAATGTCCTGTGTTTATCTAACTTAATAAAGTTACGTTGTTTTTTTTACCTCCTGTGGATTTTATAAAATCGACTTTTGGCTGCCTAGATTTGCTAAATACCACCATTTGCGACTGTATGTATATACAAAAAATCGGTTTCCATGTGACTGCAGATCACTTCACAAACAGTGGTATTCATCAAATAGTTTTTATTTTCATTGATTGGATGCGGAGTTCCTATTCATCAGAACTACCAGTTTGCTAAGTGAAATCTGCAAAACATATAAATCGCTTAAAACCCCTAATTTGAATCTTCTCTGTGTAACAATATTTCTACATTGGATCGCTCACACAGATAATTAGTGTATCGTAGCCATATCGTTGGCAGCGAGAAGAATGCATCAGACCACGCCATGTGTGCCCTAACTTTTTTAAGTGTATTGGTGTGCCCTGACTTTTTTTAGTGTATTGGTGTGCCCTGCTATTTTATTGTCTGTATTTAAAAAAAAAAAAAATTTTTTTTTTAAATTTATTTACTGATTTCTATTTTTTAAAGAATGAATTGCTGATAAGAGGTATTTTTTTATTATAGTGTGTCTGTCATAAAGAGGTTTATGTGCAATCATACATCAGTGTATTAATTGATACCAAATTAATAAATAATATTAATAATTATTACATACTGAAAGCTAAAGGGGTTCAAAATACCACAATACGTTTGTCGTGGGATATGGTGATACCTGGGGAAAAAGTTTTTGACTAAAAGATTCAAAGATTGAAAAGATGAAATGCAAAGGTTAGATGAAGGATAAATACCCCTATTTAAGAATAATCCGTGATATAAGAAGAGTTATGTTGGTTGAGGAGTGAAGGGGTAAATACTGGAGGAACAATGAGGCCTCCAGGAAGTGGTCCATGAAATAAAATAAGGAATAATCTAGAAAACGGACCCATACCACTAAACATAAATACAATTTATTGTGAATAGTCTTGGTTAAGTTTAAAATGTAAATTTTGAGCTAACCCATGAGTAGAGGAGATGTAAAACCAGCCATAATAACTTATCATATGAAATAAAAAAATAAAAAAACACCAACATTATTGTTCAATTATGACCTAATTACCACTAGTTATGATACAGTTAGTTACCTATTTTAAAGACATTTCAAAACAGTCATCAGCAACGAAAACAATAATTGTCAAACAAATTAGTGAACAAAAGAGAAATTTAGAATCTTTTTCTACCGTTTTTCATTGTAAAAAACATCAGGAAAAAAAAAAGGAGAAGATAAAATATGTCTTCTTCCTAGATTAGCTTAGTAACAGTAATTACATTGTTAAAGATGAAGACACTTCTTCACAACAATCTCCCCCCTTTACTCTCTGGGTCACTTCTCGTCCATGTAATCTAAAGATGAGCTCCATCTTGCAGATTTAACAACCTTAATAAAGTTGATGGACACTTAAATTTTATCATTTTCCTAGTATTTTGTTACTAAATTAAAATCAGCTATAATGTAATGTTAGTGTATGGTTTGCCTACGAGAATAATTTTCATCTGTTAATAATTTTTAAAATAAAGAATATTTACCAGATTTTAAAAACTAAGTTTTTTTTTTAATATTTATTTATATTGTTTCCAGAAAAAATGTTAATACTGATTTAACAATAGTATAAGGAAGGGTATAGTCTAGTGCAAGAGACACCTATAAACGTTTTCTAATAATTTTGGAATAATTGATACTTTTAAGGATATATAGAAGGTTGTGATTTCCGTCAATGAATTAGGTAATTAAAAAAAATTGAACTGTTGCAACTTCTTTTCGATTTATTTTCCATGTGTTATGAAGTTCAGTCGAATGTTTATTTCAAATTAAATATATATATATATATATATATATATATATATATATATATGAACAAACAACAAAGGAAAAAAAAAAAACAAATAGTTTTTCTATAACTAATTAAAGTAAAGTAAAGTAAGTAAATAAATTATGATCATGTTGGGGTTTATACAGCTAATTACTGACATCCTTCATTTCTGGCATACCAATTATTTTTCATATTACCATCTCATCTGCTTATTGTTACGGGTTTAGAAATTTGAAGATTCTAATAAATATAAAATATAAATATAAAATAAATATAAAATATAAAATATAAAATAAATATAAAATATAAAATATAAAATAAAATATAAATAGCCCTTTCTGCGTTTCTTTACCTTTAACCTACTTTTTAGCAAATCTTCTTTTAAGAACCTATTAAAAAGATTGAGGGAATCTAATGTCATGCATCATTTTCTATTATTTTTACCCACTAACGAACCTTGTTATGTAAACAAACTTAAATAAAATACATTATACAGGGTTGCCAACTGTGCACTCAGATATCCCATTATTTTTTTATTTATTGCCAGTTAAATTTATAAAATCAAAATTCCTTAAATATAGTCCAAGGTAAAAAATATCAAAAAAGTATAATTAACTGTGCGAACAGAAAGATACAATGATAATGGAGGAAGTGCTTTGTTGTTACAAAAGTCCTGTGTGCCTGAAACATCCCTTAATTCCATCCAACTCTGGTCATTAGTCGTATAAGAATGTTTTTGTCCCTACTATTTATGCCAGTGTTTACTTTGACTTATCCTCTGATACCTTGTGATTTGATTTCTCTTTACAGAGTCATTTATATTTTTAAGGAAAGAAACATAAAAGTAGGAAAAGGGCATAAGCGCTATTTAAGCAAACCCAGTCAATCATCTAAAATACTGCTTCACTTCAGTTCGTTTGAATCGGTTCAAAAATGAGCCGACTCTCAGTGTTTAGAGGGAATCCGAATAATTTTTTCAAATTGAGCTTTTTTCCTGACGGTGATCTCAAACCTCCACTTTGAACACCTGGGAAAATGTTTTGCAGTTTTGAGCGCAAAATACAGTCAAAACTCGATAAGTCTAAAAATTGGGTAAGTCGAAGTGAACCCCATTTCCCGATTACGTTTATATTATAAATTGTATTTCTTTATACAATCATTAACTCGAAGTATAATTTGTGTTTACACAACTCCAGAGACTCTACAATTTGAATTTCCTATTTTTACGTATGAATAGTCTCTTTGGACAATCCGCTACAGACCTTTTTTTTTTATAAATTTTAATATTAATAGTTCACTGATCAACTCAGACTCATCAATATCTTTTCATGGTTTTATTTAAAAAGAATCACAATATCACAGAGCACAAAACAAAAATAAACTATATAAGATTTTTACTAGAATTAGAATTAGGAAAAGGAAATCATCTGTATATATATCACTCAGTGTTGCCAGGTTCATCAGTAAAACAAAATTTAACACTTTTTACAAATAATAATAATAACAGAAAATAATAATTAAAAAATAGCAAGCGGCGCGACAACGTATATGCTTATGAAAGTTAGACACTATTTTAAATTGTGTGATTTATTACATTATAGGAAAAAGTCGATAACTCGAAATAATATTTTTAGTGAAATCGATATCTCGAAAATTTGTTATTTGAAGTGAATTGATAACTCGAAGTAAATTTGTTCACCCTTCCACTTCGACTGTACCTCGATTTGGTCTACTGGAACCTAACCATTTTGGAACAAGATGATACCCCTGTACATCTTTCTTGTTTGGAAAAGGGGTCATTACATGCCAAATCAACCAATGGTTTGGACCTTGATCTTCCGATTTCTTTGATTTTTTTGGTAGATGTTAGACTAGTAAAAATGTAAAATATTACATTTTTCTGACTTTTGGCTTTTGAGTTATAAGCTTTTAAAAATTCAAAAAACTACTGTTTTCGGTCCTCACTTAGTATATTCATAAATACACCATTAAAAAACTATTGCTCCCAGAGAGCTCAAATTTATTCTTTTCCATTTGAAATGCCCTTTAATTTGATATGTCACCTAAAATATTTTCGGTTAAATTTTGATTTTTTTCTGAATGTCCAAAAACTTGATAAAAAAAATATTTTCTCCTTTTTTTTAATAGAAAGTTAATCCAGTCAATAAAGTATTATAGAATTTGTTTTCTGTAACCCAAGGTTTTTCTTCGAAAACATGTTCTGGGTAGTTAGAAAGTAAAAATACTAAAAGTCCTGGAGTTTTTGGGGCTGGGAACGGGAGGGGGGGGGGCGCTCATATCTCGAAAACGGTGCATCGTATGCAAAACATAACTATTTACTAAATTAAAGCAAACTAAACTTTCTACAACTTTTTTTATATACACATTTTTCATATTTTGTATAGTTCTCGGCAAATGTAAAGGATTTTTAGTCTGTTTATTTTACCAAGAAAAGTTAAAATTTATATAACTTTTGACAACTTGAAGATAAATTAGCATATAAATGTGTATTTTGAAGGAAATTTAATGTTGTACAATATTATTTTTAAGGGCTTCTGTAGTAGAATGGACGTTTTAGAAGATATAGATGGATGTTTAACAGAAAATGTGAGGTGAACATTTTTTTTTTTTCGAAAATGTTCACATTTGCCAAGCGTATATCTCGGGAACAGTACAGAATATGAAAATTTTTTATATAATAAAGGTTATAAAGAATTTAGTCAACTTTAATTTAGTGAATAGTCATATTTTGTATATGATGCACCGTTTTCGAGATATAAACACAAAACCACAAAAAGGAACCTTCCGCACCCCCTCCCTTCCTTTTGTCAGACCCGAAAACTCCAGGAACTATTGTATGTTAACTACTTGAAAAAGTTTTCGAAGAAAAACCTTAGGTTACAGAAAACACATTCTATAATACTTTATTGACTGAATTAACTGTCTATTAAAAAAAAAAGACAAAATATTTTTTTTATATCAAGAACCCATTGCCGTCCCACCCTAAACTTTCGTTCACATGTAGTCAGTAACAGTATAAATCACATATATTTTTTTTCGAAAGAATCGAAGGGTATGTATTTTGGGAATTACGAAAACCGTTTTTGGACATTTCGAAAAAATTCAAAAAACCTTTCAATTTCAAACGGATATATCAAAAAACGGGCATTTCAAATGGAAAATAATGCTATAAATTTGAGCTCCTTGGGAGCATTAGTTTTTTAATGCCGTAATTTTGAATATACTAAGTGAGGAACGAAAACAGTATTTTTTTGAATTTTTAAAAGCTTGTAACCAAAAGTCAGAAAAATATTTTAATATTAATGTAATATTTTACATTTTTACTAGTCTTGGTAAGTACAGCTGCTATACCAAAAATCACAGAAATCAGAGAGGTCAAGGTACAAATCTAATATAAAATTGGTTGATTTGACATGGAATGACCCAAAGGTTAAATTATCAGGACTCCAAGGAGTAAAAGTTTTGCTTCATCCTGCGTATAGCCCAGATATTGCACATTTGTTATGCATTGTGGATCATGGCTTGTTTTGATAATTAGCTTATTTTTATCAATAACAAAGCTTTTATAACTATGGGGGTTTAAAAATTTGCGTATGAATAGATTTTTGCCTCATGACCAAATGAGTGGTACATGCAACTTATCATATTACTAGCAGAAAGAAAGTGGTTGAAAACAAGGGACTTAACTTTGAAGAGTATTATTATACTAACGATGCTGCTTAGAATATTTAATGTGAAACAAAGGTATACCTATATTGCTCTGTCTAGGAAAAAAACAGTAACTGAAAAGTTCTGAGATAATAACTTAGGAATTACTTGATATATCGTTTGATTCATGGTAAAATTTTCAATTTGATGCTAAGTAAAAAAGCAGTAGCTTTTTACCACTTTTTTACGGAGCATTAAATTAAAAATTTTACAACGAATCCAACGATAAGTCAAAATAGTCTAATTTTATCATCCCTCAATTTTTGAGTTACTGCTTTTCTCCTTGGCAGGGCAATATACAGAAGTTAGGATTGATCCTTCTATATCATCATGCGTACCTCAAGTAATATACAGAAGGGTTTTTAAACAAATCAGTGGTAATAGAAAGCTATTCAACAGTTCTTGTCTGTTTGTCAGGATTTAACAATCTTTTGTACTCCAAATATGACAGGAAGGATGAATTATCCTAATTGCCCAAATCTATTCTAGTCGGAGTGGGAATTTCGAAATTTATTCCATGGATCCACCAGGAAATACGTTTCAAGGTGGGACTCGAACTTCTGACCCTGTCCAGCTGAGACCCATAACACAACATGTTGTTGTGGTAACTTCACTTTTACTTGTTTCTATTGTAAACATAAATAAACTTAATTATTGATTGAATGATATTAAATGACATATAATAAAGACGTTGCGGCTGTGTTAATTTCATTTCACACTGTCTCTTTGGTTACACCGCTAGCTATGAAACCATGACTCTGTTAACCGGTTACAACCACTGAGCATAGAATAAGATATATCAGACACTCAGGTACCTGAGACGTGTTAAGGTTTCCCCACTACCTGTGTAACCTTTTACCTTATGGTGTTGTTGTAAAACTTCCTGTCTTTTTAAATGTTTTGTCGTTTTATAACTTATTAGCACCACTATAAGATCAGTTGTTTGTTTTTCTTTTAGTCTATTTAATTATTGTGTATTATAAAAACCATATTTTTTCTGATCAAATCGATTGAAAGGTCTTATTTTTGTATTAGAATTAAAACAGTTGACTAAGAAAAATAAAATGAGATATTGTGAAGTGAAAAATTAGGGAAAAAGTTATTCGTTTTAAAGGTCAATAGAATGCTGAGTTGTGAAATGAATTATCAGCTTGTTATAAATTAATTATATGTACATATATTGATGTTTATTTTTCCTCTAAATGTATATTTTATTTTTTTTTCAAATTTTATCATTTGATATTTTCGTGTATTTTTATAGAAAAAGTTCATTCCAGATAATAAAATAATGTGATATTAGATATTATTTAATGCCTTCTAATACCTATTTAAAAGCCTATACCCTTTATTTATGTGTTGAATTTAAATGTAAGTTAAATAAAAATACTTAATGAGCAAAACACTACATAAAATCAGGAAGAAAAGGGATGTTGACTTAATTTGCGTAAGGAAGAAAGATAGCCAAGAAGTGAACGGCTTGGAGCATATCCCCACTCTGCCTTCACTGCCATCTTGCCATCTTATTCTATGCTCAGTGGTTACAATTCGTTAAAATCGTCTTTTGTTATTCGTCTTCCAACGATCATGTTCACCGTCCAGGCAAAACTTCATTTACGAAAGCCCCTCTCTTACTTCATAATCTTTGAGCTGTAGACCTCAACATTGTAATAGAATTGTCTCAAAAATGTAGTAATAAAAAATAAAAAAAATGAAGAATTTGCATTGCTTTCTTTTTTTTTTTTTTTATCTGGGGCTGCAGGAATGAAGAACTACGGAAGAAGGAAAGGAAGTTATTTTACGGCAATGAATACTGAGAGGGCGGCTGCTCTAAACAAATTGCCGTTATTCGTCCTCACCCCTGTTCCCATTCCCACTACTTTCCCAGGTTAAGTGAAGACTTTTCAGGTATCCCTCAAATAGTCTCGGTAAGACCTTGTTTTATTGAGCTCATGATTTCAGAGTGAACTGTCTGACGTTTTGAATTTAAAAATTAAAATCAATAGACTTTAAAATTCATCAAAAAGTATTGTGGAGATATTATGAACTTTTAAAGCATTAAAAAAAAAAAAAAAAAAATAGTGATTTCCCAAGAAGCATAATGAAATGTTTTCTTTTAAATCTAGGAAACAAAGTTGTAATATCTGAACTACCAGATCGTTCCAAAAATCCTGTGGTTTTTTGGGGAAGTAAAATAATTCAATGAACTAATAACTTTATTCATTAAAATAATTTCCATTACAGCAAAAAACTTTATTCTACCATCATAATATTCCACTAATCCCAGTTGAACAAATCCGTTACCTAGAACTCCACTTGGACAAATGTCTTACTTGGAATCCACATAAAACTAAAACTATAAGAAACTGCTCGTCGTTACAGACTACTTTAAAATTTACTAGAAAAACGTTAAAAACTCCCGATTTACTACAAAAGACTAACTAACATGGCAGTTATCAGACCTATTTGGGCATACGGGGTTTAGCTCTGGGGCTCTACTAAACCTTTAATTTTCCAATCCTTACAATCCAAAATCCTTCGAAAAATCCTTAATGCTTCTTACTTTGTCACAAACTTATCTATGAAAATCTTAATGCTCCATACTTTGCTGATTTAGCCCAATCCAGATACCTACCTTTCGTAGTAAACACCATAACGAATCAAATGCACTAGTCTCTCAACTTGCTTTGCACTCTGTTCCTGGCAATCCTCCAAGGTGTCTGAAAAGAAGTTGGCCTCGAGACCTTCTAACATAAAACTTTTATTAAAGTGCCACAAATGGGTGGTCGCTTTACAAGTTATTGTCGTATTATATTCTTTTTTCCACATATTTGTACTATTCAGTCGTAAATATCAATACAAAAAATAAATAAAAGATTCCACCTTGATGCAAGGTCCCTAATACCGTTTTTAAAAAATGATTGATCTTTACTATTGAAAAAAAAAACTGATTTAATCCCAATTCTAAGTTTTGCTGCTTATCGATACATTTATACTGGAAAAAAATGTACAGAGATTTAAAAAGGTGATAGTAAGTGGGTAAAAGGTAAGGACAATGTGTTGGGGCAATGTTTCCCATCCAATTTTTATTCATTATCCCTAGTCAACTTTGCAATAAGTGGCCATTTATTCGCCTCTGATAGCTTGTGAGGGACCCATTTATTCATTTTTTTTTTTCCATTTTATGTAGGTATCTCTAGGATATGGCTTGTAAAATATTTAACTCCTCATCTATTTCCGCACAAGTTTAATGTGAATCCGAATTAATTAATTCTTAAAGTTCAAGTTCGTTGGTAACTTGAGGTCTTCCAAAAACATTCAAAATTGACGAAATTTGGAAAATAAAAATTCAGTTTTACTTAACCAAACAAAGAACAAATATTTCGAGCCTTTTTCCAATGCCTTCAAGCCAAGTTTAAATTCATGAACTGAAATTAACCGAATTTAAAATTCAACACTCACTATTTAATATATTTCTTTAAACGTTTAATATATTTCTTTAAACGTTTAATATATTTCTTTGAACGTTTAATATATTTCTTTAAACGTTTAATATATTTCTTTAAATGTTTAATATATTTCTTTAAACGTTTAATATATTTCTTTAAACGTTTAATATATTTCTTTAAACGTTTAATATATTTCTTTAAACGTTTAATATATTTCTTTAAACGTGTAATATATTTCTTTAAACGTTTAATATATTTCTTTAAACGTTTAATATATTTCTTTAAACGTTTAATATATTTCTTTTAAACGAACAAACAATGTACAGAAATTAAACTGTTACAAGCATAATCACTGACTGATATAATTTCTGGGTGGGGTCTCTCTAGTCTGACTAGTCAATAGGAATAGGACTGTTTACATAATGATCTAGGAGGAACTGAATCCCTGTCCAGGTAGCATCTGACGGCTCCTGGAGTCATCACATAAATCCTCTGGACTGGATTAAAAGAAAATCCATATTTTAAAGACAGTAAACAATATCTTTTACATTGGATGGAATAGATGGAATAAAAAACAAAATTATAACAATATACCGTCTTCTCTAAATCTTAACAAACTTAAAAACGACAGGACGTTTAAAACGGCCTGATAGTTAAATTCGTATCTTAACGAAGTAACGGAAAACTTTGAAGTGGACTTCTTTGACTGAGTAGAACTTTTTAAACCTTGAGATTAGGAAAAGGATGAACTTAAATTAGATCTTAAGTAAATGCAGTATGATATACAGAAGCTCAAATGGTGCAAACAGCATTGATTACATATGAATTATATGTCATTGCCAATTTTTATGATATTCTTCTTTTTTCTTTTTTTTAAATTTACCTTATTTTAATAAGTTGTAAAATTTTTAACATTAGTTAAAATAGAAAAAAACTTTTCATAAGAAATAAAATTAATATAAGTGTTGTTGAATCTAAAGCTATTGGTAAGTTTTACTTTTTTATTTATCTAGAGGGTAACCAGGAAAATCTTAGTCAAAATCTTAAATTTTTCAACAAGGCCGTGGAAAGAGTTTTCCAATCTATTCAATTTTCAGCACAAGAGTGTTGAATTCAAAATTACCAAAAAACACAAAATTTTCATTCCAATTGTAGTGGATAAAAGAACTGGGCGAGGTACACTTTTAGTGATTCCTTCACCGCTCCCTCCCTCCACTCTAATGCAAATTCGTCCTAATGAGAGGGATCCAATAAGCTACGGCCTCCTCGATCATCTCGACTTCGGCGCGGCCTCTGATCCAATTTGGCGGCACCCTTCAAACTCCCGATACAGCCTCATCTTCGGGAATGGAGTCTGATATCGAAGGGAATACTCAGCCCAACAACTGTGAAAAAAAAAATTGTTTTCCTTACCAAATATAATAATATTTTCTCACATTTTAACAATGATTTAGCTTCACTACTGTTCAAGATAGAAATATTATAAATTGCGTTATCTGGGTTTAAGGAGACGATAATTCAGTTATAGAAATAAGCATTTGTTATTGTTCAAATTAAATATTATATAAATAAATTTTAGTTTAAAAAAAAAAACACGCTATAAAAGGGAAGTTAGCAAAATTCGTCGGTTTTTGACAAACAGTTGTGGCTTGATACCTTAATCAAATTCAGCTTAAGCGATGTCTTTCGACGCACGTTTTAATAAACTTTAAGCTATTATATAACTCTTTTTCCAATTGGTAGCATTTTTTAATATGTTGTTTGCCAAAATCTGAAAAAAGTTTTTGTTTTTTTTTTGCCCCCCAAACATTTTCCCTTGTTTACTGAATAATTTTTGATATTTTATTCTAAGGAACCATCTGAACCATATAAAAACATAAGGCCTACTACTCCACCTTTTGCAAGGCAGACACCCTATTTTGAGGGTATTTAGACTGGCTAAGAACATTAAAACAAAGCTAAGCAATTATTGTATTGTCATTGATCTTTGACACGTGTACAAATTTTCAAGATAATTAGATCGCTGGAAATTGATGAAAATTACGATGCAAGCTTCCGTTACATACAGGTGAAGTCAATCAATTTGTATTTATGATAAATAATAATCAAAATGAGAATCAAATTAAAATAATATTATTTTTGTTTTGTTGGTATGCGAAATATCTGAGGGACGTTTTTCACATATATAGATGATAATAAAAAAAAAAAAGTAGGTATTTCGAGATCATTTTATTATACGAATGAAATTTAAACATCAAAAAGCTAATATTCATGAGCAGAAATTAACTATATCATACAAATTAACAACATATATTTAAACCTAACATAAAATGTCACCAAGTCTATATTATGTCACCAAGCAACATCTATTTTCCTTGCTGTTTTTTTTTTTTTTTTTTTTTTTTTTATTTAATAATTTAAACAAAAACTAGAGATAAGTAGAATAATTTAAAATATGTATTTGTCTTAATATGCTCAAAAATTAGTAAAGTTTTGCCCAGATATGCTTGATAAAAAATTTCTAAATGATTTGGAACGAGTTGTTATTTACAAAGATCAATTCGTGTCGATGAAAAAAAATAAAGCAGAATATATCAGACCTTATTTCGCAAAGTGTATATTTATGTTTGTTTGTGCATAGAATTGATTCGAACAATCAATGCCATATCGTATAAGTCTGAATGGATTTAAAAAATTTTAATTTGCCTCAAATATATCTACGTAAGCTATGAGCGCAAATATGCATATTTAATATTAATATTAAAGTATATAGAATAAATTAAAAAAAATAAATAAATAAAATAAAATAAAATTAGTTGAAAAGATCCTTCTTATCTATGACAAATAGGTGAACTGAAGTCTGAATTTTATTCTAAGCAATAAAATCAAATATGGGTGCAACCAAAATGTAATTATTTGTCCTAACTTTACTGCTCTTGATATTAAACTCTATCCTAGATCGTAATAAATAATAAATCAACTGCCCTAGTTGGGGCGTATTATAACAGCTCAGATCGATTTACACTCGACGCTTATATTAAATTTATAAACCTATATTTAGTGTTGTGTGCTATCGTGCTAATAGGGCCAGGTGAATTTTCAATAAAAAATTTAAACGCCATCTCAAGAACTGATTATTTGTAAATAACTCAGACAACCCGTTACGTGATAACTTCTTAAATTTTCTGGTCCTATAGTTTGCAATTAATAACTATAAGGATTACGCAAGAGCTGTTTTGACTTCCTTGAGATTCATATAATTGTTCATTTACATAAAACTTTCTGGATATAACCAGAGCTTCCAACAACTCAAATAATGAACAGAAAAATAAAAAAGATTTTACCCATAAATATCCGCTAATTGTAATTCCCATATCGTCTGCTTGGAGGTAAAAGTCACCAAGTGAATATAACCACTATATATGCACATTAGAGAATGAGAAAATTCACTATACAGGGTGTTCGGAAGATCGTTGGCCAAAAAATTATCTCGGGTAGGGAGGTTCATTTTGAACCTATTTAAGGTCACTTACCTATATACAAAGTCTTACGTTTTTTTTTTTGTTTTTTTCATGAATTTTTTGTGCAAATGGCCAAATCCAAACATTTATGCTTTATAACTCCGTTGTTTACTGATATATCAACGCCATTTTTTTTCCCTGTAATTACTAATACATTGTCCATGTAAAATAAAAAAGATATGGTGCAAAAAAACAAATACCAAAAAAACGGGAGATCGTTAAATCTTGTCAAAGGCAAAAATGAAAATTATGAATTTCAAGTTTAGGTTCAATAAAAAAAAAGTAAGCGCAACAGCCAAATCCAAATTGTTTTAAAAACTTCTCTATTTAATACTCTTTAAAAAAATACCAGTTGCAGGCACGCAGCACATCTAGTTTTTTTTATTTTTTATAAAGTAACAAAAGGGTGCCCACCAGCGCACATTGATAATAATAATGAATCGAATCATATTTTTTATGCAAAACGTAACAAATAGTTGTGTTTCTTTATAGCATATGTTAAACTGCATATTTTCTCTTTCTTTCTCGGAATTTCGATTTTATCAGAGTAAACTTTATCTACATTTTTGTAAACAATAATCAGGGAACAAAATTAAACTAATTTTAAATTATTCATAAATTTAATTTGTAGAGTATCACAGGTATTGCTCAAAAATGATCTCCACTATTTCTAATACAAGCACGATATCGTTTTCTTATTTCTGTGGTGGTTATTCTTAAAACAAATTCTTCCTTCATTATGGTAAATGCGGCATTGATTTTTTTAATAAGTTGTTGTCTTGAAAATAATTCTTCATTATAAACCAAATCTTTGACACGGTCCCAGGCGTAATAATCGAGCGGCGTGAGGTCTGGAGACCGTGCTGGCCACTCAATTGGACCCCCTCTTCCTATCCAGGATTGTGGGAAACAATTGTTTAAACACTCTCCTACAGGTAAGTTGTAGTGGGCTTTTTCAAAACAAGAACTTATTTAAAAAATCAATGCCGCGTTTACCATAATGAAGGAAGAATTCATTTTTAGAACAACCGCCACAGAAATAAGAAAAAGATATCGTGCTTGTATTAGAAATAGTGGAAATCATTTTGACAAAATGACAAAAAACAAAAAAACGTTGATCTGTATAATACCTCTTAATAATAACTTTCCAGTGGAATGATAACACTTTGGAAGTTGTCGAACAAGACCTACCTCACAAACGACAAACCGACCTGTGTTGACCTAGTTGAGGGAAGGAATACAGAGGGACTTAGAGTCGTCCAAAGGCTGCAGTGCTTTGTCGTTTACAAAGACCTTACCCTCCACAGACATTCGAACCCCTTATAAAGAGATATAATTAGGCCTGAATACTTACAATTTTCAATTATATATTTTTTTATTTATTAATAACAATTTATAATAGTGTAAATTAATACCTTAAGTAAATATAAATAAATGAATATGTCAAATATATTAGAAATTGGGAGCACTTCCTTATTTTAAAGTACTGTATATTAACCTTCCACTGGTCGCGCCATTATATTTTGTATAACACACAACATGTTTTCTCTTCCTCTCGCCTCCTGTGAGCTTCTCGGAAAATTGGGTTTATCTATTCCTCAAAATAATCTTATATTTGTGCTAGTAATCAATGTGGTAGGAGGGATAGTTTCCTGATTAAAAAATATTTAGTCCTCAGTGTTGCACGAAGTACAAGCGACCGCACACGGCAATCAGCTGGATTCGAAATGATGCAAGTAGGATTTTTTTTTTTTTTATAAACCCATGAGATGTAGCTAATAAACTACACCAATTAATATATAATCCTTTTCTAACTTATTTATAATAATGATATAGCGATTAAAACGGAATATATGCTTATTACAAACTAGTAGTATCTGTGAGATACACGCGCCCGTCCTTATTATTTCACCTTCTTTCCTTCTTCCCAAGAAACTGATTTTTTTTTCGTTTCTAAAGTGATAAAATTTTCTTTACAGGTTTAATACACTCTTTCCATATTCTCATTTATCTTTGTTGGTACGATCATCCTACATTACAACCATACTCCCCGATAGGACGAACTATGTTTGACAATAATTTCATTTTCAAGAATTGAACATAGTTGCTGAGAAGTGGAAAATAGCCAATCTCCCTGTATATTATAGTGTATCAAATTATATAAACTAGTCGTATTTTAGCATACGTGAATCTAAAATGTCAAAAGGTTGCAAAATCAATCCAAACCAGAAACCTATCCTTTCTTGATTAGCTTCACACCCACTCGAAACCACTAGTCTTGTCCTACATCATTTAATCATATTCCATTAATCATCCTGGAACTTAATCATTACCTAGGACTCTATTTCTAACAAACGCCTTATTTGGGATCGACTAACAAGTAATTACTATTTAGACATTCTGAGTGGATATTGGAGCTCCACGAAACTATCTAACTCACCTCATATCCAGTCCTTACCATCCAAATTCCTCAATGCTTCTAAAAAATTAAATTATTTATTATGATCTTAATGATACGTATGGTAATATTTTAATCCATACCAGATACCTAGGATTTCATAGTCAACACCATAACTATTAAAATTCACGAATCTATCAACTAGCTTCCCTCTCGTTCTCCGATAGCAAAACTCAGGTTATTGCATTGTTCTTTTTTTTTTCAAGTTCGGCTACCTGTGGACCACGTTCAACAATTCATCCATACTCTTCCGTTCTTTCCTATATTCCTTCATCACCTCTGCCTAATTTTTTCTCCTTTCATCTGACCACTGTCTATTAACTGGTATTTTAACGATTTCTGGAAATTCGACCTTGTTGACTGTCCGAAATTAGCCTCAGTCCCAAATTGAATAATGGTTTGTTATTTGTATCATATACACACATTGATTTTTATATTGTATATTGTTGAAATTATCAATAGAAAAATGATAGTAAAAATATAAAAAAATCTTATATTTTTGAAGAGAAAAGATTTGACCCCGGTTGGGATTCGAACCTAAGTCTCCACCTCTCTAGCGTGGTGCCTTATCCGCTTATTCTCTTCAAAAATAAAAAATAAAAAAATATGTTTAAAAAAATAATTATCAACCAAGAATTATTTCATAAAAAAATCTTACTATGGCATTATACTTTGCTGAGTTAATACTTGAGCTATGCGCAAAAAGTATACAAGTGAGGATTTGTAAAAACGATCAATGTTACTTTGTTCAAAATCCAAAAAAAAAATTGAATGGTCTGTGATTTTTCTTGGCTGATATTCTGTATGGCCCCCTTATTGACTTCTTAACAATATTCATTCACGTCCGAACATTATTATAGAACTTTTTGTAATTAGAAGTAAGTTAGACAAAAGTGATGATTGTAATAGTTAGTTTGTATTAGATTAAGAATCCAGTTGTATTTATTAGTTTGTAAATAAATTAGTATTTTGTATTAAAGTGCAATTTGATTAGTCATATCCCAGTGACCCGTAAAAATATATCTATTATTTCAGTTTAATTCTCGAATTGGTAAACAAGACTACGAACGATCTTTTAACAGATCTAATTATTTTATTTTAACTTTTTTTCATCATTTATTTTTGTTTAGATATTTTGGTTGAGATAATAACTATCTGAATATATGTTAATATATTACCAATTACTTTTTATATATCACCACTAATGCTAAAGCTTTCTGTTATGCAGGTAGCGACCGGATCTGGTACCCTGACTCACCTTTTTAACCTGCTGGTGGCAGTCCCGACAGCGGACATCCTCGGGACGAGAGAGATCCACATCGGCCAAGGCAGTGCCATCAGTCTAGTCTGCGTCATAGAGAACGTGAGTGACTTTCAAAGTAGTTAACAGTATTCCGATAGTTTTGGTAATAAAGAGAGAGTGACTAGAGGCAAAAATATATGTTTCATTATAATGTGCGATGGAAAATTCAGAAAGTAGAATAAGTCATTGGATATAATACTGAATTTTTATAACTTAATATTATAGAAATACCTTCTATATCGATGAACGGGTTATAAGAATAACCTGGTATCTAGCATGGTGATGTTTGGTTCTAAAAATCTAAAGAAATAACATATTCAAATATCTATAGTGAGTACTCTGGCAAAGATTGCTAATAAGTTAGTAAACTTACAGAAAAAAAATGTTTAAGAAAAAAAAATGTGTTCTTTCATTTAGAAATTTAATTATGCAAGATGTAAACTTAACAATTTTAATATTAAAATTACGAACGTTCCCAGAAGATAAATCATAAATACGTCTCTTAAATACGAAAAAGACAAACATCAGAGAAGCTATTTTAGCAATATATAACTTACATGAAACCACCGACAACTTCATTATCAAACTAATAGTTTTAGCGTAGGATCTAGTTTACATATATAGACACAAAACTTTGGTTTTCCTTTTTTGGATTTTAATATATTTTGAATTGAATATATTTGATATGGTGTTTCGGAAAATGAATATAAGGCCAATACCAATACAGTACAGCCAAGGAGAGGTTTAACGGTCGTTGCTATTTATGCGACAAAGAAAAAGAAAATTCTTAACCAAATATTTTTAAAGTTTTTTTTTTTTTTTTTTTTTTTTTTTTTTTTAGAACTTATATTGAGTAAATATTACAATCTGCCACAAATATGAGCAATAAGTAATATAGATAGCATATGATTACATTCACACATTATGTACAAAAAGAGAGAAAATAAAAATGAATAGAAAAAAAAAATTATATATTCCAAAATAAAATAAATAAAAAGATAACAGAAAGAACTTCCTATACATGAACAATATACAAATAAATAAAATGAAATACTAAAATAAGAAAAAATAAAACATTGAGTAAGTAAAAATAAATAAATAGTAGTAATACAAAATAAAACAAAATTAAATTATAAGTTTAAAAGACAATCGTACTTTATTTACAATACACACTCATCCTAGGGACCCCCAGCCAGACCCTTCCCTCTAATTATGGAGGGACAAGCCAGGCATAGAGAGGTCCCAGCTCTTCTCTCTCAGCTGCGTCACTGGTGTAAAAAACCCAGTGGAGGCTGAGTGAGAGCGCTATAGTACATTTAAAGTTTTTATATGTAATCCTTTATCATTTATGTATGTTTGTAAATAAATAATAATTTGGAATAATTTATAACATATTATGTACTTGTTAGCCTTATCACAAATAACTTTCATAAATTTATGAAGTGCACCCTTAAACGCGATGTTTTCCGGGTAGATTGGATGGTTGTACTTGATGTGACTTTAATTTATGTTATCTCCGGAGGTCAAATATAATAATGATTTACTTTTAAAATATCCGGTTATCCGACCATTTGGCCGTTCCGCCCTTTCCCTTGGTCTGTTGGATGGATTAGTGAGGTTCTACTGTACTTCATAATAATAATGCTAATAATTAATAACCTTATTTAGTAATCTGGTACAAATAAAGCACTGCAGTAGGAATAATTCACAATTTTTTTATATATATTTTTTTTTTATCAATTTATTGAATTTAGAACTGTACAAATATACATCAAGTTATTGTATTAAAAACGTTTATAATAATATTCCAAAACTTGAAAAGAACTACTCATCAGTAGCACTTCAATAAAAATCTACACAAGAAGATCTCTAGACCATCTTCTTTTCAGACGACTCGGAGGATTATCGGGAATAGGATGGGGAGCAAGTTTTAAAACTAGTGGATTTGAGTGGTTATGGAGCTTACTATGAAAGGATGGGTATCAGGTTTGGGCTAAATCAGCAACATAGTGAACATTAAGATCTTTATTGATACATTTTTTGGCGACAAAGTAAGAAGAATTGAGGATTTTTGGAAGGATTTTGGATTGTCAGGATTGGATACGGAATGAATTGGATGGTTTAGTAGAGCCCCAAAGCTCAACTCCGTACGTCCAGGAGCTTTTCGGAGGCAATGAAAGGATCATTGTTTACTGAATTTCACTATTCTAAACTTCTAATTTAATTCTTATTTTGCTCATAATGATACTATCAATACCGGTAATTGACTGTTAATAATAATAACGAATAACCGTGATTAAAAAAAATGCTACCTAATAGCTGCTACATTTAATAATACGCCATTATATTCTTCCATCCCTCAAACAGCTGTAGAGAGGAATATTGGAATTTCCGGGGAGTTGAGTTACTTGGAGAGCTTGATTAAAACCGTTTATTTATTAATTCAGGTCGTCGGGAGGATCCTTTGTGACGGAGCTCTGGGAATCCTCTTCATAACTAATTATTGTACAATATCTACTCCCACCCCCGCAGTTCAGTTAGCTCTAGCATAACCTCCGTAGGCAACTTCATCACGACGCTATTCAAAGCGCGGTAGCAGGTAGGCTTTTGTTATAAATGTTACCCCAAAATGTTAACCTCAATAGTCAACAAAAGAAAAATTTATAAACAAAATGTACTCCGTATTGTTTACATCCTTTTCGTTGCTTAAAGATATAAATTAACCTTCTTATATAGATGTTTTTAAGTTAGGTAAAGCTTAAGAAATTTCTTATCTTGTTCGTCAACGGCACTGACCCTCATTGGGACGAATCTAGGAGGAAAATTAATGAAATCAAAATTAATCATTAATCAAAATTAATGAAACTATTGTGTTAGGTATTACGGGAGGATGTTGATAGAATATTACTAGAGATTCTTTCGTTTTTAGCAGTTGGATTTCAATGTAAAACCAACGATGTAAATAGCATCTGGCTCGACAGGTCACATTTCGTTTAAACTATACATTCTGACAATTGAAATTTGCGTATCATCGTATTGATATTTTTCATTGTTATTTTGTAATTAGTATAGTATAGTGAATATAGAGGATTTATATGAGTAAGCCATTCTTCAAATAATTATTTAATAATTTGATCGATTATATAATTTTTTTCAACATGCTGCAAACTAAAGCATTTTTAGACTGAAAAGATCTATTACTAAAAAGTACCATCAAGTACCTCTTTGAAATTATAAAAAATCTCATAGAGGCACTTAAAAGGTTTCTTAGAAGTTATATGAAATAAACGTGAAACATTTGCTTTCTGAAAACGAATTTTCCATTCCGCTGAGGGTTTTTATTTTTTTTTAAATTTCGGAAAACTGTGAGGGTATTGATTTAATATTTTTTTTTTCGTTAGGGAAATCTATGGACCACGGTGCTTGTGCTTTAGACGTTTCTTAATGCCATCTTCGTTGCTTGTCACGCTTAGTGTTCTTAGTTGTGGGCTCGGCAGCTGCTTTCTTGTAGGTACCTCGAGCTTTTCTGATGACCCAGTAGTCCTTCATTTTCCGGCTAAATTCAACCCTACGTTCCTCAGACCATTTTCTGGTTTCGTCTTCTAAGTTTTAAGCGTTTTATGATAGTTACTCCGGTCGGCTAAGTCATTTTGATTTATATGGAGCTCAGAAAGATCCTTCTTCACTTGCTTCATCCACAAGGATCCAGTAAGTAGCTTTGCCCTTGCTATCAGCCTTAAAGATCCTGTAGGATAGCCTCTTTGAGTCCATTCTCGACAGATGTCCGTAAAAAGCCAGTCGCCTTCTTCTGATGGCATCAATGAGATTTTCTTAGTGTTTATACAGTTCACGATTTGGTTGATAACATCGGCTTCCATCTGGTCGAATTCTTGGTCCTACTATCCGTCTCAGGAACTTTCTTTCTTGTTCCTCAAAGGCTCTTAGTGGGGTCTTCTTATTTAGATATAGGCACTCTGTATATTATATTATATTATATACAGAATTATATATTATATACTCTGATTTAATATATATAACGATATTGGGACAATTTAAAATAGAGGATATTATTTCAAAATCTTCAGCTGCGTAAAAAGTATATTTAAAATTGGTAATTATGAAAATTAAAACAAAATAACAAGAGGCTGGAAAACCCCGGAAATTGGACTTACATTTTATTGACTTATGATCATCAAGGTGACTGATAAAATCACTTTTATAACGAAAATAACGTTTTACATACATTTATAAAGTTATAATTCACTTTCGGCTCTCACAAGCATTAGCAACAAAAACCATAATGTTAAAAACTACATGATATCTGAAATAGCCACCTTAATTGAATCCATTTCGAAATTCAAAATTATTAACTTTATGTGGATTCCGGGACATTCTGGAATAGAAGGTAATGAACAAGCGGATTTAGCAGCCAAAGAAGCGTGTTCCCTCTTTCCATTACCCTCAATCCCTATACCTATAACAGATCTAAAATTATTCTTAAAACGTCAGATCAATACAGTTTGGCATGAAAGATGGCTTGGAACCGACAGCAACAACAAACTTAAAAAAATTAGACCAATTCCAGGACCATGGAAAGAAGAACCAGGACCAAGAAAAGAACAAGTCATCTTTACAAGACTAAGAATTGGACACTCAAAATTAACCCACAGTTACTTATTGGAAGACAAACAACCCCCAAAATGCAACGAATGTCAGGTAAATCTGACTATAGAACACATTCTTATTGAATGCCAAAAATACAAAAAGCAAAGAGAAGATAACGATCTGACGAATCAAGACATTGCAACACTACTAGAAAACAACTCGTATCTTCACAAAAACATTATTCAATTTTTAAAGGAAACAAACCTGTACAAGGAATTATAGTTCTGAATCTGAGAATGGTGCCTCTAACCAAATGTGTTGGTACATGGCATTAAAATGTAAATAAATAAATAAAATAAAGTTATAATATACATTAATACATAAGAATGAATATGTTTATTCGTGTTTTTACTTTATGAATTGAATTTTCATTTAGATAAAAAATCAGTAATTTTATTTAGTCTTTACTATTTTCTTTTGTTATATCAGTTATTATTGCCCGTAGTAAGATAATTCTTCTTTAGTCGGTATTCTTCTGTTCAAAGCTTTTTCTATGTCTTTTAATGAAGAGTTATTCATTGTTCTTCAAAATATCATGAAGAGTTCGCTAAACAATCCGCAATTCAACGGATACCGCTTCAACTCTTTCAGCTTTTTCTATACGGTTCGTATTGGTTAATTTTTGTTCAAGCATTAAAACAACACTTTTTTTTTTTTAATTCATTTGTTTACGAAATTTCGTTAGTTCCTATTTAAATGGAGACTAAAGCTCAACTTAGTAAATGGTTTTGTTTAGTAGGCAAACAGGCCAGTAAGAGTATCACAGAAATACTTGAAAATATTACCGTTTCATAATATCTATTGGATTAGTACACCGGAAACATCATATTCATACGATATCAGCTTGCCATGTTTTTCCTTTCAATATTTTTTAAGAGCTATAAACAAAATATGACCCACCGGCCTACTGTATAGTATTTTCCTCATGGTTGTGGAAAATTCGGAAAAAATAGGTTTTACTAGTTATTGGGGTAAGTATTGAGGTTGATTGTTTCTGTACCTCTAACAGACTCATCAATACTTCTTTTATTAAAGCCTACTTCTATGTACATGGTCGGCTTTAGAAAATAATGAATTAAAAATATACAAGCAAACGGTTGGTGGTTAGCCCCTATTCTCACGATACTATGGAAAAAAGATGATCGTAATATGCCTAAGAATTGGATTCAGCCTTTTTACACAATTATTACCTGATGAAAAAAAAACCAATATAGAAGAGATATGGAAAAATATGTTGTATTTTGTCAGTAAAGAAAAGTCTTAGATGACAGTGAAATATTCATTAAAATAAAACGATAAACATTGTATTAAAAAAAAAAAAAAAAAAAAAAAAAAAGTGAATATGAATAAATATATATATATTTTTTTAATATAACCTTTTTTATTGATTTAAAAACTTTTTTTCTTAATATGTTAATATAATCTTCTTATCGTTAGCAATATTGCTCACTCTTAATTGTTAATGATTGGGGTATTTATTACTAGCGGTTATTTTTAAGCATATTTTCTTGTCGCAAAAAAAAATAAATAAATAAATGAAAAATTTTGTCACATCTGTTTTTTTGTCACTTCTGGTATTTTGTTCATTATAGCCCTGAAGAAAACCTGCAACGTTGGCACGTATTAAGAATTCTTCTTTGACGTGGTGTTACCTTGACTGCATCCCTGACTATCTTCTTCTCCATAAATAAAAAATCATTGAACATTCCAAAAGCCAAGAGTAAATAAAAAAGAAAATCGAATATTGCTTGATGAATGTGAAATAATTATGTATTTCATTTTTGTAGGAAAAAAAAAAAAAACTAAATCAAGTCCAAAACAAAACAACATAAAGTTCTAAGGCCCATTAACTCGACTATCGTTATTCAAACAAACTGTTCTAAATTAAAACACTAAAACATGGGGTGGAGAGCCGCTGGAATATTAATGATATTTTTCCAGAACTAAGTTTAGAAGCACTGCCTTCAGCCTGGAGTCAAGCCTTTACTTCAAACGCGAATTTCCTTGGCCCCAGGGAGAAATGACCTACTAAGGCTTACTTTTTCAAAAGGCCTCCCAACCAGGGTGGTAATATTAAAATTCAAATGCGTTACTGTTTCTAAAAAAAAAAAAAAAAAAAAAAAATCCAACCTAGAAATTTACTTTGAATACTTAAGGACTTTTTATGAACTGGAAGGTGTTTCGTAAAACGACAATATTAGACTGAAATAGACTTCTGGATAGCTCTGGCTTGATTTCCCTAAATTGTTATTCTAATGCCAAAGATCTTTATGCTTATTATGACTAAAGAATAAAATTAATTTAATAAAAAATAGTCATTAGATTGAAATTTTGATTCTCGAAACTTACTGGCTGCATTCAAATGTGAAAAATGTAAGTCCAGTCCTAACCCAAATCTCAGATGAATGGATACATATGAATATATGGATGGAGCTTACAAGAAACGAATCCTTATCAGGAAAGGCGAGCAGCTAATCCTTCATTTTGATTCAACTGGTGAACATAAAGCAGGATAGCGTTCTAAAGCGTTTAGTAAAAACGTGTGTCAGAGATACTAATTCTATTACTTCTGTGAAAGAAACTACAGTTTTCTTTTAACTCATAATTTACAACTAAATCACAGATCCTCCTAATTAGATCACTCTTATTTCTATCCACTTTTGCTTTGCCTGTGCCTATATATATATATATATATATATATATATATTTTTTTTTTTTATTTCACATAGTTTTACAATCAGTTGCAAAAATCAAGTCAGACATTGATATCCTAAGGTTACAAGTGGAAAAAACTAGTTTGAATAAGCACCAATAAAAGATTTATTCACTTTGACTACTTTGGTAATGATATGACTCTATGAAATAAATTAAAGCACTAGCGATTTTCGGTGTTTAACTCATTTTATAAAATAATGTTAGTACCGAAGTAGACAAAGCAAAAAAAAATCATAGATTGGCTTTGGTTTATTCAAGACCATGTTTTTTTGAATAAGTGTTTTTCACTTTTAACCCCACTATATAATCTGTATTTAAACAGTTATAAACAGATTATGTTAACCAGAGTGCTCTTCTGGTTCTCTCTCGTTACTGAAGGTCGTGGGTTTGAATCCCACCTGGGCGGGTTAAAATTTATTTCGTTGTGAACCCACGAATAAATCTTGACCTTCCCACCCTGGCTAGACTAGGTTATTAACCTGTGGGATAACCCGTCCTTCCTTACCTAGTTAGAGAACATAAGAACGTTAAGCACAAATAAACAACTTCCGGTTCTCTGTTAGCCCAATGCTGAATTTTGAACCTGAAAACTTATTTTCCATCCTAACACTTTCTTTTCATTTGCTAAAGCATTATGTTGAATTAATTTTACTAAAAACCTCAGATTTTTCACATTTCTAGGACTCAGTGGATATCTTAAAGTTTTTCATTGCTCTCGTCATCTTCCTAATGAAGCATAATATGCCTGTTTCATTCACTCTGATTATATCTTCCATGTTTAAGAGTACGTATAGCTTATTACGTATATCTTAAAAACTATCAAGCTAAAAGATATCTATCTCTCTAAAAGTCAACGAACAGGGTATTGAGCAAGCAGTGGAAATCTTGACAACGATCATTTAAGAAGCTTCTATTTAAAACTATAATTCAAAGTATCAACAATACAGGAGAGACCTCACCAGAGCAAAGAGAAGTGCACGTAAGGTGTAGTAAACTTAAAAACACATAATCGACTTCACAATGAATTAAAACATCCAGTACAAAAGAGAATAAACTACGACACTTATATTAACAACCTCTAGACCGACGATGGAAGTGTATGGAAGGATACCAAAAACATACTCAAACACCGTACGTTGCCAGCATCATTACAGAGAGAGAGGATGGTTTATGGTCTGCGTTGGGTAATGAAAAACTATCTTTTTCGCTGAATATCGTTTTGCTGTTTTCACACCGCATAAAATTTAAGTATAAGAGACATTAGACATTCCTCTTCAACTGACATGTTTTTTCTCCCTCAAATTTTTCTATAATTATCAGAATAATACGCAATAAGAAACCCTCTAGTTATGATTAAAAATTTCCAGAAAACCTGTAGTTTTTCTCGCTCCACTCTATTCTTAGGACCACGGAATTCCCATTGCAATGGAAATTTTCATACATTTTGATGCACCTAAAACTAACAATAACAATGCTTTATTAGTTTGATTCCTCTCTGTTGCAATTTTTTCGAAAACCTATTATTCAAAAAATAATTGATATACTAATAGACTAAAAAATGTTACCTGATCATCAATTTGAATTACACCCGTTATACTCGACGACCTAACAATTGTATAGTTACTGACTATTTCAACTACTCTTGAGTAAATGCTCTATGGTACTATTGTATTTCTTGATGCACTCTGACATTTTATAAAGTGTTGTACCTAGGACTTGTCTTCAAATTATAATCTCATCTTCTACCTACTTATTTTTTCATTCTCCAATATTTCCTTTCTAACCGGTTTTTTTCTGTTCGACAAGGTTTAGAGATCTCCTCTTTGTGCCTTGTAATGACCGAGGTACCTCAAGGTTCGGTCCTCGCACCAATCTTATACATAATATATACTTATAGCATCCTTTAACATTATATTATTAACTCTTTAACAGCAACCTACACCGACAATACAGCCATTCTTATAACTTTATAACATATGATAACTTTATATCAATATTTTTATTATTTATTTTTTTTTTTTTAGATGTAAATTATCATAGAACTTTTCTTTCTAAACAAGGTTCATTTAAAAATAAGGTGAAAGGACTATTATTTTGAATCAAATTGTGAATTTCTATAAATAATATAAAGAGTGTCTTATAGCCACTAATATTTTTTATTTATCCTAGATAAACAAAAGTATGGTTAAAAATAGAACTAATTGATATCTAACTTGAAAACTTTTATATTATGTTCTGTAGTATTGTTGATTGTAACTTATTTAGATCCATCGTCTCATTCTAACTTTTTCACTCGTCTTATCCTTTTAAATTAATTTTCTTAAATAGTTAATTTAAACCCAAATGAAGATTTAATTAATAATAATAATTAATACTAAGCGGACACAATACCATAAATATATTACTAAACATAATGTTGGAGAAATGCTAGATGACGAAGAGATAGATGTCAGAGACAGTTGTGCTAGCGCTAATCTATGCTAAAACAATTAATAGTAATGAGATTTACCTGCCTTACCAGCAATCTCTCTCTATCCCTTACTCCCTTAAATCCCACCCATTCTAAGCTCGCTATCATCCCCTTATTTGCAGAAGGGTATTGTAGCTAAATATTGTTCGCAAAATTAATTTACCAAAAAAGCTAAACTTATACTACTTAATATACAATGATCAGACATTATAAAAAATTGAAACTATTAACCTGACAAATTGAACTACACTTAATGAAATTTTTACCAGTAAAGATTTATTTATTTAATCTGGTAGTGGTACCCTTAAAAAATATGCTAGAAAAGGTATAGTGGAGTACTTGGGTATTCTTCTTGTTTCGATTTTGGCCATCTAGGACCGCATGAAGTAACGATAGGCAATCATTTCTGTACTTATTTCTTTGATTCAAAATACTTCTTCGTTCGTTTACTTTGCTGTCTCCTTTTCTCTTCTGTCCAGATGCTCATTCTTTCTCTCGTTTCTCTCCTTTGGAAAACCCTACAGTTTAGTAACATCCTTCTGAAAGCTATTCTGTCCTGTATTACTTTATCTGCTTTACCAATCTTTGCATGTCTTTCTTAATCCCCTAAATCCATTGGTTACATTTTCGGTCTAATGAACATGATTGAAAATTTGTTTTGTAAGCCTGTTGATATTTATCCTCATTATGTGACCAAATAATTTGATTCTCTTTTTCCTGATTAAATCTGATATCCTTTCATTCATGTTCTCTTTGTACAGGTCCTTGTTTATCCTATTTCTGAATTATCCCTTGTCTGTTTTTAATGGCCCCCAAATTTTCCTTAGAATTTTTTCTTTCTTTTCTTTCTATCCCTTTTGTTTCTCCGATTTTCATGGTGGACATACATTCTGTAATGCTTAATTTTAGTTTTCATTAAAAGGCTTCTCTCGTTATTAATATCTTTAGTCAATTAGAAGTACTGGCGTACCACAACATTATCCTAGAATATTTGAAGAAATTCTGCAGGGATAAAGAAATAATACCACCAGAACAAGCAGGATTTCAGACACACCTATCCACTGAACACCCTTTGGTGAAATTGCAAAATGAAGTATCTCAAAATTTCAATAGAAATACGGCCACTGCATTAATATCAATAGATTGTTCAAAGGCATTTGATGCTGTCTCGCACGGCATAGTATGTCAACAGTTAATAGACAATGAATGCCCAGAGCAACTATTTTCACTTATTAAATCGTTTCTTAGCCAACGATATATAGTGGTAAAAGTTGGAGAAGCCTCTTCAAAAGAAGTACCTATTACTTGTGGTGTCCCACATGGAGCGGTTTTGTCACCGATCCTTTTTTCTATATATACAGCAAACATTGTTGGAGCTAAATACCACAAATCCAGTGTAACCGCTTTTGCTGATGACCTAGCTATCACAAGCAGTAGCCTCAATGCCACAAGGGCCCTCAGTCAAGCCGAAGTAGCATGTCAAAAGATTGTTGACGGCTTAAGAAAACTTCATATTGACGTGAATGTTAATAAAACTAAATGTACGATATTTTCATTTCAAAAAGGAAAGAAAAAACTCCCAGTTAATTTTAAATTAAACGGACATACAAACAAAATTTCTAATAAATTATTATATTTAGGCATTTACTTTGACAGACATATGACGTTTTCTGCCCATTTTGAAAACAAACTTAAAACTGTACGGACAAAATCATACAAACTTTATCACCTATTGCTATCAAGGAGTCTTTCACTACGGCTCAAGCTAATAATTTATAAATGCGTTTTGAGGCCGGCATTACTCTATGGAGCACCGATGTTCTTTCATCTGTCAAAGACAACGACAAAACGGTTAAAATCATTTCAAAATGGAATTATTAGAAAAATAGTAAAGGGAACGGCATTCGAAAAGAAAAAGTCAAAATTAATAACTAAAGAGCTTCAATTACTAACAATAAAAGAAATTATAGATCTAAAACATTTAAATTTTCAATCAAAATTACCACTGTCCGGAAATAACTTGTTCAATAAACTTATAGAAAGTCCAGCTCCCCAACGTTGGCAGAAATATATTACAATGCGTGAATAAATTTAAGTTTTAATTTTAGTTTAAGTTGTTAGGTTAGGCCGGCTCAAATAAAAGATGAACCCCCATCATCTAATAATAAAAAAATTAAATCAAAAATTTTCAAACCTATATTTATCACTTATAAATTCCTTAAAATGTAATCTAGTTACAGTACAAGGAGAAAAAAATAAATAAATAACATATTAAGCATAACAGAACTAATAAAAATAAGGGGCTTTAAAAAAAAAAAAAAAAAAAAAAAAAAAAACAATGTTTTTATTATTAGTTGTGGGTATTATTTTTTATATAAAGTATATAAGTATAAAGTAATTCACATACTAACATATATGAAGATGAAAGATATTTTGTGCACAGTACACACATCGTCGTCGCTATGAAAAATTAAGGAATGGGAAATGAAGCAATTTTTTTACTTTGTTCGTTTACCATTTCATTCTAAAATCCATTAACTTGTTGTAAAATGCTAGATAATCGTAAAAATGACATTGTAGATTTCGGTCTTCTAATAACCGATCAAAATTTTACCAGATGGTCTCGTAGAATACATCGGCGAACGAACAAAATAAAAAAAGCAATTTTTCACATTGGTTAGTTTTAGATAGTGCCGACAATATTATTAGTTGATGAACCGAACAAAACTTGTGGTACTTTATGCACTGTGTGCGGTGTGCGGCTTTCACGGTCCTTTTTCCAATTACAGGAAAAATAAAATAACCAAACTGTTGCTACCTTAGTAAATGTTACTTATGACGGTGTTTTAGTTTTTATGACTTGCTTCACCTGAGAGCGGAGATTAGGTTGTGAATTTGAACTATTTGAATGGATCAACACTTGTTACACGGATGTTTCTATCCTTTTAACAATATCGATTTTTATCAACGAGTTGACCCTACTAATGTCCAAAGAGCACAGCGGTTTGCCTTCCTTGTTCATAAAGATTGCACAGTTGATCTCAAACACCGCCTTCAGTTGAGCTGTAGAATTCAATTATTTCAGGAATATTTACTGCATTGGGTTTATGATCTTCAGTTGATCAAATATAGCAGCTTTTAAATCATAAATTAAAATAAGATAAACAAGAATAAATAAAGAGAAAAATATCATTACCTTACACAAACGGTTTATTAGGGGACTGATGTAAGCAAAATGGTATTTACAAAAAAAAAAAAAAAAAAAAAAAAAAAAAAAAAAAAAAAAAAAAAAAAAAAAAAAAAAAAAAAAAAAAAAAAAAAAAAAAAAAAAAAAAAAAAAAAAAAAAAAAAAAAAAAAAAAAAAAAAAAAAAATGGACACAAATAAAGCACCAACGTATTTTCAAACACTAATGCCGAACTTAGAAAACTACCAAAAAGCCACCAGTGAATAGTATTATGTAATTAACTAACTGGCATATTCCAGTACTGAAAGTTACCTTTTAAAAGTTAAAAATTACCTAACTTTGTTGGTATCAATTGTAAAATTAAAAATGACAGTAATTTTTCTAGAACGTGTTTTGAATTTTTTTTTCTAATTCCACTGAATATCAACTCAGAAGAGATAAAACTAAATAATAATAATAATAATTAATTGATGCTACAATAAAGCAGGATTATTGTAAAACTAAGTTACCTATTTAAACTGAGCCTTATCTTTAAATAAACTGACCGACGGAAACAGCTATAAAGTAAAGAGGATTAAAACTACAAACTATCGGAGTTAGCAGTAAATCCCATGAAGAGCATTAAATAGCCGTTTTCCTTTCCTAACTTCTTTCCTAATATGTTATTTACTGTCGTCAATGCTAACTGAATATTTTCCTGATTTATTTAAACACCATTACTAAATATATATATATATATATATATATATATATATATATATATATATATATATATATATATATATATATATATAATAACTATCACTTTATTATTAACACGTGCGATCGCGCGTTGCACAAAGTATAACTCTCTGTTTTTTATCCGTTTTTGTCCAAATTTTGTATTAAATCTATTTAATAAAATATTTTGATCATTCTACATTTAAAGTTCAGTATATGTACAAAATATTACCTAAGAGAATAATATTTTAAAATATGTCCATAAATGAAAATAATAAAAATAAAAAATAATTTGTGACATCAACAGGAGAAATGTTTCTAAAAAAAAAAATCCAAGATACAAGATTCATTTACTAGTAAAACCCTCCCCCTTTCCAGCAGCCGTTAAAAATATTTTCCTCATCTAGGTATAATATTTTTTTTTTTTGGTGAAACCGCTTTTAAAATCGAGAATTCTTATGGAATTATTGTGGAATTGCTGTATTCATTTTTAGTTTTTGATATATGTAGCTTTTCATTAGAATTCAGGCTTCCATTCAAGCACCGTTATGTTAGACTATCTGATTTTAATTAACAATAATTTTGAACAAAAATACGAACTTTGATTTATGGTCACCCCTCTCCGATATATTTTTGTCTTTTGGTTTTATAAACGTTCTTTCTGCTAATAAAGAAAAAATATAATTTTCTTCATTTGATTACGTCATTTTAAAACTTAAATACTACATCTATTCCTGGTAGCTGTTATGTTTGAGCTTACGTATCTTAAGTGGCCATTAATAGTTAATATAGTTAGTTATATTCTGTACCTCGCGGATGGCTACTGCTGTTTAAGAAAACTGGAAATATCGAAAGAATATAATTTACAAAAAAATACATTCCGATTTCTTTTAATTCATTATTTTTTTAGAGGAGATTTCTACTATATTGTAAGCCGTTACTGCTAATATAGAAAAATCAACGAGAAATACGGTTGTTATATTTTGATAAGTAACTGTTTTAGTTTATTTTGACCTCTTATTTCATGGTGGTTTTCTAATAGCATCGAGTGAGTGGGTATTCAAATATATATTTTAATTTTTTGTTAGATCGCTTTATATTAGTATTTAGATTATTTTATAGTTCTAGTTGTTCATTAATTATTAATTATGTTTAAATTATGAAAAACATTTTTCTAAAGAATATTTTGCCACATAACTAGTCCTGGTTATGACCATAACCGGTACAACATGCCCATAACTGGTATTTTAAGCTGTTTGCATACAATTATAAAAATTCGTTTGAAAGGAACCTTCAGTTTATTTGTCAATATTACATTAAATACAATAAACTTCCTAGAATCTATGTTTACAGCCAATGATGTCATATTACAAACTGTATCAACGAAATTCCCTTAACTATGACCATAACTAGTGATTTTCCCTATTTTACTTTTTTTTTAAACATTAATGAAACACGTTCCACAGTTTTAAAAGAAAAACACGAAAGTGCTTAAAACATTTTAAAGCAGCTGGATAAGAAAATACAGGGCACTCGACCCCAACTTTCTAAGTTGATACTTTATAAATTTATAATTACCTAGGGTCCCCAAGTAAAAAAAAAAAAAAAAAAAAAAAAAAAAAAAAAAAAAAAGATAAAGACATGGAAAAACATTTAAGTAGCATTAAATTATAAAACAGGCCAATTACAAACTAAACAGTTGCAAAAAGTTACTTTTCCTCACATTTAAAATAAATTAGGTATCAAACTGGAACTAATAAGGAAATATTATAAGTTGTTCAGGGATGCAGTCGAAAAATGAAAAAGAACAAAACATATTTATTCAAAAAATCTTTTTAAGTGTGTCGAGGTTTTGACCTGCCTTACTAGTCTTCTTCGTTGTTTGACATAACAAAACACTAAATGAGGCTCAAATGAAAAATAAATAAAAATATTATATATATTTATATATATATATATATATATATATATATATATATATATATGGAGTCTATTACTTTTATATTTTCTAATTTAAACTGAACTAAATTAAATTACTTTAGTCAGACGGAGTTGAGCTTTCGCTCCAGTAGATCTTCTGTTTTCTCTTATGCAATCCTTAAAAGCCAAAATCCATTGTAAAATCCTCAACACTCCTTATTATGCCAGGAATAAACACATTAAAAATGATCTAAATGTCCCATTTGTAGCAGAAATATCTTGGACCTAACACCTATTCTTCCATGAAATTTTCTTAAGGAATACAGACAGGAATGAGTGCAGACAAAAAAAAAAGTTCTAGATTTCCGTGTAGTACGGTGAAGTTTTCAGTATTACAAAATACTGATTCTAAAGAGAATAGCTATTTGATATAGGAACAATAATAATAAAATATTCTTTGAATATTAAAACATAAATAATATTTATTTATATTAAATAAAATTATGTTTATCGCATCACCAGTGATTCGCTGTCAATAATAAAAACCGATATACCTTTACGTTAGTTATTTATAGTTGATTCTTACCACATTTTCATTTTTGTTCTTTCTTTGATGAATTCTTTAATAAAACCTTAGACAAATGACGAAAAATTTAACCGCCATATATTTTTGAAATTTTCAAAAACGTTCGTAAAATCAGTTGAAAAGTTTAATATGATTCTTTTGACCCTTGTATCACAAATTAGCCAAAGACTAATTGCAAAGCTTTTACAATTTTTATTACCAAAACTCTGGAAAAAATAATTTATAAGAAAAAGATATTGGAATATGATCAAATGGCATATACGTTTTTAAAAATATTAAACGTACTTGAGTAAACAAAATGAGTTAGTTAGATTTCATTATCCACGCCTATGCTCCGCCCAAAATCATCCAAGCCATCAAAGTTAGATAAAAGATGGGAGTCGGAAAATTATTTTAAATTCTGTTCAGAAAATCATCCAATCATTATTTGTTGAAACAAAGGCAGATGGACCTAACTCATTAAAAACCTTTCTTTAAACGTCCACAGAATAACGAAAAAGGATGTATAATTATTATACTTAAATCCATTCATTAATGATTTCGTTAAATCGGACACGGCATTGATGAAATAACGGATGATGATTTGAATATTCTCATGATCATTGTTGAAAAATAGCTTCAGATTATCCATCCGGTAACATTTGCCATCTGAAGGGAATTTTGTTTTTGTTATTTATTAATTGACATTAAGAACTGTTTGAGGGATTTTATTTATAAAATGTGAGGAATAACAAATAAAAAATTATTATAATACCATGTCAACCCCTAAGCAGCACCTCGATACAAGTTATATATTTGAAGGTCCCTGGGCAATCTTCTTTTCAGGAATTTGGGAAAGTTTTCAGGAATCGAGAGGGAAGTTGAGAGATTGAGTACTTGTGGATTTTTTTTTTTTTTTTTTTTTTTTTTTTTTTTGTCTATGCAGCAAATGGGGGACATTAAGATCTTTATACATATGTATGTTTGTGACATAATAAGGAAAATTGAGAATTTTACGAAGAATTTTAGATCGTTGGGAATGGACACTAGAAGAATTGGAAGGTTCCGGTGTTGACCTATCTATGAATAGATACATAAATATATAGATACATTTTCCCGAATAACTCCCGAAATGATCCGGTACATGGGCAGCAAAGGTGAGGAAATGTTTTTCCATCTCTTAAATTAAGTATGGAAAAAGAAAAGGATACCGAAGGACTGGGAGATCGCTGTGGTGGTGCCTATTTACAAGAAGGGAGACAATAGAGTATGCAATAACCATCGAGGCATATCTCTGCTCAGTGTGCCAAGCAAGCTTTATTCAAGAATCCTAGAAGCAAGGGTAAGAAGAGTTGTCGAATGCCAGATAGGAGAGGAGCAGTATGGATTCAGAAACTCGAGGAGTACGCAAGACCTGATTTTTACTTTGAGGCAAGTCATGGAGAAGTCCATCGAGAAAGGTAAAGAACTTTCTGTCTGCTTCGTGGATTTAGAAAAGGCATTCGACAGAGTCAAAAAAGAGGATATAGAGCGAGCTCTGTCGGAAAAGCAAGTGGATATTGGCACGATTCTGGCAGTCAGGAGTCTCTACCAGAAAACAAGAAACATTATAAGGACTGGCAACCACACCTCCAAGGAATTTGAGACAACGCAGGGAATACGTCAGGGGTGCAGTCTAAGCCCCCTGCTTTTCATATTGGTGCTGGATAAGGTGCTGAAGAGAGCCAAACCCGGATTGCGACGTTTTCAACTAGGGCATAGGAACCTTCAGCCTGCTTTGCTTACAGTTCTCGCTTTTGCTGATGACCTCGTCGTGTTCGCTGCGGATGACCAGGACCTACAACACAACGTAAATATCATACATGAAGAGTTGACAAGCATTAACATGGATATTAATCCAGATAAGACGAAATGTATGAGAATAGGAAGACGTCCTCACCGTATTATGAAAGTATTGAGACTAAAGGGCTCTATTCTGGAGCAGGTGCAGGACATCAAATACCTAGGTACCTGAATCAACGAAAGCGGTTATATCGATAGACAGGTATCGCAAAGGTTGGGAGCAGCTGGCAGACTGTTCAACGCAATCCGGAAAGGTTTTCTCAACAGAGGTGACGAAGAAGACAAAGATATCCGTCTGCAAGTCTACGTTCCTGCCCATCCTATCTTACTCCTCCGAATCATGGACCCCTACCTCAAAACACAAAGGGCAGATTCAGACAATGGAAATGAGATACCTAAGAAAGGTTGAAGGAAGGACCAGGAGAGATCGGATCCGTAACTCTACAATAAGATCGAACCTCGAGGTACAGGTGGTAGAAACCACTCTTGAAGAAAATAAATTAAGATGGTTTGGGCACCTCCTGAGGATGAGCACGGAGAGAACGGCCAGGATAACGTATGAGACGAGAGTAGAAGGAAGAAGACCAAGAGGAAGACCACGGATCGCCTGGGAGGAAGGCGTGCGGGAGGCGTTCAGGAAGCGAGGGCTGGACTGGAGCAGGAGGAGAGAATTGGTTCAAGGAAAGGACACTTGGGTCAAGCTCTATAGAGGGAATCCCCACACTGCACAGCGGTAGAGTGGGACAGATTATGATGATGATGATTTTTTCCCAATTTTTTTGGAATCAGTTAAAATTTTTAAAATAATCACACGACAGTTTTTGTCGGTTTTACGAATACTTTTTGACATGGGTATGTCCTTGGGCCGTGGATTACATACCCTTACTTGTGTAACATTTTTCTTACCCTCGAAAATTTATAATTTTGATACGCTCTAGCTCTGTTGGTGTTCCTGTGATCACCACCTGTGATCAGCACCGGTGATGTCTCCTCATCACAAATTAAATGGAAAATATTTTTTGTTACACAAGATTTGTCGCTAGGACCTAATGTTTAGGTAGCTATATTGATTTGAATGAAAGAAGTCTTTTTGAATAATTTTTTTAATTTTAGGACTTCTTTGACAAGCCTGTCCAAATCAAAAGCAGTTAATATAAAAGTAGTAGATGATAGATAGAAATATCCATGGTAATTGTTTTTCCAGTCTAGATTTTTGAATTTTCCTTTTATCAATATATACTTGCAAACATGATAGTTTATTAGTTTTATTACAGGTGACTTTAGTGTCTATTTTTTACAACATTTCTACTACATAAATTAAATTTTCTTTAAGGGTTATTCTCTGATTATGGGCAATTTCCAGTACAAAATTTATAATGATTTTTATGGTAGTTTAATATTTTTTTTTTAATTGTAAAACTATCTGTTGTCATTTAGCTTTTAAAAGAAACAAATGGTCATATTTTCATGAGAAATTTAAAATTTTAATAGTGCGGTAATGACAATATCAGCTAGGTAATGATAATCACTTGAATATAATTTTTTTAAAAGTATATTGGAGGTGATTAATAAAGTATATTAGAGAAGGAGACATTGGTGGTTTTGCTATTGAGAGCTTAGTGGGAAAAATAGAAAAAAATAACTTTTCAGGCAATATTTCTAATAATCCTGTGCTAATCAAGAATAAAATACTAAATGTGCAATTAAACTTAAACACATTTAATTCAGGAGAAAACCTATGAATCTAAGGTAGCAATAGTTCAAAAATGTTTATTACCGCGCTAATATACAGGGTGAGTATCTCTTAGTGTAAAAAAAAAAAAATGGGTTAAACTAGTTCAAAAATGTAGCTAAATGCCGCAGATCTCACCTTTATATTCCAATCCGTTGCAGATACACGATAAATCAAAGACTTTTTTGAGGAAACCACGTTTTTTTTTTTTTTTTTTCCCATAAAAAACGTAATATCTCCATTTTGTCTGAATATTTTTCACATTTTCGGATTTAGCATTAAATTTCCTATAAGAACAGAGTACACGTAACCTTGAAATTTACAAACTTGGTATCTAAAGAACAGCTTGATCTTCACCTTAATTGGGGAAGTCACAATGTCTCATTTACTTCAACGCTCACCGTTTTTCGAAAAAACTATCTACAAAACGTCTAATCTCACAAAAACTTGCAAATCTAATCAGCTTTAGAATGATATGTTAAACGTAATAATTTTGTTTCAATTTCATGGAGATATTTACTTTTGAAACAGAAAAAACATGGTGTTCTCATTTGGCATACAAATCAGTTATTTGCGTAAATAAAACATTACGACAATCCCTTAATGGAAGTATGCATTTTAACCATAATAAACTCTTCATTGGAATAAAAAGCAAAGAAAAAAATGATTGTTTAATAGAAAATAAAGGAAAACTGTCGATAAAGCGACACCAGATCAGAGGATCTCATGTTATTAAATTTATTTATTTATTATTATTATTTAGGATTTATTTTATTAGATTTTCAATGCAATGTTTAAAACCCAGTGATAATGAACATAGACCTTAATTTTGCCGTTAGCTTCTGAATGCTGATTGTGTCTAAGAATACTACTTTTTGAAGTGAATTTTGTGGGCAGATGAGTCTGTTTTTAAAGGGGATGGCATTTCTACCATTCTATGTGGAGTTTCGTTGGTTTATTCATATTTGTATTGCTGTCGAATAGCGTTGATATCATAGCTTGCCCAACAGATTGAATGATGAAATTAGTAAGATTTGTTACAAAATATCCTACCACAACTTCATCACGATATTCCACCTGAAGTTCGGCAAAATATGATTTTCCAACACAATGGAGCTCTTCATATTATTCGAAAGCAATACAAATAAAAACCAACGATATACATGGATGGGTAGAAATGCCATCCTCTGCAAAAACAGACTCATCTGCCCATAAAATTCACTTTAAAAAGTAGTATTCTTAGACACAATCTGCATTCAGAAGCTAACGGCAAAATTAAGGTCTATGTTCATTATCACTGGGTCTTAAACATTGCATTGAAAATCTAATAAAATAAATCCTAAATAATAATAATAAATAAATAAATTTAATAACATGAGATCCTCTGATCGGGTGTCGATTTATCGACAGTTTTCCTTTATTTTTTATTAAACAATCATTTTTTTTTTTTTGCTTTTTATTCCAATGAAGAGTTTATTATGTTTAAAATGCATATTTCCATTAAGGGATTGTCGTAATGTTTTATTTACGCAAGTAACTGATTTGTATGCCAAATGAGAACACCATGTTTTTTCTGTTTCAAAAGTAAATATCTCCATGAAATTGAAACAAAATCATTACGTTTAACATATCATTCGAAAGCTGATTAAATTTTCAAGTTTTTGTGAGATTAGACGTTTTGTGGATAGTTTTTTCGAAAAACGGTGAGCGTTGAAGTAAATGAGACATTGTGACTTCCCCAAATAAGATGAAGATCAAGCTGTTCTTTAGATACCAAGTTTGTAAATTTCAAGGTTACAAGTACTCAGCTATTATAGAAAATTTAATGCTAAATCCGAAGATGTGGCCAAAATTTGAAAAATATGTAGACAAAATGGAGATATTACGTTTTTTATGGGAAAAAACGTGATTTCCTCAAAAAAGTCTTTGATTTATCGTGTATCTGCAACGGATTGGAATATAAAGGTGAGATCTGCGGCATTTAGCTACATTTTTGATCTAGTTTAACCCAATTTTTTTTTTTACACTAAGAGATATTCACCTTGTATAAAATGCCTATTATTCAAACCTAACCTCTAGATGATTGAAATAAAAATTATTTTTTCTGCCAACTGTCATACAAGAAATGATCTTATTAATTAAATCAAAGCCAATAAACTAATTTGAAATTTCACTATGATAAAATAAAGCTTGTTAATGACAACATTAAAGGTATGTGACTTATTTCACAAAAAAAAACTTGGGCGAAATTTCCCTATTTTACTGCCAGACCCTTGGCGGCTGGTCTTCAGATACCGGAGTACTACCACTTTTCCTGGAAAATATTTCCCCGCCGTATCCCTATTATCGTGGCTGTTTCTCAACAAATTTGTTTTTTGCTTGGTAATGACATCATAATGATGGGACACAGTTTGGAGCTATGAAACTTATATTATATTATTACAAAAATGAAAACATTTATGATTGTTGAGATTTCCTTTATGTGTGGGAATAAATTCCACGACCATTTACCTTACGTAACGACAGAAATGAATAAATGTATGCAAGAAAGCTAAGAGTGGGACACAACGTGGTAATGACATTTGAGTAGCTTAACCAATCAAAATCAATTCAGTAATTAATACTATCATTTTTAATATTTTATTATGGAGGAATATTTCTTCTCTGTTATAGCAGTGGGCAAAAATCAAAGTAGGATTTGATCAATTAAGTAAAAATTTTAATGGACACAAAAATGGGCCGTAATCTGAGAATCACCCTTAAAGGTTTAATTTCTTCATTTATAGTTCAGAAAATCTTTAAAATAGTAATTCACCTTCAAGCTCTTTTTAAAATTTAATCATAAAATAATCTTTAGTCATATTCAACCTCTTCAACCTTTGAGAAGCAAGGCAATATAAAGGACATCGGAATTGGATTTAGAAATTTCAAAGATTTTCCATCCCCACCATGACCTTAAGCTATTCAACCTTATATGGGGAAGGTCTAACCCTGTTTCAGTACAGATATCAATAAAATCGCGAGCATACATAAAATATGTTTTATTCATATTGCCTTTACAAAAGAGCTCGGGACTGAATATTGAATCGATCTTGTCAGAATGTGCCACAAACTCATTGCTTCGGTTTGCGAAATATCATACTTTAAGAACGATTGAAGAGAATTTTCGAAAAGCTAATACTAAATAGACAAAAACTGAACTTGTAAAATTATTTTTTATCACTTGGATCAAGTCAAAATGCCTTTAATGGGGTTATAAAGATTAATTGTCATAGATATCCTGTGAAACATGGTTTTATCATTTTCAAACTATTAATCCATTCAAGGAAAAAAAATCCTATTTTCCCCTAACAGCGAACAATAAAAGATCATAGATATGTTTTTTTTTATAATCTACTGCTTTTGTATCCATTGACCCTGATTATGAAACCAAGCTAGTGATAATTGAAGCACTTCTCTCATCAGAAAAAAAGTTTGAAATTTGTAAAATTTTCAAAATCGGTTCTCACTAACGCTGTCTTATAATTTTGTTAACATATTTTTTCAACTGATAAGATTTAAGAGTTAGACTCTACATAATCATATCATGCTGCTGTATGAGTTTCAGAGAGATGTTAGTATGAGTTCTATTCAAAAATAATAAACCTGAAGTTTTTTAAATGGCCGTTACTATGACCAGTCTTTTTTTTTCCCTACGAATTTTTTTTTTTATTGTTAATTTAACAAAAATTGTATTGTTTATTGAAAATAGGTAGATAAATATGCATTTGTAATCATTTTTTAACTTTTAAATAAGTCGTAAACTTTACAAATTTAAAACCTTTTCCTGCTTTAAAATCATAATGTTCTCCCGTAATATTTTTCATTATTATCAAAATAGTTATAATCATCCAAGTTTCTCAAATTCGATTCCATTCTCCTCATACCTGAGATATCTTCCCTTTCAGGTAATAATGTTACCGCTGACAGGTAGCACTAGTGATTTTTCTGATGCGCAAGGTAACGGCCACTGTTAGATGTTAGATGGTGTTTCATAAACAAAAAAAACCAAAAAACAATACTATTTAGAAAAAATATTTATTGCTTGTTTTTTAAGTATATTAATTAAAATAAAAATATATCTTGTTAATAAATGCGTTTCTATTATAAAATTCTAAAATTTAAAACCTTTGCGTACTAAACAAATCATCTTAGATAACCATTTTGGTTTAGTAACGATTTTTATTCGGCAGAAATAATTTTATTGATCTCATCTAATCTCGTTTCTGCCACTCAATATTGAACATTAAAACTTTTATTATTGTAAATTTTATATTTGTTAAACCTTGCAAGAACTATGAAAGTAAAATTTGGTATTGATGGGCTCAATAGTTTTAACACTGTTAGCTTCAAAGGTTCAAACCGTATATAGATCGATATGATAACAGCGATAAGATTCACATGTCGCACACACACGTATTTATGGTATTTTTAATATTATAAATTTTTAGCTATATATAAAACCATACCTTTGTAACCTCTCACGTAGAATGGTGCCCAAATCGGTCACATTTTAAACTTCACTGTTACATACATATTATGTTTTTTTTTTAATAACAAACTAATTAAATATAAAATGAGTTTATTATAGCCAAGCCTTTCTGCAACTATAAAGATGATATGGTTGAAATTTGGTACAGGTTGGTTCAGTAGTTTTTGTTATTAGTAATCAAAAGCGAAAAATGGCTTGTCTTTTTATATAATAGTACAGATTAATATTTATTATATTCTGTATCTTGTATAGTTAGAGGGTTTTTAATATATTTATTTATTTTCATTCTACATATTGTATGAATGGATTAATTGACATCCATATAAATCATTGCCCATTAGAGAGGCAGCTTATAATTTTGATTTAATAAAACAATTTTTTTTTTAATTTTAGGTGTAAACAAAAATAAGGGGAAAAAAAAGAAATATTTGGAATCGATAGTTTTTTCCCCAATAAAATGAAAATAAAGGAATGATAAGACCTGAAAATATTTTTTTATGCTATATATACCTTTTTTGTTTATTTGATTTTACAAATTATTAATAACTATAACACATATGCTTTGGCTACATCTTGGCAACAATCTTAATACCATTACAACAGAATGGAACAATATGGCAGAATGATACGACCTCTAATTAAAGCTAGAGCTGAGACATCTGCTGTATTGTGCCACCCCTTGCTCCAACTTAGAGAAGTTGCATCATTTATGCGGCTAGGAACGTATATCGCTGTTACAGATATGAGCACAGACAAAATATAATTAATGTAATAACTAATATACTATTAAATTATAATGCTCAGTTGTTTTTTCTGTCTTAAGAATCATCATCTTGTTGGATCTAATTTAATGGATTCAATCCAATTCAATTCATTCAATTCGGGTTTGTATATATTGTGAGATTGTGCATATTTTTATTTTTAATCGTTGGTTATTTCTCTATACTATTATTATCTTATTTATTGAACATTATTGTCTTTTTTTTATTGGTTGCAAAAAACATATGAATGAATTCATTGCCTACCGTATTACTCAAAGCCCTTAAAGAGGCATCTTGTAATATTTATTCAATAAAAAAAAAAAATTATTACAACGTTACTTGAATATATGGAAAGGCGTGACTAAATAGTTAAGGGACTAGGCTCTTAGCTTTTAGGCAAAACAATTTAGCTTTGATTGAAGAAAATTTTGTTTCTGTGAATTAAGCCGCCGATAGTCTTTGAGATACGGAGACCTTCCGGGAGCACACCTAGCGACTATGAAGAAGTTACCCTTTCAAAATCTGGAAGGTGGAATGAAGTGAAAATAATCTTTATCTGGGATATATTGTCCTCTAAGAACAATATAAATTTGCAGTAGGATAGTACAATGGTCTGTTTACAAATATAAGAGATTTAAGTTTAGAAAATAGTAATTACAACTGAAAATAGAACTTTGTGTACGGGTTCATAGAAAAAAAAATAATGATAAAAATAATTAAAATATGCTTGTAAAATAACAGTAATGCGAAATAATAGTTTGAAGGTTTTATATTAGCATCATTGTTCATTTTATAATAAGTAGTTCTGTCAAAATTCTGTTACCATTATTCGTATTTTTGGAATCTTTCTTTTGCTTTTATAAAATATTTGTTAAATTAAACCTTTCGTATTATCAGCCCTCGAAGTAATAAGATTGGTATCAGGTGTGGGTTATTATTAGTAAAGAAATATGAAATCAAGATGCCAGTAAAGAAGACTGCGGGATGCAAAGTTGAGAGCACAGCTAGAATAAAATTTGATACCGCCCGTAAAAATAAATGGGAATAGGATGGCTTTGGGAAGATTATGTAAGTAATAGTAATAATACTGCAGTAGTTGTTTACGAAGATGACCTTTCCACAAAAATAAATAATTGGGTATAAAACTCAAAAATGAAATCTCTCCCTTAACTCGCTCAATGTCTCCTTGAACATCTTTCCTAAGGTCGAGCACTCTCAATAATCCCTGTTAGTTTAGGAGACGAATCAACACCGAAAGGGTGTATATCATAATCTGAGCTAAAATTTGTCATTACAATAGACTTCAAAATGGTATAGTAATCAAATTTATCCTAACTATATATTTCTGAAACAAAATTTAAACAAATTTCAGAAATACTTTTTCATTCATAATGACTTTATGAACACTCGGAATAATATTTCCTTACCAAACAATGAACCTTATACCCACCATGAGTTATTGCGGTACATATAAAAAACGTAAAAACAAAAACACATATTTTCTTATAAAATACTGAAGATATCAAAAGTAAATTTATCTCAATAGATAAAAAATATGTTGTAATAAGAGCGCTTTGCTTTGACTCTTCTTTCCCTTCCCATCAATGCCTTTTAAATCGTTTTTCCCTCTTTTAGAGCAGCGACTAATGGTGTAATATAATATTCCTCAAACCCTAAAACTGGGTCTCGAAGATTGCACGTTTAAGAAAAATTCTCTGGTGTTAAATAAGTTTTGATCAATTTTTAGAAAATTTGATTCACTACAGTTATATTTTTGTTTGTCTAGATAAATTTTAACATAATTAAAATTGTTATATATAGCCGCTTTGAAATCTTCTAATTTAATTATTTTTTTCATATACCTTATAGTTTAATGAATGATAATTTGTATATATTTTCTTAAAGATTTAATGAAAAAAACTAAAGATAATATGGTATACTGTATGATATATTTAATTTCAATGGAATACGGACCTTTCGGCTGCTTTGAAATTCTTCTTTAGGGCAATAAATAACAGAAAATAGAAGGCCCAGAAGATGAAAACTTGAAATATCATAAAATTTAAAACTTAATTTTAAAATTTTAAAAAAATAAAAGAAAAAAAAGAAATTGTGTATCACAAATATTCAAAGAAGTAAATGCTAAAATAGTTTTATAAATAATTAAGGGCAAGTGAAAAAAAAAAGTATAAAAATCTTACAAACAATTTTCAAATATGTAATTCATATATTTTTATTGTATTTATTTAATGTTATAATTATCAAGAATTTAAAACATTTGTCTTTAAAGAAATAGTCAATGTCATTCTAGCAAAATTTTGAATTCTTTAGAAAAAAAAACATTAAGTTTTATATTATACCTCATTTTAACGCTCCTAAAGTTATTTAACATGAAAAAAAAAAAACTTTCAGCTGTATAAAAAAGAAATTACGGTAACCAATATCTATTGTGGTCATATTTTGTTTCAACATAGCCTTCCATGACAAAAACTTACAATTGATAAAAAATAAAATTTTCTAACAATAGGCTGAAACAAACAAAAAAAAAATAAATAAAAAAACTACTTTTTAATTAATTAGAAAGAAATACTACAAAACTCTAGGTTTTGTTAAAAAGCAATATTCGTAATAATCATTCACCTACATATAAATAATTTATTAAAATTTAATTGGCTAAGTATGAACGATTTACCATATATTTATATTTTTATACACGAGTTACCATACCATACATTTTAAAACATCATAAACATATAATGTTACCCTCGGAAAATTTCATTTTTTGAAATAAATATTAGTTTGACATGCATAGTTCTCAAATATGACCCTAAAATCATTATTTTAAGCAACTTTGATGAGTTTCGTTGTATGAACTTGAAAATTGTTTGATGTAGTTGGAAGGAGATAGATCAGCCCAACTACCTTTATAATTTAATTTACCGTGCCTTATAAGCACAGTTCGAACGGTTATTTGTGTTGTAAAAAATTAGCTAATTTGTGATTCTTAATAAGGCCTTAAACTATCTATTTTTGTACTGATGGTGTTTTTTTTTACTAATTACAGGATTTCAGGAGACTATTACAATATTGCCTACTGAAAAGCGCCAAATTTTTTTATTCTTTTATTAATAGAAATTTACAACTGTATTAGAAAACATCTAATAAATAGGCGGTATATGTGGGATATAATGACATAAATAAAACTTGTAGAGGAACTACCCATTGGTAGTACTCTAATGAATATTTACAAAAGTAGATCACGAGGCCATCTTCTTTTCAGACGCCTCGGAGGATTGCCAGGGATGGAATGGGAAGCTAGCTGTACAACAAGTGGATTTAGATAAGTATTAAGTTTATTATGAAAGGAGAGGTATTTGGTTCGTGCTAAATCGGCAACATATGGGCTATTAAGGTCATTATGGATTAATTCATTAGTGACAAAGTAAGGAGCATAAAGGATTTTTCGAAGGATTTTGGATTGGAGTGATTGGATGCGGGAAGAATTCGATGGTTTAGTGGATCTCCACAATTCTATACCGTAAGTCCAAATAGGTCTGATAATCGTCATATATACAAGTTTCTTATAGTGAATCGGGAGATTTGAACGTTTGTCAAAGAAGTGTTGTAGCAGTCGAAATCTACGAGCAGCTTCTTGTCTTTTCAATCTTTTATAAGAGTTCCAGGTAAGTCTCTTGTCCAGATGAAATCCAAGGTATCGTATTTGTTCCAGATTAGTTAGCGGTAAACCATTAATGGAGGACAGGATGAGGTAGGTTTTCAACGGAGGGTAAAGGTTATTTGTTGGGATTTGCTAGGATTTATCTTGAATCTCCAGTTATGACACCATTCACCATTCTGCTGGTGTCATCAGCAAAGGTTGTGAGGATAATATGAGGATGAGTTGGAATATCAGCTGTATAAACGGTGTAAAGAATGGGACCCAGGATACTATCTTGAGGAATACCAGCGGTCTGGGGGAAGATGGATGAGTATTTAGAATTGTGGATAACTCTACATACTCTATCAGAAAAGTAGGAACGGAGGATGAGGAAATATGTAGGTGGAAGGAATTGGCGAAGTTTATAAAGCAGTCCTGGATGCCATCCCTATCGAAGGCTTGTTCAACGTCAAGAAAGACACCTGTGCAATACATCTTGCGCTCCAATGCAGTTGAGATAACATCCACCACACGATGGCACTGTTGGGTAGTGGAGTGAAACTGACGAAATCCAAACTAGTGGTCAGGAATAATGTGATTGGAATCGAGGAAGGAATAAAGTCGTTTCAAAAGGAACTTTTCAAGGATTTAGCCCATGATAGGTAGGAGAGAGATAGGTCTGTATGAGAAAGGATTTTCTGGCGTTTTTTTAGGTTTTGGGGTCATTTTAATAATTGATAATTTCCAGGAATCGGGAAAATATGTAGTACGGAGGATATAAGTTCGGAGTAATACTGCTTTCTTTGGAAGACATTTGAGGATTCTTGAGGTAATAAGGTCATGTCCAGGAGCTTTGTTCGAGGGCAATCTACGGATTATGGATATAATTTCTGACGGGTGGAAGGCTTCAGCAGGTCAGTTCTGCTTCAATACGTTCTACATGGTTAGGATTTAGGATGTCAGAATGAACTTTAAAAGTATTATGTAATTCCTCACCAAATACCTGTGATTTTTCTGAATCAGATTTGGTCCAGGTTTGAGCTGAAGTAAGGAGAGGATGATTGAGGGTTTTGTATTTTAAAAGTTTTTTGGTAGTGGTTTTTTGTCGGAAACAGATAGTTGTTCAGTTTGTTTCTGTAAATTTTCAAATTTTAGTTTTTTAAGTTCTGATTTAATGCGCCAAATTTTAAATTATTTACTTCATCACGATAAAGTTGTTCATCTATTACCCAAAACAGAAATACTAATACGTATTTTTAAAGTCGAATTTTTAACTCTAATAAATTCATATAAAATTCATTCATATTAAAATTTCATTTTATCTATAAACTAAAAACTACCTTTTTTAGCTTCACTTTGCCGGATCAGCTATTATATCAATATATCAATGAATATTGAACCAGTTGTTTTAAATTATATATTCATAGATTTTTATAATCTTTATCGTCCTTATCACTCAATAACATGAATATAAAGTAATACAGCAACCGAACTGAAAATGAACCAAAGGCATGTAAAGACATATTCTCACCGGTAAACATTCTTTATAACTATTACATACATACTCAATGGCAATCGTTAAGTTAAATGCTTACGCACTAACGGCCCATTTCAGTGAAAATAATTGGATGGATTTGATTGACGAGGACGTTCCACCCTTATAAAGCCACTTAACTTAAGTGAGTTTTGACAAACAAGTAAACATACACTCAACTCTATCGCCAGGCTGGGCACATCAAAAAGTCATTAACAACTTTTGTCTAGGACCTTTATTGGGGTACTTGGCCAGCATAAAATATAAATTAGCCTCGAATCGACTTCAGATAGATTTATGATTGTTTTAAATGCTTTTGTTTGCAACTGGTTTTATTCTTGTTCCCAAGATAGAGTGGAAAATTTATTGTTATAGTTTTGGAGTTCAATGCCCTTATGCGTTACTGCTCAGGAATACTGCCGTAAAGAGTTTTCTATCAATAAACATTATTTAATATGATTTATTTCAGAGATAGGATATGTCAAATAAAATTTAATTCAGAGCAAATAATGATGTAATAAGGAAGATACTCTAGCATATTTAAAGTTGGCAGTTTTTTTTGTTTTTTTTTTAAATCTTTTTTTTTTTCTTCCGATATTTACTTCGTTGTATACATTTGAGGAAAATGACTACAAAGACATGCCAACAACATGTAAAAACTTACTCACTAATAGCACTTGAATAGTTATGAGTATAATAAAGTACCGCTGTTATCACCCTGAAAATTTAGAATCTAGAGTGGTCTTTAACAGGATGAAAAAAGTTATCCGGGGATATTCCAATGGGTACCATGTATTTGTGGTCTACTGGAAAATGGGCAAGCTGATAGCCACTATAGAAGCTGTTCCTATGTGCTGCAATTCATTTCAGATCAGAGTCTAAACCAAGTTGGGAGAATAGTGGATTCGAGTGGGTATAGAGTTAACTACGATTGGATAGGTATCTGGTTTGATTAAAATTTAATCAACAACGTATGGAACATTAAGATGTTCATGGATACGTTTGTTTGTGACATAATAAGGAGCATTGAGGGTTTTACGAAGGATTTCGGATTGTAAGGATCGGAAACGAAAAGAATTTGAAGGTTTAGTGGAGCCATAAACCTTAACTTCGTATGTTGAAATGCGTTTAACTACTTTCGTGTAAATAAGTCTTTTGTAATTTTTTGGGAGCTTTGAACGCTTGTCCAGTTGGAGTTATCGGAAACGAAGAGCAGTTTCTCATCTTTTTAAGTCTGATGTAAAATCAAATTAGAATTGTTTTCACGCTTTGAAATTGTTAGTAGGCATTTAAGAAACGTAGGCATTTAATCACGTTTTAAAATGCATTTTTACCCTCCCCCTCTCATCTTTCCTTAAAACAAAAAATAAATGTGAAAAAAACATAACTGATTCAAATCCAATAGATTAAAGGGGCGTTTAAAAAAGAAAAAAATATTTGGATACCAATGACAATATAATAAATATAATCGTGAAATCCGGCTTAAATATTCCGTTCCACTATCCGGTTATTACTATCCGAATAGTAAATCCGGATACTTGGAATAGCTGAATGTTTCGGATATTCGATATTCAAGTATTCAGATTTTTATTGCACTAGGGAATAACTTGTATTTTATTTTTATTTTTAAGAAAAGTTGTGTGTGCTACTAGATCTCCAATAAAAGTAACTCTATTAATAATCGTGCCAATAGAGTGAAGTTTAAGTACTGCACCTCCCAGTGTGCTCAACAACATTGACACTGCAACAGCATATGCACTGCTGATTTTGCAGACACGGCTGCGTATTCTACTTGTTAATTTTTTTAAAGTTTCTAATAATGTAGACTATATGAATTCATAAGTTAAATAATACTTACGACCAAAACATTTAAGGGCCACTTTTAAGTAAGCTTTACGCTTTCTCCAATACTCCGTCAATCTGTTCAACTTTCTCTTTCCTCTTTTCTGGCGTCCATTTTCTCCCCTGACTTTTTTGTCTTGGAAGCCCTCCCACTCATTAATTTTGTTTCTGAAGTTCTGTCTTTAATTTCTTCCTTATTTAATCCAATTTATTTTAATCTTCATGTACCTTCTGAAACCTATTGGGTTTGCCCTTTAATATTTCAAAATGCTGTAGAATTTTTCTTGTTAATCTGCTTGGACTCATTATTTGTATGTGCCAATAGATCAGTAGTCTCCTTTTCCTTCATAAAGAATAATATAATAAAACGTATTATCATTTATTTGTACAAAAAGGCAAGATCAGATTTCTAATATATCTTCTTAACCGACCGGTTCTTTCCCAATGTCTCATGAAAGCTTTGGTAATATCTGTACCCCAGAACCTAATTTTACAAGAGAATAACTTAAGTGGACTTACGTTTGTCAGGCTGAATCACAGTTAAGGACTTACGCTCTTACAACCCTTACAAAATAGAAAAAGCGATTTTTCAAGGGACATAAGTAGTTATGGCTTAATGTAATATAAAAATATACACACAATGATGCGATAATTTGACAATTGTAAAATTTCGAATTACGCTCTTATGGTTTCAAGGTACAGATATAATGCAAGGGTTTTTATATTTTATATTATATTATATTAAAATTTACAATAGTGTATTTTTCTTTTGGTGAGCAGTGTAAAACTCTGGTTGTTCTTTATCTGGGCCAGAATCGGAATCTGTCTAACCAGTTTCAGAATCTTTTTCCTCACATCAAATACTGCACTCGCGTCAGTATTTAAATCTTTATCTACGCCTTACATTTCATTTTAAGAACAATCTATTGCTTAACATCTTTGAGATGAAATGTGAGTTTTTCAGATGAATTAAATTCCAATGTTTATAATTCCATGATAATAAATTCCATAAATTATAAATTCCAATGATATAATTCAATGTTTGCACATTGAAAAGTAAAACTGGCTGAGATTTCTTTAGAAAGTACCTGTGATAAAAAAATAATAAAATAGATTAATAGAAAACAAACTAATGTTTGTGTTAGAGGGTTAATTTTGCATACAGGATTGGTCGTGGCGTCTCTTTCAAGTATAGTTAGGTGTTATGGCTCAGCTGCAGTGTGGTAAGGCAGGTCTGGCAAACGAGAAGGAACTAGACCTAGAAGAAAAGAATACATGAAAGGAGAACTCCGTTTTTCCCAACAGATTCACCCTTTTCAAATTCAACATGTATCTGAGTCAGAGAGTTAAATAATAAAAATAAACACTATTAGAGTAGTGGGCTAAACAAAGGTTCCAGCAACGAAAATATTTTTGTAATTAATAAATCCTCTCTTTCAAATCGAGTACATTATATATCAATATTTTTTATTGAAAAAAAAAAAAAAAATTAAAATCGCTGCTGGGAACAGGAAATTGGAAAAAAAAAAAAAAAAAAAAAAAAAAAAAACCCACAACAAGTATTGTAAACCAAATAATAAAAAATGACGTAATCAATTCTTCGATTTGAAATGAATTGGAAACGAACACTCAAGTGTAGCGAATAAAGTGATTGTTGACAGAATACCTTCAATTAAATGCTTTTAATTTAGCAACAGTAATGGACGAATCACGAGCCCAAACATTTGATTACGTGCCTTTTCCGAAATCATATTTGGATTACATGAATCGTTTCTAAGCCATGGTTCATCTCTGATACTTCATCTGATTGAAAATTGACGTCCCGTTTTCCCATAAAAAAATAAGACTGACTGGAGAGGAATGAGGATCTTGGAGGGGAAAGTTGCAAGCTGCTATAACTTATTCAACCATATTAAAGGAAAACCATAAATAAGTCCTTCAATGAAACTTTACGGCCCTTTTTTTATTAGTTAATATATTTTGCTTCTTTTTTATGGAAGTAAGTTCGGTAACGGACAACCTTTGTAGAAGTTGGTGATTTATTAAAAGTGAGGGATTAATTTATTTTTATTGCTATGCAGAAGTAACTCGTGTCTTGTTAATAAAGTAAGGATTGGATATGATTACTTAGTTGATATAGTAACTTCTAATTAGTAAAGTATTTGTTTATTTTTTAATTAAATTTTTAATCTTCGCCCAACCTGTCACATTAGTTCATATAAGTAAAAAAAAATCGAAAAACATAATATAAATTTATAGATGATGTGCCAAATTCCTACTAATTAATAATTGTTTGAAAACCAGTACAGATGCCATTAACCCTTTTTAGGGCAAGCATAACAATTTAAAAACATTGAATTATTTATTATTATTTTTTTTTAAATTTAAACATTTCGATGGACTTTACATTTAATTAGGATTGATGAATTAATTGCCTCTTCTATTGGGATGATTTTATTAGAATACTAGTTTCGAATGCTAAACATTCATCTTCAGTTTTGAAACATACAAACATAATTAAACATAAAAAAATTGTCAACACATCAGCACTATGTTACATGGATTTTATATACTTTGTATTCTAAAATGTAAGACAAGAAATCAAATATTGGCACTCATCTGAGGAGTTTTAACAGATATCTGAAATCTATCCATCGTTTCTACGATGGAGATATTTCAGATAATTGTTAGATCTTCTCAAGTAAATAATAATGTTTGATTTCCTATCTTAAATTTTTGAAAACTTTAGTATATATATTATACATCTAACCATTGTAAATCAAAAACTTAACCTACCTGTCCCCCCTTTTACTTCTCACGAATTCAGTGTTTTAGTTACCTCGAAGGTGAGCGCCCATGCTTGATTTCTTGTCTTACCTTTTTAAAAACTTTAGTATATATAATCTATGTAGCATAGTACTGATGTTTTGAAAAAATGTTGTATGTTTTAGAACTTGAGATGAATGTTTAGCATTCGAAACTAGTATTCTAAACAAAATAGTCCCAAGAGAAGATGCAATTAATTAATCAATCCTGATTGCATTGCGTACCTCTCAAGTGACATTAAATTCAATTGGTCCTATGATTTTCATATAGAATATGAAAAGATAGGTAAATAAACTACTGAAATTTTATTTTTCCTTTCAAAATGATAAACATTAGTGGTTCCTAGCCATGTTTTTGAAAAGGCGGACCGAGTTTTATCCTTCTAAGAAAAATACTCCCAAAGGCAGAGATTATTATCATTATTATTATTATGAATGTTCCAGTAAACCCTTATAATTGCTGGAAGACCCCAGGCATATAATATTCAGATGCAAATTCAGCGTGTGCAGTGTCTGAATTAAAAAACAAGAAAAATGACTCCCAAAAATAAACATTTTAAAGAAGAACAAAGGAAAAAATTAATTTTTTTGATTTGGCAACAAAAAAAAAAAAAAAAAAAAAAAAAAAAAAAAAGATAGGTAAATAAACTACTGAAATTTTATTTTTTTAAGTGTTAAGATGTAAGGGGAGACGATTTAAAAAGGTTTATAATTTATTAAAATGGTCAAGCCACCAATCTATTTTATTTTTTTTTTATTTTTGGATCAATTTCATTGGAATAACCCTAATGCCCTTTGAATAAGTTAATCAAATGTTTATTCCATTTTATTCTTATTTTTTATTACATTATATTCAAAATAAATATATTAAAGCTGCAAGCCTTCAAGCTCATATCAGCTTTTGTTTATTGATTAATTACAGTTAAACCCCGACTGTAACATGAGACTTCCACTTCAGGTGGCCACCTGTTGTGTTGCTGATCTGTAATGAAGTGCCATTGGGCAATGTTGCCCGTAGTTAATAAGTTTCAAATAATCACTACAGTGTTTGATTAACATAATTGAAATTTAATTCAATTCGGAAGGCGAAATTTGCAGAAGTGGTTCAAAAGCCAATTTCGAAAATTAGGAGCCTTTTTCTTGTTTGGATATTCGATTTGTATTAGTATATATATATATATATATATATATATATTATTTTTTTTTTTTTTTTGGAGAGGGGGGAGGGGATTCGTGACGAACTACAAAATGGTATTTTAGCAGTAATGTATTTCTTGTGTCACTTGAGGTCACAAAATACACTAGTACTATATCAATGTATCTTCCATCCCAAAATACAGAAGAAACACGAGATATTTTAACATATAGTAGAAGATGACAACTATGAAATTAAGTTTGGCTTTCTCGACGTAAAATACGCTTCTAAGTCTGGCACCAGGAAATCAAAGCTACGTGAATTTCTATCTCCTACGTACTGCCTTATTATTATTATCCTATTGTAGTGATAGAACTATTAATCATCTCAGTAAATCATAATTTTTTCTATTATTATCATTAATTAGAATCTTAGGGAAAATCTTCCGCTTTACATAATCTGCCTATGTTCCTCAAGGTAGTATGCTGGGTCCTAGTTTCTGAACAATGTATACAGCTGAGATCTCGATTCATCCTAGCACCTTCCCCACCACGTACACAGATGACAATGTGTGTTATCAGTAAATAATGATCCTCTCGTTGAATCTCAATCACTCCGATTTCATATCAAAAACTTTCTTAAATGGTGTAGAAATCCAAACAAATCTCATCTAATAACCTTTACCCTTTGTCAAAAACCTTCGAGATCATGTCCTGCAGTATCCTTTAATAATATTCCACTGATTCCCGTTGAACAGATCCGCTAGTTAGAACTTCATCTTGACGAACGTTTTAGTTGGAATCAACGACGAGATGTAAGCGACAAGAGACTGCTCCAAAATGTCTCAGTAACACTTTCAAAGTGTGAAATCAATTCTAATTTGACTTAATACAAGACTTAAAAAACGAGAAACTACTCTTCGTTTTCGATTATTCCAGCATTTGCTAGACAAGTGTTGCTCAAAGATCCCAATAAATTGCAGAAAGCTTATTTACATGACAACAATAAAACCCATTAGGACATACGTATTTGAGCTTTGGGGCTCCACTAAACCATCCAATTCTTCTTTTATCCAGTCCTTACAATCCAAAATCTGGGTCTTTTGCACTTATTCCTCACATTTCATTTTGAGTTAATTATCATATGCTTAGGTTACGAGTACCCTTCCCAAAAGTAATATCAGGTCAATGAGAGATCGTTTGATAGTTCCTGTTGTTAAATAATTAAATAAAACAAAAACGTTACAATAGGAAAAAAAAAACATTATTTTATTAAGAGGGTGGCCGGAACGAAATAATGTCAAGAATATTTGTTTAAATAAGTTTTCTTCACGATGTCTATGTCGTCATAAGAATTTGCACATATAATAATCTACCATTGTGAGTCTTGTTCCACATTCATTTCTATTGCGATACTTAGCTGAAGACAATAATGATTCTAGTCGCTACGTCTGGTCCTGTTAATCGATCAACAAAGTTTTGTGAATGGCTAACTGTCAAATGGGTATAATTCATACCATTCACAAAAGTTTGTTGTTGTATATTGCATACACCAAGAATAAATAAAAAACATCACTGTGTCATTGAGCATTTTACAGTTTTCCAACCACGTTCCCTTCTTTAAACCAATTTCAGAACAGCAATTCGACTTATTACACCTCTATCGCTCACATTTTTCGTTTAAACTTAATTTCATTTCGTAGTTGTCCGATAAAAAATACCTTTTTCTTGAAGAAATTCTACCCCTTTTTCTTTTGTGTTTATTCGACGAATTAAATCAAACAATGACATGTCGCGCATAATAAAAAAAATTAAATCACGGAATATGATAATGAAACGGATGAGGTGGGTAACGTTGATAAGCAATCATAAGCTTAACTATAACCTGACAATTGATTTCTTATTATCTCACAAATAAAGTTATTCAAAACAAACTAATTGTAATATATCATACAAATTTAGCCCAATGGTGTATCTATCCTACCACGACTAGCTGAATACCCACTCGAATCCACTAGTCTGGCAATTTGTTTTTTCATTCGATTTCTGGTAACTCTCGGTTAACAAAAAATAACAAAAATTATAACTTGGGTTCTAATGTGAATATTGAAATTCTACCAATAAGGGATTCTTATCAATTTAATATATTTAGTTTATTGCACATTAACTTATTGTATGGATTGTATACTGTTGTAAATATCATAAAGAATAAAATAAAAACAAAATTAATTATTTAGCAGACAGCTTAGTGGATTTATTGTCTGAACACCACTTTAAATATTTAGTAATAATATTATATTTCGCCTTAGCCATGGAATAACTATCTTGTTTACTCCCAATAAGCTCAAGGCAAAACTTTTTTAACAAAGACTTTGCATTTTGAGTGAAAATTGAAATATGATAGTTTCAAAACTTTTAAAGTAGCTTCTTTCTATAGGTCTGTAATTACAGGATAAAAAAAATGGGGGAGGTACCCCTAAACCGATAAACTTAAAAGAACGACAGAAAACTTACAGGTCGAGTTAAGGAAAACTTAAACTGGAAACAGAAAACTTGTTGTTGGCAACTTCTTCGAGGAAGGAAAGCGGGAAAGCTGGTCTTTTTTCCTTCTGAAGGGCAAACCGCTCTTGAGTATTCATTGCACATCAGTCTAACTTTATACCTCGTTTACGCTGCTTTGCTCCCAGACAGGTCAAGTTTTTTCTGTTCTATAACAACTGCTTGTTCTATTCTTTGTGGTTCTTGCGTTCCTTGTTTGTGTTGGCTTGACATGTTACTGCAGTCGAGCGTTTTGCGCGTTCACTATGTCTCACTTCTTACACTGCTTTAACACTGGAGGACTACATATAACAATAATGGCATGATGGCTAAACTGGGGGTAAGGTACTTTTTAACAAGAACAGTTGTTTAAACATAGTTACATTGATTTTATACGTTATGCATAAAAGAACGAAATTCAGAAGAAAAATAATCCTTTTAAATAAATTTTAACATACTTTTTTCTGGTGCTCTAAACATAGGAGGTTTTCAAAATTGTATCCTTAAGGACAAAAACTAAAAGAACAATAATGGTGGAATATCCTTTGTATAACTTGAAAATCGATAAATCCTGGCGCAACTCAAAATAGTATCCTTAAGAATAAAACTAATATATATGTGACCAAGGGATATCCTTCCACCATCATAAAATTATCCTTAAGGACGAAAACTAAAATTTAAAAAATCCTGAAAGATTTAAAAACATAAATAATATCTTTAAGGACGATACCTGATTTGTTTGGAAGAAGAGTGGCCAAGAATCTTCTTCCGTTATCTTAAAAAACGTTATTTTCTGGAATACTTCAAAATAGTATCCTTTAGTACGATAACTAATTAGTGGGAAAGAAGAATGACCAAGAATGTCCTTCCGCCAAAATTCGTACATATTAATTCAAAATATAGTATGGAACAGGTGGTCCAACGTATAATGCGCATGCTTGAGCCGCACCGTAAGCATCGTTTACACGCTTATGCCAACACACCAACCTCAAGTCGAATTTCTGTCCCGACAGATTTTACTCATGCCAAAATTTTTGGCTTGTGCAAGTCTCAAACCTGCGTTTACACGATCCAATTTATTTGCACAAACTGGCTTGTGCAAGCCAATTTGCGCAAATTGCATGAACCTGTAAATTGCATGAGCCTTTTTTTAAAAATTAAAATTGTCCAAGTAGAAGAAAAAATAACAAAATAGAGTATTTCTACTTCTTCTATCTAATAATATTTAATTATTCTGGAGCACGATTATTCTGTTATAAACAAGAAACGTCACACTAGGAAGGCTTTCCCCTTATCGATTTTTACAGCTCCATAAACAAGTTGTATGAAATAATTCAGGCCTTATGCGTCATATATAGCAGCTAAAAAGAGATGAATGTAAGATCTTCCAGACCAACCGCACTGATTAACTCCATGCCTGATGGATGGATGTGCTACCGGGTTGTGGTTCTTTCATCGCTAAAAATCCTTTCATCTTTTAGCTCATTTGCTAGTTTGGATATTAGTCCAGAATTAACAAATACTTGAATAAATGAATGAATGAAAATTGCTTTTATTATGCAATGTAAATAATAATAAATATTTAATAATAAACAATTAAACACTAAATAAATATACATTTATAAAAGTTCTAGTCTTCCTTTAAGAGGAGTTCTATCCTTTGCTGTTCTCCACTATGTTGGGCCAGCCTCTTTTTTGAAAGAGTTTTCTAACAAAAAATAATTCCAAAAGATATAGCAATAATTCATCAATACTTATTGTATTTATCTTTCTATAATATCCTTCATAGTTTGCGTTAAAGAATCAAAGGTTTGGTGCAATAATCATGTCTTTATTTTTGTTTAAACAAGAAATATAAAACAAGTTAGTTAAATTCTATTCATTCTGCACATGATTCTTGCAAAAAAAAAATATTTTTGAGTGCATATTTAACGAAAAATACCACTTCACAGATTTTGGTTTAGGTTAATTAAATTATTAAAAAAAAAATGATTAGACCATTAAGCAAACTACCTTTACATATTTTTTTCAACACAAACAATAACGTCAGATTCTAATTCAGCATTCAAAAGAACTCTTTAATAAGAAATTTCATACAAATAAAAAAATTGTAACCTTCAAATGCTTGACCAAATAAATGGTAATCATTGATTACTAATCAATGGTTGTTTAAATTGGAAGAAACTTGAAGTACGCTTAGATTCTTGTGTGTATAAGGTTCATACTTTCTTGTGTGTTTAAGGTTCACAAACTATTTGGTTTCATCTTTCTACCTGGTTTCAAACTCAAGTAAAAAATCAAAATGTATTACGAATTTTCAATTGTTTAAAAGGTTTTCGTTGATCGATTCTTGCATTTGCAGCGATACAAATCAAGTTGAATTGCGTAACCGAGTAATGGTGATATAAAGATAAGTTTCCAATAATCGTTTTAAAAATTTCATCTCCCTTGAAGAGGGTGAAAAAATGATGTTTTTTGTTTTACTCAATAAACGTTTTAAATGTTTTTGAGAGTGCTGAATTATAATCTAACTTAATTTTTTGGGTAATAAAAAATCTATAAAGGTAGTTTCCATGAAGAAAATTTTTTTATTTTTTTATAGAATTTAATTAATCTAAATCATAAAATATGAAGTGGCTGCATTTTTCGTTGATTTTGCACTCAAAGGTAAAAATTTTGGTGCAAGAATCATGTCGTAATGGTTTTTTCAACTTGAGATATAGAACAAATTAGTTTAATGCTACTTTATATTTTTTTTACTTATTTTTTTTTGAGCCCATTAGTCGGGGCGGCAATATACCTGCCTAATGTTTTTTTTACCAGAAAACAAAAATGCCATCAAGATATGTGAGAGACTGAGTATGTCCTCTCCTTGTAAGTTCAAAGCAAATACTTAACTTTACCCCTTTTCAATGTTTTACCAGTGTAAGGTAATAATAAATTGAATTTGTCCAGGTTGTGTTTTCTTGGAAAAGCTTTTATTGCGCAAATATTGCTCTTGCAATATCTTATATGTAATATGTCATGTCTCACTAAATCACAGTGAGTATTATAGATGGCTATAGGTAGATTATAGTTGTTTATTCATACAATGTGTACAATAAAAATAAAACCTATAACTAGCATACATAATAAAAAATAAAATAAAAAAAAATCGCAATATTAAAAGGAAGATGAAATATTAAAATTTAAATGCATGACAGGGTTGTTGCTCGTCAAGCCCTAATAGCGAAAGACAAGGAGCTAATGGAGAGGGTTACCGAGAGAGAGATAGAGAGAGAGTGAGAAAGTGAGAGATAGAGAGAGAGTGAGAAAGTGAGAGAGTGAGAGAGAGGGAGGCAGAGCGTGAATATAAAGTCCCGGAGAACATTACTGCTAACGTATCGTGTTCTCGATCCTTCTCCTTTATTGCACACTTGATTTACTTTTCCACTTTATTATTGCAATCTATTCTCATCTGTTCTCATACCTAGCTTCTGTTTTTCATAGTTAGTTTATTTACTCTCCTACCATCCTGCGTATTTTTTCAGCCGCGCTTACATTAATCATCCTGTTCCGCGTATGTAAATTTTCCGACCCTTGTTTTAATAGTTTCGCCTTCGCTTTTGTATGGAAGGAACAATAGTCGTTTCTAACTGAATCTAAATCATCTCAGGATAATCATAAAATTACAATTAGGATTGATTCGTTATATGCTGATTCAATTGGACTTTTTTTTTATTTAGAGACTAGTTTCGAATGTTAAACTTTCATCATCAGTTCTATGAACATACGAAAAAAAATTGAAACATCAGAATTTACTACATATATCATATCTATCATATATATAATATTAACTATTAAAATGTCGGACAAGAAACCTAAAATGTTGTTACACAAAATAGGAAGCGAAATTGAGCAGACTGTTTCAAGAGACAAACATTCCGGTTTAGATATGTTGTCCTTGTGGTTTTCCCTACGACTGGTTAGTTTTTAGTTCCTGCTGGAAACAAATCTAAAATAAGGCTATATCCAAAGTTTTTAGAATTTTTAGTCTTACATAAAAAAAAAAATGATATAAGTGCAGATGTTTCAAAATTTTTTGAACATTTTTAACGATGATGAATTTTAACATTCGAAGCTAGGCATCTATGAAATTTACTAGAAACCCAAGAGAAGAAAAATATATGCATGGCTGTCATTCCATAATCTTCAGGAGCAAATATGTAAAAAAAAAAAAGGAATACAATTGAACAATAAAATACTGAACCATTCCTAGATTCCAAAGTCCACTTTAAATGAAATAAAAAATATTTTAAAAATAATAATAATAAATTCTAAGGACGAATACCTCTAATCTTCCAACCTTAGTTTATTATAAAACTCTAATATATCATAGTAATTCAAAATTTTAATTTATTTTTAAATACTTCTATCGATTGTTTAATAAATATTTTTTAATAATCCTAATATTTTTCATAAGAAAAAGTTAATGTGTAAAAAAAAAAGAAATGACTTTTTTAGCCGAGATAATTAAATCTATTGGGTACAATTTTTAATCTGTTTGGGTATGATTAAGCCCAGTGGGTAAGGCACTTGACTACCAACCTCTGGGGTCCGAGTTCGAATCCGACTGAAGGCATAAAATTTATTTTCTTTTATTCCGGTTGTGATTCTACTTCGAGGTCGGGAGAACCTCTAGCGAAACATCCAGCCTCTACAAAGTAGGTACCTTTAAATGGTGGAAAAACCTAACAGTTAAGCCAAATCTCCTTTCACAACCGCTGGTATTCCTAAAAATTCGTAGTAACAGTATATCTTTAACTAAGTACTGAAACTAAGACCCTTCATGGGTTGTTAGTGGTACAGTATTTTTTGTTGTTTTTGTTGGGGGGAGGGGGATAAGTAAGATAAACTGGTTACTTCATAAATATGCATTGGAAAATTTATTATTTCCATAATAACCCAATAAAAGTGCCTTTTATTGAAAATTTAGTACATCCCATGCATGCAAGCATATTGTATGCTTAGCTTATTATAAATGCAAAATTTAATAAATTGCATTACTGTAAATTACATTATATTAAAAAAATGCAAAGAAAATAAACAAAACATCAATAATTCTCAAATTTCTTCAACTAATATCAGTTTTTTAATAGACTCTTTCCAGAAATTGGCCATTCTTCTTTACTTTATATGTTTAATTTAAAAAAAAAAAACTTTTCTTGTCGAAAGGTGGGCAGTTATATTATATGCAATAAAACGTTAGTCGCAGTGACATGCTTCGTTGTCTAAGAGGTGAAAACTGTAAAAATAGTATTTGATGGGTCCAAGCTCTGTCAGAAATTGTGCTAGTTTGTAATTTATTATATATAGTTTAAATATCTGTTAATTTAATAATAAATATAATTGTTAATTATAGTTAGGTTTATAAGAGTGAATAGTTGGGATATTGGAAGTAGCAAAGACCCATTTTCATAGAAGATCCATCATAGCAGCGTCTTATCCACTTCGTCAACTTCGAGAGGTCCAATGTCCAATTTCCTTTCCTAGATGTATCTAATGTCACATCGTTTGAGCCAGCCGATTCTTCTATTTTTTAAAATGATCTATACAAGGTCTGTAATTCTAAGTATATGTTATAACTCGAAGAATGTTACTCAATCTTGTAAGTTGATTAGTATCTTAAAATAAAACATATTACCAAAGTTAATAAAAAATACTACCAGGAGTTCAGAATAAAATATTAGGTAATATACCGAAAGTTTTAGATTCAGGAAAATAAATGAATAATATAATTTACGTAAACATTTTTCAGATGATTATAAAAATTTTAGGTAACTTTTCTTTTAATATTCATTAAACCAGATACATATCCTTTCATATCATACTTCATAATCATTTAAATCAGTATAGAAACATGCTTTACATTACATTTCAGATAACCCTCAGAGGCACCTGAAAAGAAGTTGGTCTCGAGATCTTCTAATATAGAACTTTATAAATGCTATGGGTAGTCTCTTTACAAGTAGTTGACATGTCATTTTTAGCATTACCATCACATTTACTCTATGTATTTTTAAAATATATTATATACTGTTGGAAATTTCAATAAATTGTTTAGAAAAAAAATATTCGTTAGTCACATATCACTAATATTCATGAAATATATTAAAATTGAATGGTTAGAATAAAATCAAACATATATCATAAAATCACTTTATCCCTTCGTTGCAAACTTACAGCTTACCTTTTGATCATACCCTTTAATGTTTCATAAATTTACTTCCTAAATAGAACCCCTACTTAGAAATACATTCATCATCATACAGTAACTGGTCAAAACAGTTACATTTCTTAATTTTGAAATGGACTGACTTTCTGTCTCATAATGGAGAGCCTTGATTCTAGGTTTCCCCAGGATGCTTGTGGAATTCTATCTGTAACAGGAAAAATTGTTTTAAATTGTATAACAATGTGGAAGCAGAGAAAAATAGGTTCTTACATGAACATGGGAAAAGTGTTTTCCCGAATCATGTAGTAAAGTGTAATAAATCAATTAAAGAGTAAAATCCTGGACTTAAATAATTCGTTAAATATGCTTTAAAATTATTGAAATTTTATATTAAAATTCTGTATGAAAAAAAAAAAATGAAACTAGACCAAAAATGAAGAAAAATACCGCTAATATTTTTAAATTTATTTCTTTATTTAGTTTTGTGTTCCTTAATTTATTTTTTTGTTACACTATTTCGATAAACTATTTATTTAAATTTATAGCTGCACAAAATAGATTACATCTAGTATGGCTGGATCCAAATGTCAATCCTTCTAATTCCTATGTTTAGTTGCGTGTTGGATTTTTCCGTTGATGTAGTAGGACGTGACTGGAGGATATTATCGTGTCTTAGTAATATATTAAAAAGCATAATTAAATATTAATTTATAATTTTTTTTTATTACATAATAATATATAATTTGTTTTGCCAACGATTTATATTGCAAGCCTTTTTATCGAACATATTTTATTTACGTTCAAAATAATATTTAATATACTATGATCAATAATATTCTAAATAAAAAAAAAAAAAAAAAATCCAATCACAGTTGGTATCTTTGTATACGTTTGTATGTTCCAGTCTGTAAAATGCAATCAGTAAAAATGATATTCAATTTCCTTTAAAAGGGACAGATTTCCATTTGAATCCACTGAAAAACTAAATTTTCTATGCATTGGTTATGTATGCGACGCGAGTAATGTGTTCAGTGGTGGAATGAGGTTTCAAATTCATTTACTGATTCTTTATTTATAATGTGATATAGTCAGTAAAAGTATTATATAAAACCTTCGAAAAATGGCCTCAAATCAACTACTGTAACGAACTAAATCCATATAAAAAAATGTTATTATGTTTTTGTGTTTTTTTAACTACAATATAACAACTTCTTTCAGCATTACATTCCACATTCATAGTTGTTTTTTAATTCTACTACTCAACATGTTTCGAGAACAACTCTTCCATCATCGGGCAACAACCTTAAATTAGTACATTTTTATAACATTTTGCACTTATTTATAATTAATACTATTCAGTAATTCTTTCTAAAACTGCCTTGCTTCATGGGTTTGAAGGTCCATCATTAGTTTGTTTTGATTGGTTTTTTTATTTTATTGAGGTAGGAAATTAAAGTTTACTTATTCTTCTTCTTTTCCTTCCTCCTCAGTGCCTCTCAGCGTAGAGGTGCCTCGATCCGAGAAATCCAACTATCCCGGTCCTTCGCCAATGCCTTCATAGGATCCAACCGTTTTCCTCTTTTCTCTCCTATTTGAGCCATACTATCCAACCATGACATCCTTGGCCTGCCTCTTGGTCTTTTGCCAGTTGGTCTGTCTTCGAAGAACTTGCGTGGTCCGCGATCTTGATCCATTCGGCACACATATCCGAACCACTTTAGCTGCCACATCTCTATAATTTCTGTTAGTGCTTTCACCCCTAGCTCCTCTCTTATTCTGCTATTCCTGACATGTTCCCTCCGTGTTCGGCCTTCAACTCTCCTTAGATATTTCATTTCTGATGCGGCGATTCCGCCCTTCAATCTGTTGAGAAGGACCCAGCTCTCACTTCCGTATAGTAAGGTGGGAAGGTAAATTGCATTAAAAATGTGCAGTTTTACCTTTTCGTCAACTTCACGTTTCCCAACAACAGTATTGCAGATCTGGTAATATACGCTGTTCGCTTTTTTAATCCTATTGGATATTTCTTGTTGTATTTTACCGTTTCTACTTATAACTGTGCCTAGGTACGTATAGTCTTCTGCTGCTTCTAGGATTTCTCCTCTGCAAGTGATCTGCACATCTTCTGGTTCGCGTCCTAAAGTTTACTTCTAAAAATTAAATTATTATTTTTTTAAGTTGTCGTTATCAATGTTAGATTCTTCATTTTTACTATCAATTTTTATTATTATTTTTAATTTATTTTAAGTTATTTTACCACATTATTATATTTTGAATTTGTCTATTTTATTAGCATAATCTGTTCAAATTTGTCGGTCAGTAATATAATTTAGTGCTTAATCAATTGCTTTGTTATTATAAATGTCTACTATTATTTCCTATTATAGGTATTATTTTTATGAATTAAAATCATTTTATTTACAAAATTGAATTTATGTCTATGTTTTTGCACGTAGGCAAACAACGAAGTCTTTGTTTACAGCACTACAAAAAAAAAAAAAAAAAAAAAACGAAAATCATCTAGTAAAGGCAGAATTAACATGCCAATCCATTCTCTCATGTTATATTGAGAGTTAGATTTCTTTGTTAGTATAGTTAGATGTGACTAGAAATGATAAAAAAGAAACACATATACGCAAAATAGTGGAGTTTTTTATTGTACCCCTTCAACTGGCTAACCTTCAAATAGGTGAAAATAAAGATCTAGTGTTCTTAACTACTATTTACAACGCAATATAAGGACTACTAAATTCCCTCTACAAAATCTAAAAAAAAAAGCCTAAAAAAAAAAAAAAAAAAAATCATCTAGTAAGGCAGAATTAACATGCTAATCCATTCTCTCATGTTATATTGAGAGTTAGATTTCTTTGTTGGTACAGTGAGATGTGACTAGAAATGATAAAAAATATACGCAAAATAGTGGTTTTTATTGGGCTAACCTTCAAATAGGTGAAAATAAAGATCAATAAAAAAATCTAAAAAAAAAAAAATATCTCAATATCTCCCTGACTGGGAAAAACAGTAGTTTATTGATATATCTAGCTATAATCTACTGTTTTTATATATACTGCATCTGATAAGGAAACTATCGGTAAATTTTCGATCCGAACAACACTAACAGAGGCAGAGTGTGTCAAAAAATCCACAACACAAAATATGTTAGAACCAATAGAGCTCCTAAACAGTAATTCCTAGGCCACAAATGCTATATAACAAAAATGATTTCCATTAAATGTTTAATACTGAAACAGTTGTCACATTTTCGATCCGAGCAACACAAACAGAGCTAGAGCGTGCTAAAAATACATTTTTGAGTTTGAAAAAAGTTTCTTGTTTTAAGGGCCAAAAAAAAAAAAAAAAACAACCCTTAAACAAGAAAAATCTAGACCCCTAGCCAAAAGTTAAATCTTTAAAAAAAATAACAACAACTCTAAATTCTGTTTTTAATAAAAGATGAACAAAACCTACTAAACAATAAAATTTATTTAATACCATGTTGATATGATTCTTTTTGTCATTATGTTTGCTGCATTGTTAATCGATAGCTTTTCAATACCATGGGCCGTCAATATATTTCTTACAAACTTCTGGGACATGAGGTCGGCGGTGAGGTAGAAACACGTGATAACTTTGAAGCGAATAATTCATCGCTCGTTCCATTATTCAGTGCGAACTGTGTAGCTTGGCTACGTCTTCGAGGGCAAACGGAAGACAACAAGCAATTAGCCAGATAGCGCGATCTTACACTAATCATACAACCTAGTTTTATCCCCCCAACCTAGTTCAGCTCTAGTCTACACAGCTTTGTTCATAAAACCATAGTATACTATTTCCACAAGAAAATTATGAGCTGAAAAGGCTCCTCAGGTAACGCAACCTATGAAAATTAATGTTATATTCAAGGCCTCAAAGAACATTGAAAAATTCTGTCCGGCATAAAATCATAATTCTTATCATTTATTTTTTACTATCCAAGAACTAAGATATGGGTGATTTTAATATTTTTTTTTTTTACAAATTTACAAATTGTCTCTCAGAGGTGTGTGAAGTAAGTCTGTGAAGTAGACATACATAATCTGAAATATTTATAAATATGTTAAATAAATAATAACTATTAAAATCTAGTGAATGAGTTGGGATCTAGGGAGTGAAAAACCACGACTAGGAAGTGAGTTTATTTTCTAGGGAGTGGGGAAAATATCATATTTATTACATTTAAGAAAAGAAAATTAACGAGGTATGTATATTATAAACTTGAATTGTATACATGAATTACATTTTCAGCTTTTTAGTTACGTATCGTCACATCAATTTACAACCTTCAAACTAAACTTTAAAAATACTGAAATATAAAGTTGCACTTAATAACGACAGTTCTATAAACTTTTAAAAAATAAAACCTAAATAGATAGTAAATGACAACTAAGCTACGAAATAAAGACTATCACAATAGGTATTAAATAAAATACGAGCATATTAAAAACATTGTTTTGATAAAAATAATGTTCCTTGAACTTTCATTATAACTGAGTAGATGGGTATAACGTTTAAACATTAAATAAAAAAATGTAGGTTGTAGGTTTAAAAATAAAAAATTAACGAGCAGTTGTTTATTATTCTTTCATAATTGAATTCGTTGGTTTCTTTTAGGATGATGTGGATGGTCCGACTGTGCTTAATGCCTAGAAATGTCCAACATTTCATAGTATGAGAGGGAGAAATCAAGAAATTTATTGTTATAAAAGCAGATAAACGATAAATCAATTTCAGTTCAAATATAACACGATATCCTCACTCTCCAATATTCACATTTCGCATTTAAATGCCTAAGGAGTGAGTTCTAACCACAATGTTAGTATCACCTTATACACGTGGCCTATTTGAAAAGTAAAACATGGTATCTATTGGTTTTTCAGTAGAGCTTTGAATTTATCTTGAATCTAAAAAAAAAAAAATCATGTTTTCAATGGGTTAATACACCTGAGGGAGTGAGGATGAATTAAAATACGGTACTTATTGAGCGGAGTCAATGCACCTCCACTTGTCTACCAAAGAACTCAGCGTCTTGAAACAGATGGCAGTAGACAGGTCTACCAGAAATAGTGTTGCCCAATACTAAACACCCCTAAAATTTTCGTTTTAGAGAGCGATGGAGAGATTTTCAAAAATATGTATGTAGGAAATTATGATTTGGTAAAGGTAATAAATAATGGGAGAGGGAATTATGGATGATGACAGCTGTACCAGCATGAGCTCTTCCGTCTGGGTGATCTGTCCGATAGGTTTCGTATTTTGCTATTTTGAATGTTCTGTTACTAGTTAGTCGAGTTTCTGTAATTAGGGCTATATCAATATTATTGTCGTGTAGTAGTGCTGTCAATTCGTCAGTATGATTCCGAATACCATTCGCATTCCAAAGGAGAATGGATAGGGAAGGTTTCATTTAGGGATTTCTATGGGCGGGGATGATAATGTTGGATAGTGCACTAGTTAGAAGTGATATGAGAGATGTGATCATGGATCGAAATTCCGAGAGGAAAGAGTTTAGTATAGATGAGATATCAGTAGCTTTGGGAGGAGGGGGAATATTAGGAACTGTGGGTGTGTTGTTTTTAATGGGCTGGATTATAGGATTTTCAGGGGGTTGAGATTGAGGCTGAGGGATTTGGTTATGGATTGGATTTTGGGGTTTGTGATAAATGTTTTGAGGCTGGGGTTGAGGCATGGCCCCTGTTCCAGTAGGTAGCTCTCTGCCACCCATCATACTAGCATAGGAGATGGCTCCATTTACTGGTCTAGATGGCTGTCTTCTTGCTTGACTCACCTCTTCATTCCTTCCTTGAGCTGGTTGGAAGCGAGCCTTGAGCTTCTCGTAGGTTTAACACCCTTTATAGTTCGCCGGATGGCCCTGGTGGCATAGAGCGCATACAGCTGGATTATTCCGAGGCTTGTTGCTGTCTTCGGTTTTGTGTGGATCGCCGCACCTCACACATCTTTTTTTTTTATTGAAATATATGTACAATCTGCCTCAATTAAGGGCAATAGGTAACAGTGCTAAAGATGTATTCATTCATACAATATATACAAGTACTCATACACACAAAATAATGATAATAAAAGATAAAAATAAAAACAAGTAATAATTATATAAAAATAAAACTAATAATTCAATTATCAAGAATAAAATGAAATAATAAGAATCAAGTAAGTAAAAAAATATATATATATATATATATATATATATATATATATATATATATATAAATAAATAATAATAATAATAAAAAATAAAAAGAATAAGATACATTCTTACTATATGTACAAAACAGACACACTCAGCCTGGGGAACCCCGAATCGAGCCTATTCCCCAACTTTTTGGGGGTCTAGGCCAGACCCGAAAGATCCCAGCGCTGCTCTCTCAGCTGCATCACTGGTAATATCCAGTGGAGGCTGAGTGGGAGCGCTATAGCCACATATGCTCTGGACATGAGTGGAGAAGCTGGTCAGTACCAGGACTCCAGCATAGCATTATATTACAAAAGGTCTCGGGGCCATTGCCGTTTCAACCTTCTGGGAGGGTTATAGGGATAGTTAAGACTGGATAGGGATTGGGCTAGAGGATTGAGATGATCGGATAGATTTTGATGAAATTTCGAGAATTTTGAAGGAATGAGATCTAGGACAAAAGTATTTAGGTCATTGTGTAGGGTTTTGTTTGTAACATAATAAGGTGCATTGACAATTGTTCGGAGGACTTTGGATTGGAAAGTTTGGATGCGTTTGATATTGGATTGTTTTGCTGTCCCCCACAGTTCAAGTCCAAATTGGTTTTAAGATTGTTTTGTATATTAGTAGTTAGTTGTCGACTGAAAGATGAGAATTCCTGCCTAGTAGTCTGTAAAGTTGGCTGAATCTCCTATTGAGTTCTTGTCTCTTGAGTCTAGTGTGAGGGTTCCAAGTTAGTCTTTTGTCAAGATGAAAGCCAAGGTAGCGTACTGTGTCGGATATAGGTATAGGAATATTAGCCTCACACATCCAGGCATATGATGACAATAGCGCTTAGTGTGTCCATACGCTTGACAGTTGTGACTTTGAACAATGTCCCTTTTTGGATACGGTTTCTCTTTAATCACATTTGTATAATAGAGCCGCTTTACATCATAAATTTTTTCTACTCCTGGAGTTGGCTCGAGGTCAACAAAAAAAAATAAATAAAATAAAAAATAATGGCAAGGGTATTTTGTTCCAGGATTCATTTTGTTATCCTTGACCACATTTATAATTTGGCGAACTTTAAAACCCATAGAAGTAAGCTCTTCTTCTATAATGTCTGCTGGAGTAGTGTGGTGGAGGCGCCGAATTACGATTCTAATTGATTTTTCGTTCTTGAGCTGATAAGTGTGGAAATCATCTTTGGTATCGCTTAAGTATTTGACTATTGCACGGTAGGCCACAGGTGTATCAGGTTGTAATTTGGTGTCATTTGTTCTATTTACACATGAGTAGGCTCCTGGGCCTATAATTTTATTTATTTGATTGCTAGAGAGTTTGATGCTTCTGATATTTCTGATGTAGATTGGTGGGGGGCGTGGTATCTTTTTGCTAACTGTTGTTTTCATTTCTTCAGTTTGAGAGTTTTTAAGAGGTTCGAACGGGTTTGGAGTAAAAAATGGGGATTCATCTTCAACTGCTTGAGAAGAAGGTCCTGGCTGTGGTTCTTGATTGTTGTTAGGTGTATATACACTGTATAGATATATATAGATATACACTGTTCTATTCACTTGCTAGTAAATATGAATTACTCGAAGTAAAAACAAGTCCGATGCTTCGTCCTTCTTTTCCACTGTTGATCTACAACCATTCACGCTGTAAATCACAATAAAAAAGTGATAAATGAAAGAGACAATACGTAAGCTACATTATCTACGAGTATCTAGCGCAGACGCAGAACTCACCATGTAAATTAAAATCTAAATTTTGTGTTCAGTATTATTTTCAAAATACCTTTGCGACTTAAATTGTACCGAAATTTTGAAATCACCTAGATACGATAATAAAATTTTGGGGAAAAAAAAGCTATTATTAAATCAATGTTGTAAGTTCTCGAGGCCATCTTATTTTTAATTTTCTCTAAAATTGATCGTGCTTTAATTAGAAAAGACTGAAATACGATGGGTTAAAAAGAGAAAATTGTTCATTTTAGGACTAAATCTTTAAAATAATTAAAAATATTGAAGTTATTATGCCTATTTTGTCTGTGGTTAAAAAAAAAAAAAACTTATTATGATCGGATGGGTAATACTTAATGCTAAAAAAAAAACTTAATTTCTCCTTGATTGGGGAAATCAAGAGGTCATGGATATTTATATAATCTAATGTTTTTTCCAATTTGCATTTTTAATTAAAAAGGATCAAATTACTTAAATTTATAATTGAATTAAATCAACGATCAATTATTATTCGAAATAGACAAAGTTAAGAGAAAACATACGCAACTCTTTTCATTATAGCCAATGTAGCTCATTAAAACACATATCCACATACACATACAAATACAAAACATATCTAAAACACATACATATGTCAATACGCCAAATTAGGACAAGTAAATGAGTATTGTAATTTAATATATGAGATATATATAGAAACATATATTTTAGAACCACAGTGAATTCTTCTAAAACATTTTGTAATTTTTAAGATTTTCTATAAATAATTATATATCTTTTATAATCCTTAAAAAAGACACAAAAAAAGAGTAGAAATATGAAGTCTGATATTTTTCTAGATTGATTATTTTTCAAAATTTTAATTTTTATTATCTATGCCGTGTTTCTGACAAAACTATTTATTTTTTTCCAGTAATATGATAAAATTGACACAATGGAAAGAATGTATAAATATAAAATGATAAAATATGGTGATTATAAAGGAACAGAAAAGCTGATAAAGTAAATTTAAAAAAACGAAAATTAAAATCTATGCAAAAGAATATTAAACAGTACCAAAGATATATAATTAAAAAAAATTGAAAAGACTTTCTGATAATATGAACGAAAGAAATTTATTAGTTTCATGACATTTTATGTAGTATTGTCTAAAACTTTGGCGTAGATAATAAAGTTAGGAAATAGAATATAGTTTTCTTATATTACATTTGAAATTTGACAAGTAATAATTTAAATATCTATATAGAACTAGTTTAATGGGTAGATTCTCGACAAATTTTTATCATGTAATTCATTATATTCTTAATGGAGCAGATTTACTTGATGTATATTGTTATACAGTTGTAAATTTCAAATAATTAAAAAAAAAAATACCGATTTGTGAATGGTTGAAACCAAACTCTTTGAAACATCGCATATGTATTTGTTACGCCCAGTTAGTGAAATCTAGAATTCTATAGATAGAATTACATTTAAAAAATTCTCCATAAAAACTAGTATTAACTAGACAATACTAGTATTCACTGTGTTCTTTTAAAAAATACCGTTATTCACTGAAAGGTCCTATTTTAACGGTTTTTATTAGCTACATAATTAAAACTATCCATGTCTTCCTAAACTTATTTTCACTGCGACAAAAGTTTATAAATACTACTATTGATGTTTTCATACAATTTTCTACTTCAAAGGTATATGGCCTGAAAATTGATGTAAAACATGTCTCAAACTTGTCATATCGAGTTTTTACTAAACTAAAATTGGTGATAATTAGAATAATCGAACAAATATGGATAATTCTAGAATGGGCTAGTTAATACCAGCTTTAACGAAAAAGGTTTGTAAAATCTAGTTCCATTAACTTTTCTTTTATTTTCTCATCAAAATTAAATTTTCCTTTAAGTCAGAAAACTTCATGTTGGAACCATTTTGACTGTAAGAAAGACAAAGTTTAGTTAAGTAATTTTCACTCTAAATTAGGAAAGAGATTCAGGGAATCTGAAAGTAACGAAGATTATTATAAGCTTCGTATTTAACAAGATTTTACCGGAATTTTATTTGCTTTACGAAACCTTTCAACACTTTTTCTTCTTTATTTACTTTAAGCGCTATCAAAAATTCTTATCCCCTATTTAAATAAAAATCATAACTGTCTGAAATGACATTTTTAACATAGACCTGTTGTCCGATGTATAAAATTTGTTTTTAAACAAAGGGGATACTTAATCTGGATCAGTCTTTGTAGTTAGATTCTTTAAAACTGAATAATATTTTTAGATGTACCTAACATTGTGATTAAACCTAGTGGTACTATCGATAATTGAATTATACAAAAGTACTCTGCATTAAAAAATATTTATTTAAATATGAAATTTATTTATACTGAACATCAGCATTTATAATAAACTAGCATCCCCCGTCTTGGCATTGCCCACTCTACTTACAAGGGGACGTTTGCAGTTGTAACTCACAGATTTGAATGCCGATTTGTGTGTGGGTAGTAGAGACCTACAATAGTGCAAAACTAGAGTTTTAACCGCCAATGAGCATTAGGAGCCGAAAAAGAAAAATATATGAAAATCACGTTTTATTTTTTTTCTCAGCTCTCAGTCAAGATAGAGAAATGATTCTTTCATTGCAATTATTATGCAATTCATTCATTCGTTTAATTGCATTCATATGCAATTGCAGTTATGTATGCTATTTGGTATATAAATACTTCCCATATGCTCAAGACACCACCCGGCTTTAGGGGGCTCAAAAACTCCAAATAAATGACAAAACTCCAAGGAAATCCGCTGTAAATCAGTGGAAACTTTTTTTCAGGAGCAACAGACCTCAAATTTCCATCTACGCACCATAAAACCCTTATATGTGAAATTTCATCAAAATAAAAAATTATTGATTTTTTACCCCTTTCGAGGAGGTTAAAATTTTGAAGTTGAGATTTCATCAACAATTTCTAACGGCCATAACAACTGCTGCATTCAACCGATTACAATAGTAATAGCATCACTAGAATCAGTATACATTCTGCAATTTATCCACGCATATAACATTGGGATTACTCCAGATTTGAGTGGACAACAACTGATGTGAATGAAAAAATCCGAGGTCAACTATAACTTGAGATATCTCAATAAGGGGAAATCCTGTGGCCTCCGGATTAGGGCTAAACTATGCAGTTTTACGGCTTCTAGATTACCTTAAAATTTGGTTTTAATTAGTGGCGAAATGTGTGAGATAGCGTAAATTATTTACATTTTTTTCAGAAATTGACAGCAATCTTGCCTTCTAAAATCATAGAAAATTATAAAGGTAAAAAAAAAATTATTTTTGATTTCGACAAAATATAGTTTCTACATGTTTTTTTGAGATGAGGAATCTGAAAATATTATCAGTTTTTAGTTTTAAAAGTTTTCTCACCTATATTATATAAATAAGATGTTTTAAAATGATCCATTTCTATTATTATTCAACGGGCGGTGTCTTGAGCATAGCAAAAGTATTTATATACCAAATAGTTTACATAACTGGAATCAAACGTGAAAGAATCATTTCTCTATCTCGACTGAGAGCTGAGAAAACAAGGAAAAAACGTTATTTAATGTGTTGTTAATTCAGACGGACAAGACTATTAAGGTCATACGGATAATGGGTGACTACAACAAAAGGCCATGAATCGGCCCATATTTTTTTCACATTTTGATTTGGTAATAGTTCAAACTTCACTGGGATTTATTTAAATGGTTTTTAATTATTTATTTTAAATTTTATAATCGCTTTCAAGCTCTATGTAAATCCGTACATTTGTAACCTCTCGTTTAGAATGGCGCTCCCCATCTACCGGTCACTTTTGAAAGTTCACTGTTATATATATATATATACTATCGCTGTTTTAATAACAAATTATTTGAAAATGAGTAGATTTTATTATTTCTAAACCTCCTTAGACCTATACAGATGATGTGGTTAAAATTTTATACATAATGGTTCAATAGTTATTGTGGTTAGTGATCACAAACGAAAAATATCTTGCCTTTTTATATAATAGTATAGATAATTCTGTTTTTTTTTTTTTTTTTTATGGTTCTTAAATCATGTATGGTATCAAAGTCACTCTTACCCAGCTCTATGATTTCATATCTTAATTAATCTATGTAGTATTAATTCACAGGTCATACTCTATCAATATTGTCGTAGTATATAATTTACTATCGATAAAGATAGGTTAATAAACCACGAATAGAAAGTTTAGCAAAGAAGAAAGATTATAACAACTGAAATGTATAATAATGCTCTAAATTAATAATAGTAAATTAAATTCTAAAAACGGAAGATAATTAATCGTAGATGCTTAAAACTAATACTTGTGTAAGCTTTACAAAAATTTACTATCTACGTTCTCTGAATAAGTCTAAGATATAAATAAATCTTTTAAAATTTGAAAATCACGACAAACAATTATGCAAAACACGTAAAATTATCAAACACCCTAGCACAATTAACACCGCCATGTTTACATGTTTAATAGAGACTAACTTGGATTTTAGCGAGGGTAGCAAGTTTACTGATGCCAGTTACTATTCAGACGTCTATATACTTGCCTCTTATTTTAAATGAAGTTTGTCATCGCTGTTTTATTGAAATAGCTTCAAGAATTCTCACATGGTTAAGGTTTTTAAAGCGTGAATGCTAAAATACGTAAAATACAAGTATTATTTTTAAAAAAAATAAAGACAATTAAATATATATATATATATTTTATATTTTTTTGTATTTATTTTTTTAAATAATACTGATGAAACTGGAAATAAAAAAAAATATTAAAAAAAAAAAACTATTTATAAGAAGAATAGAAAATAAGCCAATCCCAAAAAAGATCACTTGACTAGGAATGCCAATGTGTCGGGTAATTGCGTAAGGTTAACAAGGATAAAGAAATTTTCTGTACAAGCAGAGAAATATATCTAAAAAACTTCACTACATGCGGATCGAAGGTAGGTGTAAATTATTAAAATAAATAAATAAATATAGTATATAAAATAAAAAACAAAAAAGAACCTGTACTGTTATAAACTTACGAAAGGTCTTGATTTAAATTCCTAAAAAAGTTTGAACTGTTACTGGGCGAACGGTTGTAAAAAGTGGAGATTTAGTCGAAATCATGATCTTTTTTTGCAACCTGATCAACCACTGTTCAATTGTGTTCATATTTAGTTTAACAGAATAAACTATATATCTCCATTTCAGAAAATAACATAATTATAAATTAGGCGGATTATATAAAATGAAAATTAGCATGTAAATTATAAACATATTTAAGCCTGGAATTATAATTCCCTCTATACGAATGAGTTTAGTTATATTATCTTTGATGAGAATAAATTTAGAATAAATCTCGAAAATGTGATTTTATTTTATGCCTCTTTGATTAATATTAAATAGTATTTAATATAGGCTTTTCAAAGACTTAAAATAAAAAAAATAAATAAAAATCCTGTATATATAACTCATAACTACTGTAGCTCATGAAGGGTTCAATAATTTTGTTTTGATGTACTGTTGATGGACTAAATATAATAAACTGAGGAGAGATTTTATTAAAATATTGCTCAACCACGAGTTTTATTCCCCAATTAAGGTTATCAAAATTATAAAGCCTGTGTACTAAGAGGGTCTCCTAGCCTTGAAGTCAGTCCACGGCTGAAATAACACAACATAACTTTTCTGCCTTCAATCGTCAGTCAAGTGCCTTAACCACTGAACCACATCACACAATTAATAAGGCTTGTACTAATTGCTAAACAACAAAGTTATGTGTAATAATTTAGATAAATTGTATAGTAGGCAAAAAGCCACTGAGATACCATATTTTTCTGCTTACCATCCACTATTTTTTTTTTCTTGAAATGTATCTTACTTATACTTTAACCCTCCCCCTCCAAAAAAAAAAGAAAGAAAAAAAAGTTAACTAGGTCACTCCAGCGTTCAATAGAAACTTTGGTAATGGTCTCAGTTCTGAAAACGATACATTTTGATTTATTTCTTTATTGGATATGGCATCACGGCATGACCTTTAAACTCATAATACATTTCTTAAAATCTATTCTAGTGAAACTCCAACTATCCGGATATCCAAAAATCCGAATAATCAGATTTACTATTAAATTAAGACTAAAACGACAAGAAACTGCCAGTCGTTACAGACTATATACACATGACTCATATACATGACTGTGATTAAACCTGTTTGGATGTACGGAGTTGAGCTTTGGGGCTCCACTAGACCATCCAATTCATCTCGTATTCAATCCTTACAATCCAAAATCCTTCGAAAAATTCTAAATGCTCCTTACTTTGTCACCAATAATCTTATCCATATAGATCTTAATATTCCATATGTTGCTAATTAAGCCCACACCAGATAGTAGATCAGATCCTTTTATAGTAAGCTTCATAATCACTCAAATCCGTTAGTTTCTCAACTTGCTTCCCACTCCATTCCTGTTAATCCGTCTGAAACGAAGATGGCCTAGAAACCTAGTGTAGAATTTTTAATAAAGTGCTACTTATGAGTAGTTCTTTTTAAATTTTAACATGTTACTATTATCGTTGTCAATATATTTACTTGATGTATATATTTTGTACAGTTGTAAATATCAATAAATGTATAAAAAAAAAAAAAAAAAAAAAAATATATATATATATATATATATATATATATATATATATATATATATATATATATATATATAATAAATTAGGGTATTAAAATAAAAAATACAGACATATATAATGTTTTAACTATGTATTTTATAGGGTAATTAAAAATGTGACTTTTTTAAAAATTATATTTATTTAACAACAAAGTTTAGTTAACATGTCGAAAATCTTGGATGTTTCAACACAGAACACATTCACCAATTTTTTTTACAGATTCGCCTTTTCTAAGACGCTCTACAACGGACAGTATTCTGATATCCGGATTAATGGAGTCCGGATAATTGGAGTTTCACTGTACTTTAATCCCAGTACGTATACTGCAACCGCCTTTAAAGTCTAGCACTCTTCTCTCATGACATAAACAAGAAATGCCTAAACTGACACTATGATAGTTCCCTGATTTCCTAAATCTAGTTAAAGATATCATCTTTCTGTTGCAGAGCCCCACACCTCCACAGTTCGTGATGTGGTACCACAACGAGAAGATGATCAACTACGAAGAAATGGAGTCTCAGCTGGCCCAAGTTGTGACGGAGCCCGGAGGAGAGAAGACGCACTCCAAACTCCTCATACCCAGAGCGAACCCCAAGCACTCGGGTAACTACACCTGTATGGCCAGCAACAGCGAGCCTGATTCGGTACACGTCTTCGTATCCACAGGTATTTTATTAAAATAGAAATTTTAAGTAGTACTAGTGCAACGTTAGAAAATATTTTAAAGTATTTTGCTACCCTTGATAATCGTAAAATTATCCTATTTTATTATTAGCGGTGATTAGAGATTCATAAAGGAGTTGGATCAGAACATCCATAAAAGATTAAATCGTTAATGTCCTATTATTAATCCCACACTCAACAATTTTTATAAGTATAACTCTTTAGAGATTGTTTTAAAATTTTAAACGATAACATACTTTAAAAATAATTATTACGAGCCGTTCCTTTTAATCCTACTTATAATTTAATAATAGCATCCAATGGTAATCAGAGACATCTGAGAGAGGAATTCTAATTAAGATTATAATTAATACATACAAACATCAGGTACTCATGGAAAAATTATAACTGGTACTAAAAGGATTAATATTATTAGCATCAGGAATCGTGAATATTTGGAAGACTAAGTGCACTTCTTATCCCTAAATCTAGGATTTATAATGTATGGCTCTATACTCTTCGATATGGAACATGTTTTTTAGTTTACCTCGACAACACAATGATTCCACAGATACTATTCACTACCTCAATCTAATATTTGATATGAAAATGATATAGAGTCTACATATTAAGTATAACCAACTTACTTTTAAGTTAGTTGGGATGAAAAAAACTCAAATTCTCCATGTCCAAGAAAAAACAATAGATCATGGATATGTCTACGTATATTGTACTGACTTTTATAATGGACATTTTAAAGATAAAATGATCAAATTACTTAAATTAATAATTGCATTAAATAGGTGTGTAACATCCTTGTCAGGTGCTAGATCCTTGTAACATCCAACGCCGTTGAAATCTATTTGGACTTATGCATCACAGATTTAAGGAACAGCTAAACAGACCTATATAAACAAACTCCAAATTTTTTTGACAAAAACATTCAAGACTATTTTGATAGCATTATGATACATAAGCAACATAAGTCTAGATACTGACTTATGTATGGCTAATTGGCCTGGTAAATGAGTATTTAATCACTTTGATTGACAGATGTGAGTAGCGATTAGAAGTTTATAAAGTTCTTCGACGTCATGAAGACTGTATATTGTACATAACGGTATCATATAATATAGTAGGGTAAAACGGTATTTTTTTTTTATTCTAGTTTACAACCTCTTATCGTAGAGCACGGTCGGTTACAGCAAAAACATCTAGACCCCCAGCGAGCAAAAAGTTAAGAGGCTTTGGCTGATAATGTGGATTGAGTAGTCCACAAATTCTAAACATTGTAGAGTAATATAGGTGGAATATAATAGACACCGCGATAATTTACCGATCACATAAGATTTTAGCTTTCATCATTTTTTAGCCTTTACCAGTTATTAATTAATGTGAAAACTTCATTACCAATCACTGAATTTTTTTCTATGATGAACATGGCCACTTCCAATATATGCGCAGTTATGTTCTAAATACTATTAAATAGTAGCCATTGCAGAACGATACGCATTCTCGGAAGCCTAAATTAAAAGCATCATTTGCCCCAAACTCATCTCAACTTGAATTAAAACCATCAGGCTAAATTGCGGCATTTCGAAAGTAATGAATGTTTTCTAATGTCCTAAGCCATTTAGAAGATTTATTTGATTGTCGGCATAAAAATGTAAAAATTATACTTTAGCGGATAGGATCGCTTTTTTTGCCCCCCTTTTTCAGCACTCTGAAACACTTTATGCAACTTTTTAGGGACCTTGTCGATCAATATCATATTAATAGCAGCTTGCTGAGGAGATACAATTTAGGTGAATGAGTAATTAAAATTCTACCGTGATAAGCTGAACCCTCAGTATCACAATTACTTAAGCATATAGATAAATAAATTTATGATATTTTGGTTACAGGAAAATGTATGAATGTTACTTTTTTTTTTCTTTGGGCATGAATACGTCTTTTCTTTTGTTGTAACTTTTTTTCACACTCAAAAATGTAACATTTTGACACTCTCAAGCTCTGTAGGTGTTGCTCGGATCGAAAATTTGCCGACAGTTTTCCTATCAATATATATTAAATGGATAATATAAATATATATATATATATATATATATATATATATATATATATATATATAGAGAGAGAGAGAGAGAGAGAGAGAGAGAGAGAAAAAAAGATGTTTGCCGACTACTGTTGGACACTACGTCCAAAGTACGTAAGAGAGACTCGAGATGTAGAGACATAAGGAAAATATATACATATATTATGCTCAGTTTTAAATATTATTATATTATATTTATATATATATATATATATATATATATATATATATATATATATATATATATATATATATATATTAATGTTCTTCACGAGAAAAAGTGTTATAAAAATATATGATAAAAAGTGCTATTTTAGTTGTTGTTTTTTTTAAACCTCTAATCTCTAAAAAATGGTGCTTGATGGATTTTTTATTAATATTGATTTGAATTCATTGCACTTGTAAATATAAAATTCCCAAAAATGTGTTCATAGGAGGGAAGAAATAATAAATGAAATAAAAATACACTATCTTAGGTTTTTCAAAGATAACGCCTACTTTATCAAAAATGATAAAAATCAGGAACAATTTTTCTAAGGAGTGAAATTTTAAAGAAGACTAGGAAGTCTCCATTATTTTACATACATATCCCAATATTATGATGTTATAATATCTTTTTTTTTAAATAGTGTTATTTTTATAATCTAATAACACAATTATTATGCTACTATAATTAAAAATACTGCATATTCAAGATAATTTATATGCAAATTATCGGGAATAATTATGTAGATCATCATATTGTAAGAAACGGATTAAAGACTGATATGCTGAAAAATATTAGAGAAATTAGGCGCAGTTCCCTATGAGCTATCGACTGCGGCCACTATTTGGCTCAGTTCCCGAGGGGTTCGCTCTATTTAGCCCACTAACGAACAAACATCCTCTATTATCTTAGCTGACACTGCCATCATTACCGATCTAGTTCAGGTTAGTTGGCGGGTTAGCGGTATAAGTAGATTAGAGGCAACTTAACTGTCTTCCTTCCTGTATCATCTACTTCAACAATACCTGCTCCAATTTTGATAAATTACTATAACATCTTTAAAAGTAGTATCAGAGCCTCAGAGAAAGTTTATGACGATTACGTATGATGCGGTTTAACAGGAAATATTTTAATCAACGTTTAAAAATTACACTTTGTTGGAATGGTTAAATCTTTAAGTCATGAGTCCCCATAAAAACAGACCCCGAACAAAAAATATAAGTTCATAAGTAAAGAAGTACTCAACTTATTGAATAAATAAACTTAATAATAAGTAATTAAAAACAATAAAGATACATAAAGTGAAAAAACATTCTATATTTTTTTTCCACGGAACGGCCTTAGAGACCACGCGGATATCTATATTTTTACTTCTTCTCATACCCCTTCTCTCCTTTCTTCCCACCTTTTCCTCATTCTTTCCGACTGCTCCTGCTAATCCTTTTCTTGTATCTCTCTTTTCCACAAGGACCTTAATTTCTTTTAGTCCTTTCCTATAGTCATCCCTATCGAAACAGTCTAGGTCTGTTATTTTAGCCTCTTAGTTTCTTCTTTCATCTGTTTGATATACCCCCCCCCCCCCCCCCCCCCCCCCCAGCACACTTGTACCCTCTATTTTTATAGAAGATAGAACCTTAGAACCTTAATTTTCTTATTCTTATGTCCGTTTCAAAATCATTTATTTCTTTATTTAGCCTTCTTGTATCTTCTTTAGGCCATATATTCTTCTTAGTATCCTTCTTTCTGTCCCTAACATTTTCCTTAGGCTAGGGTGGGAAGCGGTTTCCATTCCGTACAGTATCTCCGGTTTGACAACCGTACTGTTGTTTCTTACACGACTTTATCTTATTGACAAGCTCCTTTAATTCATCCATTGCTACATATAATTTCTTCATGGTACTTAAATTTATTTGTCACTTTAATTCTCCCTTACTTTGTTTCTACTATTTTTTTTTTTTTTTTTTTTTTAATGTTTTTATCTGAAGTCATTAACTCTGTTTTCTCAAACGATATTTGTAAACCTGCCTTGTCAGCTATTTCCTTTAAAGTGTTCGGCTGCCCTATTGCTTCGCTTTCAGCCCCCGCCATTATGGCCAGATCGTCCGCATATCCCAGGCATATTACTTTGATGTGCTTTTTTTAGTCTCTATCGTTACACCAGCATCGTTTCTCTTCCACATTTCCTTCATGATTTTGTCCAGGACAACGCCAAACAGTACCCGGGAGAGGCTATTCCCCTGTCTGAGCATTCTATATAATAATAAACAAAATATGTAAATGATATAATTAATAAAATATTACAATATAACTGTTGTAATATATTACAATATACAGATTAACAAAGACAAATATTGATAATAGGCAAATTATTAAGTATAAATACTTACCCTAATATAAGTATCACTTTCTATTGATTTTCACCCAGATCAAGATTGAATCCCCTGTGGCAAGTTAAAAAGGCAGTGGCCACAAGATCTATTGCAAAATTCGGCAATAAAAAATAGAGTCCTGTCAGAGGAGTGGACTTTAGCCTGACTGCATATATTTATAAATAAACTTTTTTTTTTTTATATATATAATTATCTGTTTGGTTTTATTTTATTTTATCCAAATATTTTTTCTTCACTTATTATAGCCTTGATTTTTAGTTTAAAAAGGTATGTAAATTTAGAACACTATGACATATTAGCTTTGACTGAAACATTCATGCCAAAATAAAATAAAAAATATCATTAGTAATATCAATTAAGTTTCTGTACTAGAAACTAAACGTTTGACGATTAGTCTAATAGGAAAAAATTATTGTTGTTACTTTTTAATTGAGTTTGTTACTTACTAAACACCCGCCTAGGATACGCCATTTTATAATAAAAAGGTTTAGGTGGTTTTTACAGTTATTGAGACAATGACGATAAATGGATGGTAAAAAGACTAGTTGTGATCTATTATGAGGCTGTCATTGTACTCCCCTTCACCCGCTATTCCTTTGTGACTACAAAACTTGGATTCTTTTTAATATTCCACCTGTGCTTAAGTCACGCTTGTCTATCTCGCTTAATCGGCAGCTGCGGGCCCCGCTCACAGATAGCTATATCATACATATTTAAAACCGGCCCTTTCACGACAGTCTGAATAATTCATCCGGTGCCGGTAAATAGCGACGAAGGGAAAAGAAAAACAACGGAATTTGATCAGGCTAAGGTCTTTGTTCTCGGCTCTGTGTGCTCTACTTCCCGAGTTTGTTCAGTCAAGTGGTCCTGAGTCAACTTAGACCATCGTTTGCCAGTGAAAATGTTCAGTTCTTTCTTTCTTTTCCTTCCTTTTCTTAAAAGGGTTTCGCACATTAGGTTTAACTGCCGCATGATTGTTTCGCCGGGTCGAAAAGCCTCTTGTAAGAGGAAGGACAGGAAAGGGGAGCGTTATAATGCTTTCCTTACTCTTGCCTTTGTGTCTTATAATAATGGCACTGCATAGAACAGATATCATTAATGATGCAATGTTTTATGATAGCACTGACCTGCTGGAACTTAAGTTGTATAATTATAATATAGTATTACAAATGTTTCCTTATCATTACGACTAGGTTATTTTTATATATATATATCCTATGATTAAAATGATAGGGAAAAAAAATATTTTTTTTTCTGTGACATATTGTCCGCTAATAACATTAATGAGCAATAAGATAGTACAATAGTTAATAGCACCACAACTTTAATAAATACCATAAGATAAAGATAATTAGACACTCACACACATACACACACACACATAAAAAAAATATATATTAAGTTATATAAGTTATATATATACGTGAGTACATAAATAATAAATACAGTTGCATATAAAACTTTCAGTATTTATACGAACTTAACTATATACGAACTTTTTCGAACTATACAAAAAAAAAATAAATAAAAAAAAATAAATCATAGTACTAAAAATAATTACAATATGCTCAGGAAAAATAAAGAAAAATAATATATATAAAAATAAATATATATATATATATATATATATATAAATTTTAATAACTATTGTTTAATCAAATAAACACTAAAAGCTTCCTCTCTTAAGGGCAATGAATAGTCTAGATGACAAAGAATTCACTCATACTATAGATATGTACAATTAAATTAAATAAAAACAAAAACAAAAGGAAAGAAAATCCTCTAACTATACAAGATACAAAATATAATTAATGTTAATATAAAGTAAATCGGAAAAAAAAATAATGGATAGGTAAGAAAAGAAACAAAAACTATATTGACGTTGATTAGCAAAAATAATTACAAATACAATAGCGTATGTTTATACAGGTTGTCCAAAAAGAGTATCAGGTATTTGTTACTTCGATTAAACCTACTTAAAATAAAATAAAATGTTTATTGTTAATTATTACAATATAAAGTGGAAAATTGTTTGGAAAAGATGATCTAAATGATGACCGTTATGCTGCTGGCACTCTTCTAATCGGGAACGAAGATTGGCGACCACATTCTGAAACATAGCTCTCGATATTGCTGCCATTTCTGACCTGATGTTTTGCTTCAATTGCGTCAGGTTCGTCGGATTATTCTGATAGACCTTACTTTTGAGGTATTCCCATGCAAAATAGTCAAGTGGACTAAGGTCGGAGGCCAGTTGATCGGCTTCTGGGAGGCTGATTGATGTTACCCCTAAGCAAAATGACTATATTTGGGAATAATTCGTTAACAGCTTCTATTGCTTGATTTGATGTATTACTCGAATGTAAGGAGATATTGGAAAAGGAGTGTTTTAAATAGGAGTAAGGAAGGAGCATGTCTAATTTGAAGAGGGAGATTATTCCAGAAAAATAATATTGTTAAATATTATTATGATAAATCATAACGATTTAATTATGTTATGTAATTAGAACTTTAGAACTTTTAGAAATAAAAATAAACCACAGAGTTGAAATTTCATTGATTCGAACTTTTGATGGCCCCATGTCGGTTGTCCGAACCCTCACTGACGTAAAATAGAAAAGTTAAAGTAAAAAAAAGAAGAAGTTCCTGTTGACCTGATTTCACACCTCCGTACATTTCCATTCCAAGATAAAATTAGAAGTCTAATTGCTTTTAATACATATAAACACAGCTACCGTTTTCTAGTATGGTGTAGCCTTCTTAGGAAATTTACCGCCTTCTATTTTTCGTTACAGATTTTATTACTAAGGCAACTAAGGTAGTTAAATAGTTAGCAATTACTTATACCTTGCTTCGCAGGTCAGTGTGACCCCTTGACCTTACGAACTATTTCCTTCCATTCTCCTCAGTCACCTGCAGTGTCTCTAGGTAAGAATTCCTAGCTCAGCTAAGTCTCTCCACTTCGTCCTTCCAATGGCTCCTTCTCTTTTTCTTCCTTTATTTCCTTTTGAGTCCTTTAATCCCTCATTCAATAAACTCATGCAATAAAATATTTATTGCATTCTACTTGCTTTTATATAATAGACAATTTCTTTATTTCAGTATATATGTCATTTCAGTATTACTTTTTTACCCTCTATCTTTTATCAACCTTTTTTGGCAATTACGTGAACATATAGCAATTATTTAACATTACATCTTTATTATGTTAGTACCGTAGTACAAGCAGTTTTGTACCTACTAATATTTTAAAATTACCATACTCGGTAATCCGTACTCTTCTATAAACCAAACTGTCATGGTTTCAATTTGTTCGGATGAGCGAGAGTCTACTGTATATGTGAACACGATTAATTACTATCAAAATAAAGTGGGTGTTTACAAATAAATATTTTGACACGGGTATATTTTTCGGCAGGGGTCTTTAATATTTTTTTTTTGTTTTCCTCCACTCTCAAAATTGTAACATTTCGATGCACTCCATCGCTGTTAGCGTTGCTAGGATTAAAATTTCGCCAATAGTTTCCTGATCAGACAGAATAGTTATTTTGATTATAAAACATTTGTCTCAAGGACCTACCGTTTAGGAGCTCTATTGGTTTGAATGAGAGCAGTTACGTTTGGAACCCCTATTTTCTCTAAACATTTTTTATTTAAAAAGATATTATTTGTTAATTTAAATTATTAGTAGTTAAAGTTATTTGATCCTTTAAATTATTAAATATAATAATTGAAAAAAGCAGTAGACTTCAGATCGACATATCCGTGATCTTTTGCCTCAGGGAACGGGGAGAAATTGAGTTGTTTAAATAAAGTCTCCAGGAGATAATTTATATATATATATATATCGACAAGTACGCCTCTCACCTATAACGAAAACCAATAATGAAGAGGGAGGGATGGTGGCAGACAGAACCGACAATCTAGTTGTCAGATATCTAGAATTGTTTTCCCTTTGAAAGGCAATTCCGTTCTCTCCCTAGAGCTAGGAAATAAACCAATCTTCAGGCTGAGGTTTATTGGAGGAGTATAACTAAAGTTGACCTGGCGAAAAGACTTTATCTTTATCTGGCCATTCACGGTAAACCAGCATAGCAGAACTTTATTTCGACCCAGATGAAATGTTTCGGAGATTTATAATAAGCTGTTTTTATTATAATTATTTGTTATCTATTACAAAAGCAGTTAAAAATTAATAAAATTCATAGGCTATCTTATCTACAATTTCTTTTTATTTATTTTTTTTTATGGATCTTGGTGATGATATTCCACTAATCCCTGTTGAACAGATACGCTACCTTGGACTCCACTTGGACAAACGTCTTACTTGGAATCCACATACAAGACTAAAACGACAAGAAACTGCCCGTCGTTGCAGACTACTTCAACATTTACTAAACAAACGTTCAAAGCTCCCAATTAATTACAAAAGACTCATTTACATGACAGTGATTAGACCGATTTGGACGTACGGAGTTGAGCTTTGGGGCTCTACTAAACCATCCAATTCATCGCGTATTCAATCTTTACAATCCAAAATCCTTCAAAAAATCCTCAATGCTCCTTACTATTTGACCAATAAACTTATCCAAAAAAATCTTAATGTTCCATATGCTTCTGATTTAGCCCAAACCAGATACCTATCCTTCCATAGTAAGCTCCATAACTACTCCAATCCACTAGTCTCCAAACTTGCTTCCTCCTCCATCCCTGATAATCCTCCGAGGCGTCTGAAAAGAAGATGGCCTAGAGACCTTTTAGTGTAGATTTTATTGAAGTGCTACTAGTGAGTAGTTCTTCACAAGTTATTTACATGCTATTGTATTCACTGTCAACACATTCACTTGTTGTATATTATTTTGTACAGTTGTAAATATCAATAAATAAAAAAAATAAAAAATCTTGGAAAAAATTTCATTCCTTAAAACTTTATTATTCTTCCCAACTCAAGGGCAATAATAATCTTTGTTATGAATCGATTTATACAATATTTAATATAAAAAAAAAAAAATGAAATATAACTTCTAACTTGACAATATGTAAAATTTAATAAAATTTATTTATTAAAAAACAGTAATACCGCACACGTATTATTTCTAAATTTCTTCTTATTCTTTGAAACAGTGTTTCCCTTCGTTGGGTTTCCGTCAAGTCTAACAGTTCTCTGTCCTACCAATCACCGTCCCTCAGACTTCTTCCTGTCATTTCCTCCGCTATTTCATCCTTCCATCTCCTTGCTGGTTGTCCTATCTTTCTTTTTCTCGGAGAGTTTCATTTTCTATCCATTTCAGGCAATCTTCCAGGAGGAATCCGACATTCTTCATAACATGTTCCGTCACGCTCTCCGTAATTTCCATTTCCCTCCTTAAATCTTCACTTCTTACGCGATCTACCCAGGTTTTCTGGATACACCTCCTCCAGTAGTCCATCTCAACTACATTTAATTTGTTCCTAATCCCTAAAAAAAAAAAAATAGGATTTCTAAAGTAAATTTTTAATTTTGGCAGTCTTCTATTAAATATGGAAAGTGTATCTAAATTTTCTTTTAATCCCAACCGAAAGTGAGATCAGGTATGATTTTAAATTAATTTCATTCATATTTGACATTTCATTGAAGAGTATTGAAATTAAACATGACGATATATCTAAAATACAGATTTTCGAGTTGTACCACTTTTGAAATACATGCGCAATTTAGCAAAAAGAGAAACAAAATTTAAAGTACAATCAAACTATATATACAATATATACACTTGACCAAGAGATTGCCGAACCAAGCCTGGAGGGACAAACCATGCCCTAAGAGATCTCAGAGTTGATACGTTAGCTGCGTCAGTGATGATGAACTACTAGTATTTAAATATTATTAAATTGCCAGTGTTTCATTTGTTATCTAAATAACATCTACTATATGCAATATAGGTTTACATTTCTGTATCAAACGCAAAGTATGTTAACATCAAATCTGTGGAGGCAAGAAGTGAACTCATATCATATGTTGTTCAGTGTTTTAATCTAAGGTCTGAATAACATTTTTTATTTCTTTCAAAGGCCTTATAGTACATAGAAAACAAAAAAGTTTAACTATGAATTCTTTTCAGATAAAAATAGGAAAATTATTGAAAGATCGGAACAACCTTGCCAAAAACTGACGTCAAATCGATAAAGAAAGAAAATAAAATAAGTAAAAACAAACATGCGATTTAAAGTGAAATGTAGCAAATTAATATTAAATTCTATTTTTTTCTGGGAATATGTTTCGGATATTCATGAGATTTTTATTAATGTATCATCTAACAACAAAAACAAATATAGCATTGAAGTTCAGATAGAACGTTTCCCTTTTTTGATATTCGTCCACGTCCAATTTTCCGAAGCCCATTACACATAGACATTTCTGCGGACTTGAAAGATGTATGTTTAGATCCAATTCCAAGACAGTTTGTTTGATGAACAATTTATTTGAGAAATTTACTCATATATCGTAAGATAGTAGCCAAAAAGTCCCAACGTTTCGACTTGCATTGCAAGTCTTTATCAGGGTTTCAGACAGATGTAAACAGAAACTCACTTTTATTTTATCACTCATTATTATTTTATGTTTTGCTTATTTATTATCCCTTGAAAAAATTATATTAATTTTATTAATTGTTTAGAAATTGGTATTCTCGTTGAAAAAGCCAAATGTTTGAGCGTGAGAGAAAATCTTATGCACGAGTTCTCCCGTCTCACTGATTCTAGCGAGTTCTCCCGAATTAAATACTGGAAGTATGAACCTTGAGCAAGTAGTTGTGTTCACATTTTTTAAACTATCCGTTGGATAATGCATTTGACACGCCATAAATAAAGTGGGCATAGCCAAGGAGAGCTTGTTAATGTCAGCCTCAGGAAGGAAACAAAATAAATAAATAGAAGAGGACGTGCCCCCTGAAAATATCAACAGGAGAAGAAACCCGAAGTGTGATATAGAGCCGCCATTACCATACCTTAGCGAGGTCAGTCTCCCCTCCAATAAATCTGCCCTTGGCCCTTGTTACCACCCCCTCTACCCCCCTCCTTCCCCCTCCTGTTCCCCTCCCTCCATATATAACCCTTCCTCCTTATCGGGGCCGAGGACAGGGGACATGTGAGTCTAAACAGCCGCTGAATTAGGCTCCTGCGTGAGCAACAACCAAAAGCAGCTTTAACAGACATGTCAAATATTTTTATTCACACTTCTTCTTTTAAATTTTATTTGATCTAAAGATAACCAGTCAATATTCTAAAAACATAATAAATAACCATTTGTACCTGCTCATAAATTTATTTCAGGTTATTTGGCTTGTCCCTCCATAAGTCATGTTGGGGTATCCATAGGATAGGATGAGTGTATTGTTAATAAAATATTATTGTGTCTTTTATTTGAATTTAATTTGGTTTTGTTTTTACTATCACTGTTATTTATTTTTTAAATTTTATTATATGTAAATTTTGTTTCATTTATATATTTTACTTATATGTATATTTTATCTTATTTATGTATATAAATATTTAAATATGTATATAAACATCCACGTTAAAAACGCTGCCCGATAAACATCTCCGTTAACTGCTTCTGTAAATCTAACATTTTTATTTTCTCTCTCTATTCTCTTAGTATTCTGTTATTGTTTTCGTTATTTTGTTTACTCAAAGTTTTATTATTAATTAAACTAGTAAATTACAAATATAAGTTTCGTTTTTTTTTTTTTCTATAATAATTACGATAACTGTTGACGAGTTGGTGAAGCAAGAGTGCCTAATCCCCACTGTATTACCGCTGATTCCTGCTGCTCTACTAAGCAAGGTTGCATATCTATTTATTTATCTATTTATTGACTCGAGCTAAGTTGAATATTTTTAAAATGGCTGTATGTTCAATTTGTGAAAAGTCGATCGCACGAGAAGAAAAAAAGATATTAAACTGTCAAAAATGTAAGATGTTATTTCATGAAAAATGCAGTAATCTTCAAGAAAAAGAAATTGAGGCCATAAGACACAAAAAAAAAAATATGGTTGTGCGAAAAATGCGACAAAGCAAAAAAAAACAGCAACAGTTGAAAAAAAAAAACCAAAATTCATTAAAATCGATTCCGGATCAAAACACCGAACCGACGGCATCTCAATTATTGTCCGCAATAAAAAAAAATTGAAGAAACCACCAAAGATCTGAAAGGCACATTAGAAAAGTACGCTGAGATAAGTTTCGAGCTGAGTGATCGGCTCTCAAAAAATGAAAAACATTTAGAAGGCCAATCCAGGCATCTGGAGGAAGTGGTGCTGGAAAACAAAGCACTAAAAACAAGAGTCACCGAGCTGGAAATTAGGATGAATAAGGCAGAACAAGGGTTGTTATGCAGATCGGTCGAGATACGCGGTATACCGGTACGCCCGGGGGAAACCCCCGCAGGCCTGGTTACAAGCGTGGGAGCTGGCCTTGGTCTTAAGTTAAACATTGAGGACATTGATATGGTCGATCGCCGAAGGTCGAGAAAAGATGACCCGCGACCACCGCCCATCATCGCGCGCTTCGTGAGGCAGTCAGTGAGGGATGATCTGGTGCAAAAAAGAAAAATTAAGCGAGACTTCTCGACCAGAGATATAGGTTGGCAGGAAAATGATTCCCACCGGATATATCTCGCCGAAGAGATGACACCAGCGAACAGGCACCTATACTGGCTTGCACGGCAGAAGAGGTCCACCGGAAAAGTGAAATATGTTTGGTTTGCGGCTGGTAGAGTGCGCTGCCGGAAAGATGACGGCCATCCGGTGATCATCATTGACCAGGCTCAAGACCTTGATGTTTTCGGATGACTAACAGGATTACAAGTACCATCCAGTCTTTCTCGCGGATACAGCATTCTCTCTGATCTTCATTTTTTTTCGGCTTTTGTATTGGTATTAGTCTTACAGCTATTATATTTGACATTTACCACATATTTCTATATATCTTTCTTTTTCATTTTTACTTTTTCTTACTCTTATTTGTATTTTTATTTCATGGATTCATCTTTACTTTTTCCTACATCGCAATCGATTTATCTATTTTTTTCAGAAAAAAAATCATTTTTTCTACCAGTTTATGTAAATTTTTGTCTACGTTTTAGTAATGATTTGACAAACCATAATTTTTTCGTTAATTATTACATATCTAAATCTCTATACAATGTAATATTCTTATTTTTCTTTTTCTTGTCTCTGTGTTTCAAATTTCCTAATGATAGATGCATTTATGTTTTCCCGTTGTTCTTACTACCCTATTGGTTCTGTGATAATTATTGTTCCTATAAGCTCCAATTAAAAATTTCCATTATCTCTCAAAGTAACCTTGTCCTCTCTCTTTCCTATGTCTAATATACTACTGACCTGTCACGTTAACTCCCAATCCCTCCCAGCGCACTTCGATGAATTTCATGACTACTTTATCCATAACACCTATCATATCATTGCTGTTTCTGAGACTTGGTTGAAACCATATATTCCCACCTCTTCGATATCTATTCCTGATTACACCCTTATTCGCCATGATCGGACGGACCGAACTGGTGGAGGTGTTTGTTTTATATGTTCGCAATAACCTAAGAGCAAAAATTCTTCTAAAATCCAGTTCTCTTGATATTCCACACCTTGAATACATGTTCACTGAAATCTCTTCGGAATCATTTTCCCTCCTTTACCTCATAGTTTACCGCCCTCCTCAGGTCAAATTCGACCCATCATTCGAATCATCTCTTTTTACTTATGTACCTCTGTATAATAATGTCATCATTGCTGGTGACTTTAATACTAACCTCCTCTCAGATTCTTCTGATAAAATGTATCTTATGGACTTGGTGTATTCTCTACATCTTTTTGCAGTACCTTTCCAACCCACCCATCACACCCAGTTCACAGATACGTTAATTGACCTTATGATTGTTGATTCTCAGAAAAACCTATTATCCTTCTCTCAAAATCCAGTACCTTTCCTCTCATGCCACGATCTCATCCAAATCTCCTATGACATATCTGTTCCTATCCTTATTCCTAAGAAAATATCTTGGAGAAATCTAGACCATATAACCCCAGATAGAATAGAATCCTTACTTGACGCACTATCCCATTCCTTGGAATCCATATATTCTTCCCCCTCAATTGACGAAATGGTGGAATGCCTAACATCGAATCTTTATACTGTCCTTAATCATCTTGCCCCTCTCAAAACCTCAATTATGACGACTACCAGCTCCATGGATTAACCCTGACATTAGAAATCTGATGAAGCGAAGAGATGCTGCCAGGAGACGTTTTAGGCGTACTAGACATTCAGATGATTATTCATCGTTTAAGCTTCTTAGAAACCTCACCCAGACCTCTTTACGCCGTGCTAAAGCACAGTATTTTCAAAATATCCTATCCCAAGCGCCTGACCCTAAATCTAAATGAAAAATTTTGAGAAAATTTGCAGTACCCAGTTCCACATCTGATAACAATTATCCATTCACTCCAGATGAACTTAATTCCTACTTTGCTGACCCCCACCCTAATGAACTCCCTGTAAACACTTATCCTATTCTATTCCTCAAACCCCTTTTAATTCTAATAACTTTTATTTTCTTAATATTTCCCCTAATGACCTAATTGATTCAGTTTTTAAATCTCGTACCAATGACCATGGTTTGGATCAAATACCTTTAAAAATAATTAAACTCTGCCTTCCTGTTATCTTACCTGCCCTGCTCCACATATATAATTTCTCCTTACAAAACTCTATTTTCCCTACAGCTTGGAAAAAAGTCCTTGTCCGTCCATTAAATAAAGTTCCTTCTCCTTCCTCAGTTTCCCACTTTAGACCTATATCAATCCTATCAAATTTATCTAAACCATTAGAAAGATTAGCACATACCCAACTCACCTCCTTTCTTGACTATAAAACTCTCCTTAATCCTTTCCAATCAGGATTCCGATCCGGATACTCCACGCAGTCTGCTTTGGTAAAAATTACTCAAGACCTTTACTACTCCTTAGACCAACAGAATATTACGATCCTGATCCTTTTTGATTTTTCAAAAGCTTTTGATTCTGTTGACCATACAATCCTCCTCTCCAAACTCCATAACCTCTCAATATCTAATAGTGCGTTAAGCTGGCTTCATTCTTTTTTATCCAACCGTTCCCAAACAGTGATTATACCTGGAAAACCTCACTCATCTTCACTACCACTCTCGCGAGGAGTACCCCAGGGATCTTCTCTTTCACCTACCCTATTTTCTATTTATATTAACGACTTGCCGAATCGCATCCACTACTCCCAATATCATCTTTATGCTGACGACTTGCAAATATATTTATCCTTTCATCCTTCAAATATGCTAGAGGCGACTTGTAAGCTACAGAAAGACATAGATAGCATTAACCTTTGGGCAGTGGAGAATAAATTAAGTCTAAATCCAGAAAAAAACAAAGGCTATTCTCATTAGGTCAAAACCTCACCTAAAAGCTCTTCCCTACTATCCACTGCTTTTCCTAAAAAAACCGTCCAATTCATTTCCAAAATTCCATTAAAAATCTGGGAATAACTTTCGATAAACATCTTGCATGGAATAGCCATATCTCTCAAATCACGAGAAAATCTATTTTTATTCTTAAGCAACTTTCACATTACCGTGATTCATTACCATTAAGTATACTCGAAAACTTTTAGTATCATCACTCATTTTTCCTAACTTTGACTATGGATGCGTAGTATATGGAGGACTGCCTGATGAGCTCGAGATGAGATGTAAAAGAGTAATGAACTGTTTTATTAGATTTATTTTCGGGATCTCCAGACGTTCTCACATATCTCACAGGTATTCTGAAATCGGGTGGCTGTACCCCGGTTTTCGACGTCAATACTTCCTGGGTGCTCTCATATTTCAAACCTTGAAAACCAAAAAAAACCCACCTATATCCATGACCTCCTTACTCTGCGCTCCTCCATTCACCTCTTAAATACTAGAACCCAACCCATCAACCTATACACTCCGGCGCATCGAACTGCATCCTTCGAGAAATCCTTTATTATCCGTGCTTCCTCGTTATGGAATTCATTACCCATCACAATTCGAAAAAGATCCACTCTTACTTCCTTTAAACATCATTTATTCCTTTACCTCCTGGATCTTCAATCTTCCGAGCTAATGTAAAACGTGAACATTTATGTAATATACATTATAATAGTATACATAAGATGTATCATTTTACAAGATGTCACAGTTATCTTGTAACATATAATTTAATTATTTATCAATTTTTATTATTATCTATTGTTATTATTTATTATAATTAATTATCAAAGCCAGACGATTGTCCTATGTACTGTAATCATATGTTATTCTTAGGGGACAAGTAGTCCCAGAATAAAGTTCATTTTCTTCTTCTTCTTTCTTCTTCTATATACTACTTTTTCTTTATCTTTTTTACTTTCCTGTTTTTCATTTATTTGTTTATTGTACGTAATGTGTGAATGTGATCGTGAATCCATCTATATTGCTTATTGCCCACGTTTGCGGCATATTTTCATAATTACTCAATAAAAGTTTTTTAAAAAAATATGTTTATTGGTTACTTCAGGAGGTCCATCTCATTTACTTAATCATACATCTCCTTTTTAGCATTCGATATGTATTTTGAGGAAAAGTTTTTGTGACCGTTTTGTATGAGGCTGTTGGGATGGTCCTAAAAGTTATCATGAAATACTTTGTATTTTGTTTGTTATGGTGTAGTAAGATGGGAATGTGCAAATCTAAATGCAGTGGTTTTTTTTTTTCCTTTTTCTTAACTTTAATTGAATAGTATTGCAATCATCCTCAAAGAGGCCAATAAGTAATATAGATGGATTTATGGATCCATTCACAATATATGTATATATATATATATATAAATAAATGTCCCATTGCCCCTTAAGAATGATTATAATGAACAGTATAATGGCGAACTAGCTGCCGTCTATATAGTTAAGGACATAATAAAAGCAAGAAAAATACAATTAAAATCAAATACAGAAATTTAGAAGAAAATTAAATTACAATATATCCTAGATATTTAGATAAGTTAGTCTGCAGAATCGGTTCGTTGTCTAGGTGTAAACAAATGACTACATATCAACATTTTATTATGTTTCAGATGGTGATAACATTGCTGCTATTCAGAGGCAAGGAGCTCCAAAGAGTATGAAGCCTTGTATGCTGCTCTTCGGGCTGCTAACACTAACTCTTTTACTGTCTTGAAGGTAAGAGAAAAATTAAACAAATATTTGTATAAACTATTTTGTACTAAGAAAACAACCAAAGCAAACGTAGCACTATTTTTTTCTCTTTTATATTTGTTAATATCTAAAGTCCGAGATCACCAGTTAGGTTTTCGAATGTCTCACTCCACTATCCAGAAATGCCATCGTGTGGTGGACGTGTTCTCCTCAGCATTTGAGTGCGGAATGTACTGCACGGGAGCCTTTCTCGACAACAAAGTATAACAACCTTTTGACCGAGTCTGGCACCAGGGGCTGCTATACATACTCCATCAATTCCTCACTCCAATCTACTTCCTTATCATTCGCTCCTATCTTGGTGATAGAAACTTCAAAGTTAATTATAACGTTTCCTATTGTTTCCTCTTTGTCCAAAATGCCAGCGTTCCTCAAGGTATTATCCTACGTCCCATTCTCTACACAGTGGATACTGCTGATATCCACACCCATCCCAGCACCATTCTCACGACGTATGCTGATGAAACGTGTGTGTTTTCAGTGAATAATGAACCCTTCATTGCCTCCCAAACACTCCAATCTCATATCATAATCATTCAGGAATGGTGTCGAAATTGGAGAATTAAAATAAATCAAAACAAATCTCACCAAATAGCCTTTACCCTTCGTCGTTAACCTACGACTTCCTGACCTACAGTATCCTTTTACAATATTACACTGATCCCTGTTAAACAGATCCGCTATCTAGGACTTCAACTGGACAAACGTTAAACTTGGAATCCTCATACATGACTAAAACGACAGGAAACTGCTCGTCGTTTTCGACCTCTTCAACGTTTACTAGAAAAACGTTAAAAACTCCGGATTTTCTACTAAATACCCATTTCCATGACAGTTATGAGACCTATTTGGACATATGGAGTTGAGTTTTGAGCTCAATTAAACCTTCTAATCTTCTCGTATCCAATCCATACAATCCAAAATCCTTCGATGTTGCTCCAAAATGCTCCTTACTTTGTTACAAATAAACTTATCCATAAAGATCTTAATGTCCCATATGTTGCTGATTTAGCCCAAACCAGATAACTATCCTTCCATAGTAAGCTCCCTAACTAATCCAATCCTCTCGCCTCCCAACTTGCTTCCTACTTCATTCCTTAAAAGAAGATGGCCTAGAGACCTATTGGTGTAGAATTTATTGAAGTTCTACTAGTGAGTAGTTCTTTACATGTTATTTACATGTCCTTGTATTCAATTTCAACACATTTACTTGTATATATTTTATACAGTTATAAATTCCAATAAATTTATATTAAAAAATATTTAAAGTAAGTTATTAGACTAATGTAGTTGATTACTGTACAATAACACTTTTTGTTTCTGTTTAATAAAACGTTAGACGTGTAAAAAATATATTTAATAATAACATAATTATATAATACTAGCTGAAAGTACCCTGCTCCGCTACGATTTAATATCATTATAATGAAGACAACTTAAATTAGTAAAAGTTAAGCTTAACGTTGATAATTATTATTACTTAAATAAACCTAAAGAATTCCATTCTTAGAATAATTTCAATAAGTAAATTTGACAATTTGCAAACGTGAATTTCATATTATTTTGATAGTCTTCCAGTGAAGCTTCGAAGCAGCACTACCATCTTACCCAGCTCTGATACCAGACCATCACCTTTTCTTATGGCATACTTTAAGTGAAAATATAGTCTCAACTTTTCAATTTTTTAAAAATTTTTCGAAGACAGTTTAGCCTTTTTGTTTCTATTTTTGCGTACATATCAAGCATAAATTGGTTGAGGAGATTGAGAAATTAAAGTAAACAGGGTTCTTCACCTCCTCGCTCCACTAACATTTAGGCGTAAAAATCAGCTGCAGACACAGTTTTCTTAAGTGGTGTATTTGTGTTAGGGTCACGCAGAGGGATGTTAATACTGTACCCATCTTCTCCATGGCAGAAAATGAGATGATACTGAAGAGAATCATGCGCTCGATAGAACTCACTAATTCTTATGAGTCGAGAATAATGTCTCGCTTTTCAAAAACCTGGCCAACAATCAAGAAGGCAACTTCATTATAGGTAAGAGTATTGTAACTTTCTCAGTGAGCATTTGAAGGCTTTTTGTCAGCATTGATAACTACCTGGAAATCTTGTAGATCTTTGGGAACAGACTCAACAGAAGCTCTGAAGTCCTTGATATACTTGTTATGTTCATGAACAATTTTTTGGAGTTGGCCTACCAATACATGCTTCATATTCTGAAAGTAACCACAGAAAATGTCTCTTTTATGGTTGTCATCACCAAAAAAATTTATCTGAATCAAAAACGGCTGCTTTTGTGTTCGAGGCATCAAACTCCCTATTCTGTGGTATACATGTTCTTGCACCTTAAATGTTGGCATGAAATGTCCCTCTTTTGCTCCAAACAACGTCATTTGGGAACAATCGTTTCCAAATATTATTTAGAAAATGCTCAACCTCAGGATGTTCGTAAGTAAGGAGGTTGTGCAAGTGTTTAAGTATTCTTGAAATGGAGGAAGTTGGACTTTCCCGTTACTGCAGCACATGACAGGACTCTCGTACTTCCATTTTACATCATAACATCCATTGCAAGTTGACCGCTGTCTAATATCGACTGTTTTATCTTTTGGATATTCAGTTTTTGGGTAATACTTGTAACCTGAATGCTTCTTCACTGTCCATGACTGCAACCTTTCCATTGAACGTCTTTTATCATGTTTTGTTACAGCTACACGTTAAACATGAGGATTATTTTCTGAGATTTCAGGATGGGTTTTGTTATACTTCTATGTACTACAGCCCCTCTATTTATATTTGGGTGATCCTCAGTATATGTGTGTACAACATTTCTTTTAACTTCATGTTGGTTCTCTTTATGTTTGTTAACCGCTTTTCTGCTAATGTTTTTCTAGGATAATTTTTCCTGTATTTTTTAACAACTTCCCGTTTAACCTCTACATGTGCTTGACTATCTTTTTGCAGCCGATTTCCATAGTTGTTTGCTGTGAACTATATCTTTGAATCATTTCCTGCGTTATTCTCATCTGAACTGAGAACAAAGGTAGATTGTTGGTTCAAGGAATTAAATTCATAAAGGCTAGGTACAACTTGTTCAGATTCGAGGAATACAACATGGGCCTGTTTGAGAAAAGCCGATTTGAGAAGGGCCAGGTTCAGAACAATTATCTTGTGACCGGAAAGCTGAAGGAAGAGCAGTTAGGGACGGAGCTACTGGTGAAGCAATGTTGGTAGGGTGCTCGTAAGGAATAAGTTGATCCAACTGGCCTTCCATGTCACCACCAGAGAACATAAGTCTTTTAACCCCCTCAACTTCCTCTCCATAGCAGGCCAATAGTTTCTCGTCGCAGAACAACTCAAACTTGTAAGGGTACACCTCTGCAGCCACTATGAGTTCACAGAAGGTACCATATAATAAGGTTTCGACATACCAGTAACGTATTTTTGTTTGTTTATTACTATAAGGAACTTAATTTGTGGTAAAAGTGTGCGGCTTAAGCATCTAACCTATTTTTTAACTTAGCTTATCACCATATACCATACGACAATAAATCTACTATTATTCACCCACTAAAAATTGTATTAGTACTGTTTACCCCTTTGTAGTACCGATACAGGACAAGTACTTAGAAAATAATTGTTATTGTGCATCTAACATCTAATAAGAAATAATGTATTAAGTTTCATTACGATCCGTATTGTTATTTCAAAGAATTTCTAATGCGTTAGAAATCGCTTTTTCGCGAATTAGCCGCGATTCAGGCCGATTTCTTTTAATCCCTTTCTTAGCGAGCACATACAGCCCTATAGGAAGCTGTATACTAAATTTCATTCCAATCTGTTCGGTGGTTTCTGAGATTTTGTGTTGAATGAGTGAGTGGTATTTGACAAATATATATAGTAGATAGATTTGAGGAATACAACTTGGGCCTGGTTGAGAAATGCCGATTTGAGAAGGACCAGGTACAGAACAATTATCTTTATCTTATCAAGCTGAAGGAAGAGTAGTTGGGAAAGAAGCTACTGGTGAAGCAAGGTTGGTGGGTACATCCAAGTGGCCTTCCGTGTCATCACCAGAGAACATAAGTCTTTTAACCTCCTCAACTTCCTTTCCACAGCAGGCTTATAGCCCCGAAACTCAAACTTGTAAGGGTACACTCTGCAGCCAACATGAATTCACAGAAAGTACCTTGTAATAAGCTTTCCACATGCCAGTATCGTATTTTTGTTTGATTACTACAATAAAGAACTTAATTTGTGGTCAAAGTGTGCGGTTTAGGTATCTAACCTATTTTTTCATTTAGCTTATCACCATATACCATTTGGCAATAAATCTATTATTATTTGCCCAATAAAATTATATGAGTACTTTTATTTTACCCCTTTGTAGTACCGATACAGGGCAAACTACTTAGAAAATAATTGTTATCGTTCATCTAACATCTAATAAGAAGCAACGTACTAAGTTTCATTAAGATCCGTAATGTTAATTCAAAGAATTTCCTATGCGTAAGAAATCGCGTTTTTCGCGAATTACAAGCGATTCAGACCGAATCTTTTTAAATCCTTTCTTAGCGAGCACCTGCGTCCTTAGAGGAAGCCAGTACGAAATTTCGTTCAAATCTGTTTGGTGGTTTTTGAGATTTCGTGTTAAATGAGTGAGTGGTATTTGACAAATATATAATAGATAATAATAATTCTATAAAATAGTGACTAGACTATTATAATAAGTGTGAATGTCGTAATGCACCATTAGCATTACATACTGTAGTTCTAACCTATAATATACTTCAAATTCTAGCGGGGGGAGGTTATATACTAATGAATTTCCTTACAAGCGTTTACAAAAATAAATATTGATATGAATATTATCTTGTCATCGACTAGATGTATTTATATATTAGCATCGATTTGTTTTTTGGCTAGGGGTTTATACTTTTTTGCTATGTTCCTTTTTCACATTTGAAAATGTAAAATTTTTACACGCTCAAGCTCTGTTGCTGCTGCTCTGATCCAAAATTTGACAACAGTTTCCTCGCCAGACATTTAATTAGAACTTTTTTTTGTTATATGACACTTGTCGCTAGGATCTACTTTTTAGGAGCTATAATAGTTTGAATAAAAAAAAATGTTGGGGCTATTTTGACATGCCCTAGTTCTATTGATGTCGATTGAAAATTTGACGACAGTTTCCTTGTTAGAAACTTAATGCAAAGTAAATTTGGAAAATTACATTATATTTCGATATATATATAGATATACACTGTTGTAAATTTCAATAAATAGCTAAAAAAAAAGAAAAAGTAATGTTCTGTTATACTTCGCAGCACAAATGATTTAAAAATATTATAGAAGTTCAGAATAATATAATGAAACTTGAGTAAATATATATTTGATGTTAAGAATTCTTAAGAATCTAGACTGGGAAAGTAAAAGGTTTAAGAGAAATATTTAGAAAAATCAATTTCCAAATCAAGATGAAGGCCGTGTACATTTAAAAACAATAACTACAATTTAGAAGCGGTTGATAATTCCACACACGTAAGCACTGATATTAATTCTGCGAATAGGGTCAGTAATAAGATCAAGAAAAGATTAATGAATGGCAATAAAGCGTACTTTGGTATTGTAAATTTGATGACATCGACTCTGCTCTCTTAACGAACCGAACTAAATCTGTATTAATCATTAATTAGGCACATAGTTTATTACAGTGTTGAAACTTGGACCATCAAAAAAGAATACCAGTAAGCTCTTGGACTCTTCGAGGGGAAAATAATGATGCGAATATATGGTCTAATCTGCGAACAAGGTGCTTGGTACATAAGAATTGACCAAGAACTGGGCGAGTTAATCAAACATGTAGATATTGTGTGGTTAATAAAATCAAGAAGAATAAGCTGGAATAGACACGTCGAATGGATGACGAAGAAAATTAAAAACAGGACGCCCTGCAAATCCTCCCATAAAGTTGTTGAGGAGGACATGAGGATACTTGTGGTTACCGAGTGGAGGAGCTCGGCTCTGGATGGATCGGAATTGTGCGAGCGAGCAAATTCCGCCCTGGGCTGTAGCGCTAAAAACAGATATGTCAGATTACACAGGCCAACAAAAAAAATGTTTTGAAAACTTTTTTACTTTAACCCTTTAACGGGCAGGCCAGGAATTTTTGAATACATTTCTTTCTTTTTTTTTTCTTTGAATGCCTATAGCCACGCTAACCCCACTCTTCTGTCATGTAATTTAGGGTATAAAAAGTATATTAGACTATAATGAGTAGGATAATGCGTCGGACATTATGCGTCATTTATTGAGCAAAAGTCATTTAATATGTGTATCATCCAGGATACATCGCCTGGTAAAGGGCTAATAGCTGATTTATATAGATTTTTATGATCTGAATCCAAATCTGGTCTTTGGTTTTTTGCATCACCCATAGTTTTTGAGAAATTTGATTTTTTATATGATTTAAAAACGCATATACATATAACTGTTTCAAATAAATATAAAGCATCATATAACTGTTTTATGAGGCCTAACTTTATATGTAGAGGTGGTATGAGAATGTTTCTAGGATCTACAAGGTTTTTGCGGTGAATGTTTTTCTCGCCGGGTTTTAAAGACTACCTCATAGGCCAGTTCTTTCTGCACAAATTTTGATCCCTTTCTCTGCTGTCCCATTCACACAAAAAACATGGAAATTTGGTAAAACCGCCTTGCTAACCAAGAAGCATGCATGTCACTTTCAGGTCACCACTTATCATCCAACCACGAACCGAATAGCCAATTTTATTCAGCACTATTTCTAGGTTTTCATAGCCCTCTTTCATATGTACAGAATGGCCAGCAGGTATAGATGCACAAGTGTTTCTATTGTGTTTTAAAACAGCTTTTAAACTAGTTTTGGAAGAATCAATAAAAAGCCTTTATTCTTTTTTGTATTCAACACCATACTCTTTGATCAGACCTGGAATGTCTGAGCAGTACACTAAATCACCTTCTTGTACAAAAAATTTCGAAAACTGCTGCTCTCTCTTCCTATACACATATATGCCAGTTCCAACTGCCAACAAGTACTTTTCTTTTAGTCAAGAACCAAGCAATTCAGCTTTTTCTTTTGTTAATCCAAGACCCCTAACTAAGTCGTCCAGCTCAATCTGAGTAAACAGTTTAGGCTCTATATTTGTTGTAGCACATTGGAACTCTTCATAATCTTGCTCATCTATATCTATATCTGTTTCAGCAGTAGTGCCAACTCTTCTACATCCAGCACAAATTATTTGACAATTTTATTTGTGGTATATAAAAGCTGTTAAATTCTGTAATAAATCAAAAAAATTAATATTTATTGATGTGCAAATGCGAAAAAATGGTAGATGATACGGCTTATATGACACTTATATATTTGGATTTAGCACCCTAAAAAACAGAATAATAAGGTGTTTTAAGTAAAAAAGTGTTTTCATCGTTGGCCTGTGTTATTTTTAATATCAGATGTTTGTTAAATTTATTTATTCATACACATTTAATACAAGTGGAATCATAAAACTCATGTAAAAAAGAACGATGACCAGCGGTAATTCTTACAGCCAATAAGCTGCTCTTTAGTATATTTCTCCTAATCTTCTTCCTGTGATCTCGAATTCACGCATTATTATGAATTCTTTTAAACTAAATTGAGATAATTTTAAGAGAGTCAATAAATATTTTTTAACTGTTGGTATACGTCAGTTCTTATTATTTATTTTTTTTTTTTAGAACCCAATAATAAATTAACAAAATATAAGTATACGGAACGCAGCAAGATTCAGTCTAAAAATTTAAATGGATTATCTTATGAAACATGTCAACCTCACTTTAATCCCTTGGTTCAACATTTGGTTTTTTTTTTTTTTTTCAATTCTCTTATTAAATACCAATCCTAGTTAATTTACATAACCAGTTACCGGTGTACTTTCAATGTATGTTTATGTGAGGTGTAATTACAGATTCTATCAATATAATTAATTATTTAAAAATTAATGCGTAATCAGTATAGTGTAACGTATTATTTGCTTAATAAAATTAATCAATATGATAAACTTTAATTATTCTCGATGAACTAGACATTTAGGGTTTTAATAACTTCTATCCATAGTCTTTCTTCTGAATGAAGAGGATTGTGTTTTTTAAGGAGGTTTATATTATAAAGAATTTTTTTCCTAATTATCAAATATTTAATAATCAATGTTTAGTATTTAAATGATCTTATGAAATCAAGGTAATTCAAAATCAATAAAATAATTGTTTCCGTATCAGAAGATTAGAGCCGGTAAGGTGTTTCAGACCAATCTTCAATTTTTTTCTTTCTAGAATTTTTCTTTGTGAAGAAGAAATTTATTCATTTTTTAATTTCTTGAAGAAAATTGGTTATTAGGGAAACTAGACCATAAATCTCATCTAGTCTTCTCAAAGGCCCAATTAAAATAATGTGAGCTCCCGATAATTTGAAATTGAAGGGATCAGAGAATACGTTAAAATTACCAAGGATTCAAACTATTAAGAATTCAAATAATTAACTGTAAAAATTTAAGTATGATATGACTAAGGAGCCATAATAAATAAACAGTTGTAACCTGTAATAAGATCCATGACAAGCCTAAAGGGGATGATCTCTCAAATCTGTCAAACGAAGTACAAGACAGGCAGTACTTGTGATCAAGACGCAAATTGGACAAGGGTGTCAATAAACAAACTTGTTCCCTGCTTGACGGTCTGCGGAGCAATAAACTACTTCCAACTTCGATAAACAACTTAATTTATAAGCGCTACTACGACATAGAAACTTTGCTAACGGACTGTCGGTGTGTGGGAATTTGAATTTGAAATTTATTCCATCAATTTCCTTCGCATACTAGATGCGTTACATGTATTAAACAACAAAAAATTTGAATGAAACCTTCATTTAGTATGTTTTAGAAACTTTCTAATATTTATATTTTTATTAAAGCTTGTATAAGTTACTCTTATTGAGCCGATGCTATTTTAGTAAATAATGGATCAGATAAATAATTTTTACTTACTAATTTTTTCCCAAAATTCCGACTGTTCCGATAAAAAATTATAATATTTACCGCGAGACATTATAAATAATTAACGTGCACAATGTCCACATCTTCTAGAAATGCTATTTACATTATATATTTCTATTATATATTTCATTATATTATATATGTACGAAAATTAAAATATAATGATCAAATAGTATATATTTTTTTATGTGTGTTTCAGGGAGCAGAAGCTGATGTGGATTTGAACCTGTGCTTGTAAATATTTAATAGTAAGTTATTTGGTGGCACCTGTTGTGTTGTAAATGACGAGGTATTGGTTAGACGAAATGTCCGATAGTTTTATTTTAATAATGAGATGTTATTTTTATCTTTATATTTTTATACTGTTTTGTCTCTCCAATATTTACCGGTTAACAACGTTTTGTTATGGCAATGCTTATTTTATTATTCTTTACATAATGTTACTCATTATTCATCTTATTTATTATGTTCTATTGTTAGCGAGTCTAACAAAAGGAAAAAGCCTAATAAATACTAGTGGATAAAGAGACACGTTTCCTCGTCATTCAGGTACTTTATATAATTTACTCATAAATAATTCACAAAGTTAATTTTACAATTAATTAATTAAGCCCTTGCTCTCATTTAATATTTAATTACCTTTGAACAATTAATCGGTTCACATTCACAAAGGGTTGTGTAGGAAATTAATAAACACTCAATAACAATAGAGAATTAAAATGTAACGAATTGATACCAAGGCTCAATGCCAGTTGCCTCAAATCAGCTTGAAATGTTATTTCGTGGCTTTATAAATTCCTGTCCAACCTCCACTGGATAATAGTTAGTGACTAGATATTCAGTGGAAAATAATTTAAAAGTTTGATTTTCTGTTGATTGTTGAAGCCATGCCAAAATCCACTTGTCTCCCAACTAAAAATCTAGGAAAACAAATACACATATTTAAGATACTTTTAAATGCCATTTAAAAAATTTCAATTACAAAAAAATAGTTGGTTTAGCATTAAAAAAAATGAATAAATGAAAAGTACTGCATTGAGTACTACATACATTTAATGTCTTTAAATGAACATTTTTTTAATTGTTTAATTTTGTTTTATATACTTTTTTTAAATATTTATATTAGAAGTAGACATTTTTTATAATTATATATGTCAGTTTATTTATTTTATTTAATTTATGAAATTATTTATTTTTCTTTAAATCTTTCACTGAGCGATTTTCAATACGGAATCAAGAAACAAAAAAAAATGTTTATTCTTTAAAGTTTTTTTTTTCTGATTAGTTTAGTTTCTCGAGTAGACAAAGTTAAAATTCCTATTCCAAATCTTTTTTTAAAAAAAACAATAACAATTTTTTTTTTTTTTTTTTTTTTTTTTTTTTTTTTTTTTTTTTTTTTTTTTTTTTTTTGTTATGGAAGTTACTGCATTCCAGGCTTCTACGCTGTTTAACATATAACAACTAAAAACCTATATCTTGCAAAAAATCCAAGGGAGTTTGTTTTGGTAATAGGTATTTTTTTTTTTTTTTTAATAAAAATATTATTGCAAAAAAAAAACTGAAAAAATAACATTTTTAGGGATACATTTGAATATATTTATTTTTTTTAGAATGCTCATGTATTTTAAAGGCGGGAAAGAAATTTAAATCAGTACTCTGAAAACACAAAAATCATTAAAATAATAAACTTTTAAGTTATATTTTTACCTGGTATAACTCACTGTATTACCCTATTGACTGTAGCAGAGTTGGGCAAAATTCAATTACATTGTAATCCGATTACAATTGCATTACATTATATTTCAAACAGATGTAATCGAAATACATCGGGTATGAATTACAGTATTCCCACAAAGTAATTCAATTGGGATTACAGTGTAATTCATCAATGTAATTCAATTACGGATTACATAATTGGATTACAGATTTCGATTACTTGTAATTCAAGGCATGAATTATTCAAATATTTAATTCGATTACAATATTTCTTCCATTAAATAGGCAAATAAATATCGGAATATCAGTTTTCACCTCCACCATTTAAGTTTTAACTTTTCTCTTATTGTTAACGGTTTTGAACTATCGCCATCTTTTTCTTAGAGAGAGGAGTGGGGGCTAAATTTCTAAATTGAGAACGGCTGGTCCGATCTTAATGAAATTTGATAATTATGTTTCTTTCGTACTTATTAGCATATATTTGGGGTTTTAACTGTTTTACTAATTAGGGGGGGGGGGGGGGGGGGGGGGGGGCTAAATTTCTAAATTGAGAACGGCTGGTCCGATCTTAATGAAATTTGATAATTATGTTTCTTTCGTACTTATTAGCGTATATTTGGGGTATTAACTGTTTTACTAATTAGGGGTGGGATGGGGGGGGGGGGGGGGGGGGGGGGCTAAATTTCTAAATTGAGAACGGCTGGTCCGATCTTAATGAAATTTGATAATTATGTTTCTTTCGTACTTATTAGCGTATATTTGGGGTTTTAACTGTTTTACTAATTAGGGGGGGAGTGGGGGGGGGGGGCTAAATTTCTAAATTGAGAACGGCTGGTCCGATCTTAATGAAATTTGATAATTATGTTTCTTTTGTACTTATTAGCGTATATTTGGGGTTTTAACTGTTTTACTAATTAGGGGGGGGTGGGGGGGGGGGCTAAATTTCTAAATTGAGAACGGCTGGTCCGATCTTAATGAAATTTGATAATTATGTTTCTTTCGTACTTATTAGCGTATATTTTGGGGTTTTAACTGTTTTACTAATTAGGGGGGGGGGATGGGGGGGGGGGGGCTAAATTTCTAAATTGAGAACGGCTGGTCCGATCTTAATGAAATTTGATAATTATGTTTCTTTCGTACTTATTAGCGTATATTTGGGGTTTTTTAACTGTTTTACTAATTAGGGGGGAGAGTGGGGGGGGGGGGCTAAATTTCTAAATTGAGAACGGCTGGTCCGATCTTAATGAAATTTGATAATTATGTTTCTTTCGTACTTATTAGCGTATATTTGGGGTTTTAACTGTTTTACTAATTAGGGGGGGGGGGGGGGGGGGGGGGGGGCTAAATTTCTAAATTGAGAACGGCTGGTCCGATCTTAATGAAATTTGATAATTATGTTTCTTTCGTACTTATTAGCGTATATTTGGGGTTTTAACTGTTTTACTAATTAGGGGGGGGGGGGATGGGGGGGGGGGGCTAAATTTCTAAATTGAGAACGGCTGGTCCGATCTTAATGAAATTTGATAATTATGTTTCTTTCGTACTTATTAGCGTATATTTGGGGTTTTAACTGTTTTACTAATTAAGAGGGGGAGTGGGGGGGGGGGCTAAATTTCTAAATTGAGAACGGCTGGTCCGATCTTAATGAAATATGATAATTATGTTTATTTCGGACTTATTAGCGTTTAACAATTTTAGTAATAAAAACATGTATACATTTTTAAAATTGTAATGTGATTTCGTAATTTCTTTTACCATCTTTACTTTATTATTTATTATATCGTAAAAATTATGGATTAATGTTCTTTTTTAATATGTTATTAACACTCATTCTTAACTTTTATGATGTTATACAACGATCATTATTATTTCATTTAAATAAGTTCAACTTCAATATAAATTTTGGTACAGCAAAGAGCTATAAATTTAATTTCCTTCACTTTAAATGAAGGTATTTTAAAAACCCCAAATATACGCTAATAGGTACAAAAGAAACATAATTATCAAATTTCATTAAGATCGGACCAGCCGTCCTCAATTTAGAAATTTAGCCCCCCCCCCCCCCCCCCCCCCCCCCCATCCCCCCCTAATTAGTATAACAGTTTTTAAAACCCCAAATATACGCTAATAAGTACAAAAGAAACATAATTATCAAATTTCATTAAGATTGGACCAGCCGTTCTCAATTTAGAAATTTAGCCCCCCCACCCCTCCCCCTAATTAGTTAAACAGTTAAAACCCCAAATATGAGAACTCCTACCTAATAAGTACAAAAGAAACATAATTATCAAATTTCATTAAGATCGGACCAGCCGTTCATAATTTAGAAATTTAGCCCCCCCCCCCCCCCCCCCCCCCCCCCCCCCCCGTAATTAGTAAAACAGTTAAAACCCCAAATATACGCTAATAAGTACAAAAGAAACATAATTATCAAATTTCATTAAGATCGGACCAGCCGTTCTCAATTTAGAAATTTAGCCCCCCCCCCCACTTTCCCCCCTTATTAGTAAAACAGTTAAAACCCTAAATATACGCTAATAAGTACGAAAGAAACATAATTATCAAATTTCATTAAGATCGGACCAGCCGTTCTCAATTTAGAAATTTAGCCCCCCCCCCCCCCCCCCACTCCCACCCTAATTAGTAAAACAGTTAAAACCCTAAATATACGCTAATAAGTACGAAAGAAACATAATTATCAAATTTCATTAAGATCGGACCAGCCGTTCTCAATTTAGAAATTTAGCCCCCCCCCCACTCTCCCCCCCCTTATTAGTAAAACAGTTAAAACCCCAAATATACGCTAATAAGTACGAAAGAAACATAATTATCAAATTTCATTAAGATCGGACCAGCCGTTCTCAATTTAGAAATTTAGCCCCCCCTCCCCCCCCCCCCCGTAATTAGTAAAACAGTTAAAACCCCAAATATACGCTAATAAGTACAAAAGAAACATAATTATCAAATTTCATTAAGATCGGACCAGCCGTTCTCAATTTAGAAATTTAGCCCCCCCCCCCCCACTTTCCCCCCCTTATTAGTAAAACAGTTTTAAAACCCCAAATATACGCTAATAAGTACGAAAGAAACATAATTATCAAATTTCATTAAGATCGGACCAGCCGTTCTCAATTTAGAAATTTAGCCCCCCCCCCCCCCGTAATTAGTAAAACAGTTTTTAAAACCCCAAATATACGCTAATAAGTACAAAAGAAACATAATTATCAAATTTCATTAAGATCGGACCAGCCGTTCTCAATTTAGAAATTTAGCCCCCCCCCCCACTTTCCCCCCTTATTATTAAAACAGTTAAAACCCCAAATATACGCTAATAAGTACGAAAGAAACATAATTATCAAATTTCATTAAGATCGGACCAGCCGTTCTCAATTTAGAAATTTAGCCCCCACTCCTCTCTCTAAGAAAAAGATGGCGATAGTTCAAAACCGTTAACAATAAGAGAAAAGTTAAAACTTAAATGGTGGAGGTGAAAACTGATATTCCGATATTTATTTGCCTATTTAATGGAAGAAATATTGTAATCGAACTAAATTTTCAAATAATTCATGCCTTGAATTACAAGTAATCGAAATCTGTAATTCAATTATGTAATCCGTAATTGAATTACATTGATGAATTACATTGTAATCGTAATTCACGAAGTAATTGCATTATATCATGGAATGTAATCCCGGCCGGGATTACAATTACAGTGTAATCGTAATTCATAGAATATATTTCAATTACATTTTGCCCAACTCTGGACTGTAGTTGGAATAATAAGAACAGACTAGCGAAAAATGCTGGGATCTTCTGAGATTCTACTTTTCCCCTTATATATGACAAGGTGGGAATTGTACATTGGAGTTCTTTTCCTGGATGTCGTATTATAAATAAGCAAGAATTTCTCTTAAAGTGTTCTTATATATTTTTCTTTTAATCGCATCGTCCATTTATTTTATTTATATAGGTATGATGTTATTTTTAATTTGATTTGGTTTTAAATAAAGGATAGAAACGTTAATTACATCTCCGTTTCTAGTTACTCTTAAAACGTGAAAGATTTCAATATTTGTCTGAATTAAAAAAAATAAGATAAAAAAAAGGTTTTGGCATAAACAAGTAACTATTTACAGCATTCTATAAATATATATATATATATATATATATATATATATATATATATATATATATATATATATATATATATGAAAGGGATAAAGCTAAATAAAGGTTTTGATTAATATAAGTTAAACATAATAGTTTTAATTCATGTTAATTTATTTAATAAAGATTTTAATTAATTACTATTGATTCCAATATGAAATGAAATTTATAGATTTTATTTACTTATCATTAAAAATGACAAAAAATTAAAATATAACTCTTTAAAAAAAAAAAAATTGTTATTCAATAAAAATATTTAGAATGTTAAAAAGAAGCATTAAACCTTTAAAATAAATATTAATTATGGACATTCTTCTACGTTTTATAATATTTATAGAGAATCAACTGCCCAGCACCTCGTCATGTCAAGTGCCTTATTTCAGTAACACTAATAGTTGTTTAACCGAATTCTGTGTCATCAATTTATGTAAAAAATTAAAAAAAAAAAAAAAAAAAAAAAAAAAAAAAAAAAAAAAAAGCCATTAACTCTATAATAATTTTGGTGTAATTTTCAATGTGCATGTTATTCTCTCAATGTAATTTTAAGCCTCAATATTTACAGAAGTATGCGTATGTTATGAAAATATGATGAATTTTTTAGGGCTGTGTTATGAAGAGGAAGATGTCTATTTTTTTCTGTTTAAATAACGTTAAGTATATGAATCAAGTTTTGTATGAATAAAAAAAAAAAAGAAAAAATATTAGATATGTTAAAATACTTTTGTTTTCGCACCAATACATTAAATAATTATTAATGTTAAGGTATTTGCTAAGTTTAATGAAATTGTTGATATTTTGTTAGTTTATATTGTTAATTTTTTTTAGAAATATATCGAACTTGGATAGCTGTGTTATTACATAATTTACATGATTTTTTTTTTTTAAAAAAAAACTTCGGTTTCAAACACCATTGATAGTTATAAAAAAAAAATAATGGTGGACTCCCTCAAATCCTTAATAGATGTTATGAGAGGATACTTGCACTCCAACAGAATATCCATTTAACTTTCATTTTTTGTTTTAAATTTTGATGCGAAATTTAGGTCCCAGGATGTATTAGCACTGTAGAATAAACATTTATTTTAATTATAGTTTGGTGAATATCACATATTAAGGCCCAGTAACTACACAATTTAATATTTTTTAGTCATTTTTACCGCCTCTTTCAGAAATATACATGAATATATAGTATATTATAAAAATAAGTATATACACAACAATATACTCGTCAAGGTTCATTATGTATTCGTTTTTGTATTAGTCACTTTCGGCACAGAATGAAAGATTTTACTGTGTTCATTTTTTAAATGAAAATTGGGGCAAACATAAGCATTCTTAGAAAGATACAGGTCAAAGCCCATTAAAATTTATGGACATAGAAATAGTTCCGATCGATAAAAACTAGATGCCCCACATAACTTCCCAGCTATCCCAGTTCGACATATGAATAAGAAATTTGTATTGTGATTTGATATATATGTTCGAGTCGTGTTTGTTGTAAATATGTATGGATCGTCTTTCATAACGCATTGTAATATCCTTATAATATTAATAAGAGGTTGAAAGTATTCTCTATTTCATAGAACCCTATTGATTGTAAATAGCGATTTCTCAGTGTAATTGTAAACAAAATGTGACTGAATAAAGTGAGATACGTGTTATTTGGTGTGATTATTTTTATTTAATTGTTACCTATCCTTACGCTTATATTTCTTTTTTCCATTTTAATATATATATATATATATATATATATATATATATATATATATATATATATATATATATATATATATATATATATATATATAATTTTACCAAATGATTTTTTATTATTATAAAGAAGACATATATTTATTTTGCTATATTATTGTCCGTTATTATTTACATAGAAGAATGTTACAATTTACTTTGCAATTGCAATCTTACCTAAAATGAAAACATAGAATAGATTATTTAACCCTGAGTTCTCTGTATAAACTAAAACCTAAGTTTGTAAATTATAATCATATAAACTATCACAGCCAAATGTTTAATCCATCAATAAATGGGACAACGTTTACATTTACATGTATCTACCATTATATAGGTCGAATTGTTTTTCAAAAATGTGCTCGAGTAAAATATGGTAATTTTGTCTAACCTAAATATATTCATAGTATTTTTTCGTTTTTACTTCAGTGACGAGTGACTTAATCAATGTTTTTTCAATAACACAATAATACTATGGGTTGCTAGTAAAATTGAAGTCGTTACTGCTACCCAATTACTAATACGGGTGTTTTTTAACGCGCGACTGCTCGTGAAAACGATATTGGCTCGAATGTCAAAATGCTAATTTTGAGACTGGTTTTTATTTTGGTACAGTATAAAATTTTTATAAGTTGTAGCAGTTATATAAGAAATAAACATAAAGAAAAAATGTAGTGCTCGTAAATAAAAAAAGTCTTAAGGAGCAGCGTTCTACTAACTATTAAAAAGTTAAATATATAAAACAACCACTAAAAAAATAACTTAAAAAGAAAAAAAAAAAACTTCGTTGCGGACCCCGCAGTACTGGTCGCTATTAAAAAGAAATCTTTTCTAGGCACCGCCTCATTATTATTGGGATTGTCCCTTCACAAGTTAGTTCTCTTCTTAAAAAGTTCTTACATTCAATCTATTTCTTCAACAAAACCAAGGCTGTCACAAAATTTCAACAATAACCAGAGGAACGAATTTGCGTCTAAAACTGTCAGCCAAAGTACCAAGTTCATAGTTGAATCAAATTATATCAGTCACTGGCCTTTTGGAAACATAACTTCAGAGCCAGTCGAGAAAAATTGATTTAAAAAAAAAAATATCTACCGAAAGCGATGAAAAAATAAAATAAAATTAAAACACAAGAGCTCAGAATAATAAAAAAAATATATAGTACAGAGGCCATGCCGTGGACAGACACGGACGATGTTACAATTTCCTTAATATAGGAGGCACGTGCCGTTTAATATTGACACACAGGAAACAGTGCAGGAGATATTGACTGTTAGATATTACAATATATCCGTTTATTGTTTTTTATCGAATAACTCACGGTTAACGAAAGAGGTTTTTTTTTTTTGGACTTAATTGAAAGCTGATGTATGCTTACATGAATATACTAAAAAAAAAAAACATAGTTCCGTGTATAAAATCGACTTTAAATAAACTGTATAGTAAAACTTATAGTGTTATTAATACAAAAATAATTAGGTACGTTCTTTTAAATTGAATCTTACAGTCTAATAGGGTTCTATTTAAAATAAAGTTCTCACATTTTTTTTTTCTAAAAGAATGGAACACAACGTTGGAAATTTTTACATAAATATATTTTTATGTGTTACTCAAAAATGTAACATTTTGACTCGCTCTTGCTATGCTGGTGTTGGTCGTATCGAACATTTATAGAAATTCAATAAAACATATTTTTTGTTACATAATATTTATCCTTAGTACCTACCGTTTAGGAGGTATATTGGCTTGAATGAAAAAAAGTCACGTTTTAACACTAATTCACACTTAAATGAGAAACGTTTTCACAATCTGCAAAGCGATGGATGTTGGTGTTGCACGGAGACTTTAGGGAACAGTTTCCTTATCGGACATTAAATAGTGAATATTTTTGTTACCTAACACTGGTCACTAGAACCTACAGTTTAGGAGCTATAATAAAAAGTTTTGAATAAAAAACAGTCACGTTTGAAACCCTATTTCCTCTCAACACTGTTTATTTCAATGACACAGGCCAACGATGAATTTTTTTTAAATTAAAACACCTTATTCTTCTGTTTTTTAGGGTGCTAAATCCAAATATGACATTTATTAAGCCGTATCACCTACCATTTTTTCACATATGCACAACAATATATATATTTTTTTTATTTATTACAGAATTTAACAGCTTTTATATACTACAAATAAAATCGTAAAATAATATGTGCTGGATGTAGAAGAGTTGGCAGCACTGCTGAAACAGATATAGATATAGATGAGCAAGATGACGAAGAGTTCCAATGTGCTACAGCAAATATAGAGCCTAAACTGTTTACTCAGATTTAGCTTAACGACTTAGTTAGGGATCTTCAGAAAAAGCTGAATTGCTTGGTTCTAGACTAAGAGAAAAGAACTTGTTGGCAGTTGGAATTAGCATATATGTGTATAGGAAGAGAGAGCAGCAGTTTTCGAAATTTTTTGAACAAGAAGGTTTAGTGTACTGCTAAGACATTCCAGGTCTGATCAAAGAGTTTGGTGTTGAATACAAAAAAGAAGACTGGAGGCTGTTTATTGATTCTTCCAAAACTAGTTTATAAGCTGTTTTATTACACAATAGTAACACTTATGCATCTATACCTGTTGGCCATTCTGTACATATGGAAAAGAGCTCATGGTTGGATGATAATTGGTGACCTGAAAGTAACATGCATGCTTCTTGGTCAGCAAGACGGTTTTACCAAATTTCCATGTGAATGGGACAGTAGAGCAAGGGATCAACAATGGTGCAGAAAGAACTGGCCTGTGAGGGAGTCTGTAAAACCCGGTGAGAAGGACATTCCCCGCAAAAAAACTTGTAGATCCTAGAAACATTTCTCTTACCACCTCTACATATAAAGTTAGGCCTCATGAAACAGTTATATAACGCTTTATATTTTTATGAAACAGTTATATATGCTCTTTTTAATTATATAAAAAAAGCTTATCTTTCAAAAACTAAGACCAGATTTAGATTCAGCCCACAAAATCTATAAAAATCAGCTAATTAAGTAAACAAAGTTTTCAAAAACATTTTTTTTGTTGGCCTGTGTAATTAATGATAGTTAATTAAAATAAATTATTAATTTAAGTGGTTTAATCCTTTTAATACTAATATGTAAATTAGGAAAGCAGTAGATTATGAATAGATATGTCCATGATCTATTGTTTTCCTAGTCAAGGATAAATTGAGTTTTGTTTTTTTTTAATATTTTGGCTGACGAGTAATTCACGTCTCCAATCTTTCTTATAGCCTTAGTTCAGCTTCCAATGAATTTAAGGATGACCTCATTATAGGATAACTATTTGCCCACGATTTTCAGCTAGTGCACTCTACTCTTTGCTTCAAGCAACATTTTTTTATTATTCCTAAGTATTGCGCGGGACATTTGAATGCCGCATTACAAGTGGGGAAAATAGCACCCACTATCGTATAAAGGGTTTCTATTCTTCAGAATAGAATAAATAGCGAGAATCGATTGTCTAAAGTCGATTCCTAGAACCGATCGATAATGTTGATAGTTTTGTTGATACCTATTTATTTAATTATTATACATCGATTCTACACCTTAGTAAAAATATTGTTTTACAAATTTTTACCTACAATTTTTTATCCTACTGTTTTGTTGTTCCAAAGATATTTTTGTTACCTCAGAATTAGGATTATGAACGCAAATATTATTAGGAGTTTAAATTAGAATTTGTAAAAGCTATTGTTTTGTTGTTTTGTTTTTTTTTTGTACATTTTCCGGACTGTCAGTTAAATTGTAGATTATCAGTTAGAAAACAAATGAAATTTGCTGTTAACTAATGTATTTCTTGCATAACTATTGATTTTCCTATACATTAATTTTGGTTATTGTTTAGAAAAAAGGCCCACCTTTATTAGCTACCTACCACTGTCCTCTTTCCAATCGGTTCTACAGCGTCATCCTCAATATTTATGGAAACAAAAAAACAAGAATATTAAACAAAATTTCAAAGAAAAAAAAGAAGAAAGCATTTATGTGACAGACTAATTTAATTATATATTGACACCTTAAATAAATTACGATAAAACCTCTGCATCGTAAAACAAAAAAAAAAAAAAAAAAAAAAAAAAAAAAAAAAAAAAAAATACAATATACCATGAACTAAATTTAAATCTATTGCTGTAACTGATTTTAATTTAAAATTATAAATTGTAAACAGTTTATAACAAAATAAAAAAAAACTATTTAAAAAAAAATCGATTAACATGATCAAAAGAGGATTAATATTTATATTATAAAAATGACAAATTAGATATTAAAGTCCAGCCAAACTCACGCAATCTGTTTTCACGAAGTAAAGAATACGCATTTACGCATTCTCTTCCAAACGACCTCCATCGAAAATATGTAAAATCGTGTCCGAGGGCGATGATTTCAAACAATCGAACTTCAATGTGTTCGCAAAAACTGTAGCAGGCGCGAGATAACGAACACAAATAGTAAAGACTTAGAAAAAGAAATTTTATTTACTGACAGTTACATATAAGACTTCTAGTATAATGGTTAAAAGTCAAATGTAGAGTGTCTTCCTCTGAAAACTTCCAGCTACTTAAACCTAAAGGTTTGGAGTGGGGAAAGGATCGAGGAAATAGGGTGAAAGTGTCTGGCTAAATGTTTACTAAAGGGAACGTGAGAAAGGGTTGTCCGGCGTAGGTGTCAATTGTCTCATGTCACAGTAATATACACAGGGTGTTATAGGGTGGCTGGGGATCTTTGCCCCAAGGCAGTTTACTTTATGATTGTTTATGACATGTGTTGTTCAAGATTTAATTTATATTTTAACCTTGGAAGGTCTAAAGGATGCTTTCTCTTAGTCTGGTGCTAAAAGGGTTTTTCAATAATAAAAGTAATGTTAAAGATTATATTAATATTATGAGTAATATTTATAATCTTATTACTCGCGCACCTGTTATGGTCTGGATCTAGACTACAGACATAATCAGCCAAAATTCAATACTTGCTGATTGTGATCCAAATCAAAACTGTCTATGTAAGCTAATGTAGTATGAAGTGTAATCTTCTAGTGATTTGAGTCCAGACTGTTGATGTAAGCGGTTGATACGGGATGCAATCTTCTTGCGGTCAGAAGTCAGACTGTCATCACAGACCATGTTTGTTTGTTATTGGCTATTGTTAAATTACGAATACAATAAATGAGATTTTGGATTTAAAACTAACAAAAAATACTATTTTAAACTATAAATTACAAAAATTGTTTGCTTTTTATAACTGGAAAGGATAAAAATTTGAATCTTTAATTAGAACCAATTAAAATAATATAATTTTATAAACCGCGCCTAAACACTTATACTATTGGATTATGCTTTGAAGTAGCAAATTATTAATATTATACCGAGGTATCGGGACCAAGAATCGAAAAAAATTGGCACCGACACAGGATTTCAAACAACTGTAACACGACATTAATAATACATATATATACAATATGCATATTTCTCATCCATTCTAATTTCCATATAATATTTTATTGACTGGTTATTTCTACTAATAATGAAGTGAACCGAGTCATTAATAACGCAATTAATATCAGCTAATGAACTCAATCATCACAGGTCTGTAACACTCAAATGCCCAAAAGCGTAGACATGCACGAATGTGGGGGCGACGTCGATTGGCCTGCGAATGATAAATAGCGACTAACATTGAATGAAGTCAATTGGGGATTGAACATTCATCGGGTGATGAGTCCCCTGCTCTCGATCTCGACAGGTGGATGAGGGCTCCCTTCTGTAATCAAGAGGAGCATTGACCACCATATTGACAGGAATACCTTGAATTGTGTTTCTAAAGATAGACTATTATATAGATATTACCGAAAAATGTAGTTGTCTACTGGAAAAACCTTTCTTTTTTTTTTATTTGAAATCAAATTAGCATAGTTACACTTTTATATACGATGAACTAAAAACTACTTACAAAGAAAAGAAAACTATTAAAAAAAAAAAAAAATTAATAATAATAAAACACATTTCTCTTTGGATGAAATGATACTCTTTTTATAACGTAAAGCGTCGCTATGGGAACCCTTGTGTATATTTTTTTTTTTACCCCAAAAATTTCTATGTCATTGACAGCTCTGTTGGGTCAATGATTTGCCATTAGTTTTCTTATTAGAAATTTAATGGAGAACATTTATTGTTATATACTATCTGTCGCTAGGACCTACCATTTAGACGCTTTATAATTTTCAATGAATGAAGTTACGTTTTTCCTACATTTTTTGTGTTAAGACTTTTTTTGACGCTCAAGCTCTGTTAGTGTTGCTCTGTTAAATCAAATATTTGACGAATTTTTCCTTATTAGAAGTTTAATAGTGAATATTTAGTATTGTGATATACCATTTGTCGATAGGACCTACCGTTTAGGAAATATATTGCCGTCGAAGAAGTCACGTTTTGCCTACTTTTTTTTTTATGTTTTGGGTTTTTTTGGCATTCGAGCCTTAGATATAAAATCAGTATATCGTAAATAGACATATCTATGATAAATTGTTTTTTCCAGTCAGAGAGGAATGGAAAATTTTTTTTTATCTATTTACTGAAAATTTCAACTCAATGCTGAATAAAAAAAAAAATACACATTGTAAATGAGACTATAATGCTAGTAATAAAATGTTCCAGCAGCAACTAAATGATAACACGACAATAAAAGTCTTATATCAGAAAGCTTAGATGACATCTACTTTTCAGATACCAATGAGGGTTATCAGGAATAGACTGGAAAGCAAGTTAAGAGAGTAGTGGATTCGAGTGGTTATAGAGTTTGCTATGAAAGAATAAATATCTGGTTTCAGTTAAATTCGTAGCGTATGGTACTTTAAGATCTTTATGGATGATTCTTTTTGTGATAAAGTAACGATAATTAAAGATTTTTCGAAGGATTTTGGATTGTAAGTATTAGATACGAAATGAATTGGAAGGTTCGAAATGAGTCTCTTGTTATTAATCGGAAGGTTTGAACGTTTGTCTAGTAAATGCTGAAGAAGTAAAAAAATAATAATGCCTAAAATAAACATAAAATGAAATAAAGATAAGATACAGAATAACAGAAGCTAAGATAAAAATTAAAATAAAATATATAATATTAAAAAACAAAATATCCATTGAACGTGGTTGCATAAAATCGTAAAATTATATTTTAAAAAAGTACAATAGAAAAAAAAAATGAAATAGGAGAAAAACATAGAATAGCAAAAATGTATATCTACAAAAAAATTACAGCCCCATTACCATTCCCTTGTAAACAACAGTAGACTACGCAATATTGAGATACACATAAATAAACACTCCATTTACTAATACTAAACAAATTTATTATATCCATAGTCGCAGATTGCTATAACATCATAAAATAACATAATACGGATATAAATGAAAAAAGCTACTGAATTAAATGGCACCGAAACAATTGTGTAGACATAGAACGATAGATTTTTAAAAACTATTTATTGACATTTACAATTGTTTACATTATATACAACATATGATTATACAATATAGCAAATTTTAGGAGAACTAATGTAATGTAAATAACAGGTAGCACTTCAAGAAAAGTTATGCGTTAGAAAGTCACTTGGCCATTTTATTTTTGGACAGCTCGAAGGATTATAGGAAATTAAGAGTAGAACAGAGTTTACTTTTTAAAGGATAGGTATCTGGTTTGGGCTAAATCAGCAACGTAAGTTAGTTAATGATATCTACGGAGGAATTGAGGATTTTGGGAAGTGTTTTGGATTATAAGGATTGGATACGAGAAGAATTAGAAGCTTCAGCGAAACAGGTTTTTTTTTTTTTTTTTTATAATAAGTCTGTTGTAATTTATTGGGAGCTCTGTAACTTGATTAGTAGTAAAAAACGATAAGCGATTTCTTTCTTTTAAGTTTTTTATGATATATAGTCCAATAAAAAGGTATTTTGAACTAGAAAGTTTATGGGTAATTGTTTTTTTATGAGAAAAATGACCTATCGGCAAATTTATGTCTTTAATTTTTTTTTTAGCTTGTCAAAGTGACGTAAGGTATCCACTGGGAATTTTGACAACTGGTGCCAGTCCCACTTCTCCGCAAAAATGTTTGTCGTATTTTTTTGTTAATAACTCCGAATCTATTTAAGTCCGATTAAAACTTACTTTTTTTCATCTTAAAGATGGTTAAATTTAGTATTAGACTATTAAATATGAAGTTCTAATAATGTCCCTTAAAGCACGCTAAAAAGCCCGTATTGTTGTAAAATCCCAATTCTTTTGCACATCAGTCACTATAACTCCGAAACTATATGTCCGACTCAAAATTTCTTTTTTTTATCTAAAAGATGGTCAAATTTGCTATTGGACAGTATATATGAAGTTTTAATTGGGTTTCTTGAAATACCCATGCCAGGACGCTAAAGATCACGTACTTTTATGAAATCCACTTTTTTTTTTGCATATTTTTCGCAGTAACTCCAAAACTACTTGTTCGATTCAAAATTTCTTTTTTATATCTAAAAGCTGGCTAAACTTTCTTTTATATAATATACATGTAATTTATATTAAATCCCGTGAAACACCCACACTATCATGCTAATATGTATATTGGTGGGAGTTTTATGGCATTTAAAAAAAAAAATTACATATATATGATCTAGTTTTAAATTTAACCAGCGTTAAAATTTTGAATCGAACACATAGTTTCGGAGTTGTAGCGAAAAATGTGTCAAAAAAACGTGGATTTCATAAAAGTACCAGACCTTTAACGTTCTGGCACGTGTATTTCAAGGGATCCGATTGAAACTTTATACATCGAGTCCAATAGTAAATTTTACCACCTTTTAGATATAAAAAAGAATTTTTGAACGAACAAGTAGTTTCGGAGTTACTGCAAAAAATGTGCCAAAAAAACGTGGATTTCATAAAAGTACGGGAATCATTAGCGTTCTGGTATGTGTATTTCAAGAGACCCGATTGAAACTTTGTATATAGGTTTCAATAGAACATTTCATCATCTTTAAGATGAAGAAAAGTAATTTTTAATCGGACGAATAGTTTAGGAGTTATTGACAAAAAAGTATGACAAACATATTTTTGTGGAGAAGTGGGACTGGCCCCCAGTTGGCCAAATTCCTTTTTGGATACCTTACGTTTGACAAAAAAAACGTAAAGACATAAATTGTAGGTCATTTTCTCTTCTTTGTTTTAATATCGAAAGGTATTTTGCTTAAAATGATTACATTGCAAGTTACAAGCAAAATAATGAAAAAAATTAAAACTTTCTTACTTTTTTCTGTTTTTTCTCATGTTTGCCGATGGAAATTTTGTTGGAAAACTTCAGATTCGTGTTCAGAACCCCAAAAAATATAAAGTAAGCCATACAAAAAATTACGCATAAACTTTCCACTTCAAGCCTTATTTTAAAACCATTTGACTGGACTAATAGATTTAATTAAGCATCTATTAACTTAAATTTTAATTAGTTTTCTTAGTAAAAATTTAACAATTTATAAACAAATGTAACTGTAGAACCGTTAAATAAACTGGAAAAAAAGAACTGGAATTATAACCGGGAAATAATTAGCTTAAGTGGAAGTGTTTATGGTCGCACAGTGGGGCCACTGATCAATATTTAAGATCAAAACCTCCAACATCAAACTATGTTTAAATTAATTGGAACTAAGCTAATTATATTGATTGACACATAAAAAAATAATCCAAACAAAAGAAGAGCTGAAATAAAATATAAAAGTATTTATTAACATTAATCCGCCACCTTGTGAACTTGTCTGTTATATGAATTAAACATCGTGCAGTTAAGTGCTTTATAACTTCCTTATTTTTAAAGTTCAGGCTTTGATATTTATATGGATTATTCACGTTTCGAAAAAAGGAAACATCTGCCCGAAGTTGCCCCTTTTTGAAATAATGACATTTTACTGATCATTTTTTTTTTTTTTTTAATTTTTTATGTAATTTTTGTGATTCTATTATAACTATTTTAAGACTCGCTAAGAAGCATTAAGACATACGGTTTGTGAAGTGGAGACCTCAAGACGTAGCAAACCTTACCCAAATTCAACTTGAAATATTGTGTACAATGGTCGATGGGAAAATTTATAACTCTCAAGCGGATAACAAATCAACCCAAAGGTGCTAGTGTGTCCTCACTTCTAAAGATTTTAATGACCTGAAAAATTGTATGCAGCTCCAGTCGATGTTCCACGATTCAATTTCGGATTGTACAGACAATCTATTGAAATTGAATCGTGAATTTGATAGATTCGATTTTTTGAATGCGCTCTTTATATTAGTTATAAATTGCCCATCAAGAAATGGCAAGCACGAGGAGAGGAGAACAAGCTTGTTATAGCTAAACGAAAAAAAGAAATTTGAGATCATCTTTATCAGAAACTTGGAATTATTGTTGACAAACCTAAGCCAGGATTTGGAAGCTCAAACGATGACAATACAGCCAGGATCTTTTTTTGTGAAAAACAAACACAAGCACAGTAACTGTAGTTGACGCTGATATTCTAAATATATTCCACACTATCCTTTTCAATATATATATATATATATATATATACTATATATATATTATATATATATATATAGAAATATATATATATATATATATATATATACACATACATATGTATATAATTTTCCGTTGTTGTTGAGCAGCAGACAAACATTGATAAGTTATCTGGTGGTAACCTGCCTTCAGATCGAGCGTACTAAATACCACGGCCCCACTGAGACGATCTAAAATGTCCTCAAACCTGGGGATCGGGTATCTCTCATCCTTCGTGTTATCGTTCAGCTTTCTATAGTCGATTACCACCCTATACTTCTCTTCCCCCGGGGCACAACTTTTTCCTAACCGCCCATAACGGACTGTTGTACGGCGACACGCTGTCCACTACAATACCCTGCCTTTTTAGGTCACGAATTTCTTCCCTGATATGATGTTCAAGGCTTGGGGATACCGCCGTTCCTTCACGTACGTCACCCTCTCATTCCTTCAGCGCAATTTCATGGACGGTTCTCCCCGTGACACCCAGTGTATCCCCTTCCCTAAAGAAAATGTCCTCGAATTCACCCTTAATGGCTTCCTCCAATCTCCCAAGTTTTTTTAAGAACCCCAATTTGCCCTTTTTCTTCCCTTCCGCTCTTGCACTTCCTATACCTCCTCTTACCGATCCTAATGGTCCAGACCCCTTTATGAACCCTAACCCTGGCACCTACTTTCTCTAGAGAGATCGCACCCCAAGATTCCGTCGTAGGATCGGGACATATCCTCTATGACGTGGACTTTCAAACTTCTCCCCGTTATCTGACCACCTTTCTAACCCTATTTCAACTTCTCCTTCGATTGCACAAGGGCCACCCAGAGTGATTAATTTACATGCACATACCTGAATCTGGAGTGCCACGTTGCCGCTACTCAGCTGCTCCGCCGCTCGCCGGATTTAGGATGGTGCTGGAGCTCCCAGTATCCACCAAGCAGCGCACCCTGGCTCTCACCGGCTGCTTCGTCACCACTGCTACCTGGGTTCTACTTCCCTTTCCGACTCTGAGGCCGATGATACCTCCGAGGCCCTTGAAGAGGGTACTGAACTTTTCCTTCGACCTCTCCACAGCCGGTTAACCTCCATTGGTTCTCCTCTCGGGGCTTCTTTCCTCCTGTGGATGTAGGGGCATTGTCTGGCAATATGCCCCTCGGTCCCGCACTCAAAAACACTTGGTGCGGGGGCATTGCGCCACTAGGTGCCCTTGTTTGCCACACCCATGGCAACGCCTTTCCTCCTTCCTCCCGTTGGGCACCGGTCTCCTCGACCCTTGCTTCCTCCGCTCTCCCATTCTTGGTTCTGGCCGAGCGTCCCGCCTGCCCCAGGGTGACTCCCGTGGTTTCCTGTAGGTCACCCTGTTCCATCCTGGTTCCTCTCGCTCGGTTACCTCTTCCTCCCTTGCGCTGGAGTCCCATCATCTCTTGAGCGCACTCGGTAAAGGACTTCTCCCGGGGTAGGCCGTCCTTTTCTCCCCGTCTCCCGTGCTAACTGAACCTTCAGGATGGTAGACACGAAGGCCATCCTCGCTTCCACCTCCTGTGCGGATGTAGTTTCCCGCATCTTATCGGTGATTTTGTTAAATTTTAACAGAAGTTCACCAGCGTACTGTCCGTTGCTCTGCCTTGAGTGTCCTCATATCCCGGAATAGCTGAAAGAGATCTTCTTCCGGGGTCCACCTTCCACCTCCGTAGGCCTTCTTCAACCTCTCCTTTATGATAGGCCATGAAGTCTCCTCATCGGCCTGTATAAGGTTCAGGACACCTCTCTTTATGCGGCATACCAGGTCCGCCCTCAAGGACTCCGCGTCATGCGCGTCCAGGAGTGCTTCGGCCCTCTTCACTTCAATTCGCGTCATCACGCTATCCACGCTCTTCAGGAAGTGGTTCAGCTCTCCCATTTCTCCTGTGAAGCGCTCTATATCCGATACTGCCTTCCGTAGGTCTTGAGCCGTGGCTGCTCTCACCTTCAGCCAGGCCAGGGTGTGGCGTGTGCTTCCGCCATGGTTTCTCTCGGTATTGCAGACTCGGAATTAATCTGAAGAACGGCTGGCTGCAAAACGTTCTCCATCTACTCACTCTAGACCGAAAGAAAAAGGAAAAAATTTTCCTACTTTGGTCTTCTCTCCCCGTCGTCCCGGGTTTCGGCACCAGATAAGTTGAGTGAAAAATAAAACTTTAAAAAAAAAGAATTAAAAGGAGAATGAAACACGCTGGATAACTGTTGAAATACAACTAACTGTTTATTGCTCTGAGGCGGATTTATATACAGTTACATTTGTTTGTTGTGACTACGTATAGGATTAAGCTTGATATAACCCTGCTTCGGACCTTGACTTATATATATATATCACATACATATGTATATAATTTTCCGTTGTTGTTGAGCAGCAGACAAACATTGATAAGTTACTGCTCTTTACAGTTCCACATATCACCTTGGCTGGAACCACGCCAATCGCCGATGTAAACACAAACTACAATTCCTAGAGTACCTTTTATCGATAGCTATACAATTGGGATTAGTTTCACTATCGAAATTACAACTGTTAATGTAATAAATCTATGTTTTGAGCTGTTAATATTATGAAGAAGTTTATAATGTAACCTCTACACTACAAACAATACTTATATTAAATAGTTACCTACAGCAACACATTTTTTTTCTGTTATTTATAAATTTTAAGTATTTAAATCCGAAAATCTAACAGCATTCATATTTTCCATTTGAAAAAAAACAAAAACTGAATAATAAATATGTAAATTACCTCTTAACTGATAAATAAGGCATTAGCAGGCATGGTTCCAGCTTTTCATAAGTTTCCCCACATGTTCATAAGAAAAAAAAGATGATCCCGTACAACTAGAACTCATCAAAGAATTTGGGTTCAGTAAGTTTTAATTTGATAAGTTTTAAGTGATTCTTGCTCATTAGTTGTGCAAGAGATGGTTAATAATCACACGCAACTACCGGGATTTTCACAAATTCATATTACCCTCTTTGTAGAGACCGCGTATGGAGTGTTCCATCAAACAAGACTCCTAAGAATAGCTTTACTAGTATTATCCATCAGGGCTTTGTTCGCTCTCATATGGAAAGAACATAGCTCATTTTAACTAATAATTAAAGGTTTATTTGTTAACGATAAAGTTTAAAGTTTAAAGTATGCAATTAAGCATTATTTCTTCAATTGTGATTTTACGCATAGCAGTAATTTTTAACCGTCAACCGGTCGCACCGTTGTATTTTGTACAACACCCGATTTAATTTCTCTCTATCTCGCTTCCGGTGAGCTTACCGGGAAATTGGCTTTAGCTATTCCTCCAGTAATTCATCCTATTGCCGCCGGTAATTCCTCACTGCGATAGGATGAGTAATATCCTTCCTGGAACATATTTAGTAAGTGATTGTCATAAGTGTTGAACAAAGTACAACGCGCGACCGCTCTCGTTTTGGTTTTTTTCTTCCCTTACTTGGCTGGATTTGATATAATATAAGTAGGATTATTTTGCATTTATACTTTTGTTAATCTTATTCAGTGAAGTATTAATTATTCGGAATGCTTTGATTAAGTGGAAACCTATATGTATAGGAAAAGAATGTTAATGTCCGAAACGGAAAACCCGCCTCGGCCTCTAGAAAATGGTCTGTATGGTAAAATATGAAAACGAGGTTTCGCACCTTTGGGGAGAAATTAATGAGAAGGTAGCATAAACAAATAGTACATAAGAAACTTCTTACCTTACTACTGCCGCCGACGGTTTGTCCGGGGGCCCCCAGAATCCGGTCTGGCAAATGCTTCTCCCAAGCTGCAATATTTGTCTAGGCTCTCCTCCTCTTATGTCACCACTCATTAGGGGAAGAACTAAATCTTTAATAAACGTCACAGGAAGTAAGATCACTTTTAAAAGAGGAACAGGGTCCTGGAAGGCTATTTCGCTTTGGTCAAAGAAGTGATGGAAGACCATGAGGTCTTGGGCAATTTGAATAGGTGCGTACTGGAGCACAGATGCTAGAAGAAAGAGGAATATTCATGTGGGGATTAACGCAGATAAGGGCTAGTTGCCCAGAGATCCGTAGAGTGCGTCAATATACGGTATATTAAAGTTTTTCTCTTTTCCCCCCTTCACAAAAGCGCCGATTGGCGCGAACACTATAAAATCGGAATATATTCCCCGAATTTTGCAGAACTAGACGAGGAAGAAAAAAAGAACCGGACAAACAAATAAAAATTTGGAATTGAGTGGAGAGGAAATATAAAATGTTTTGGTTTATGATACAGTAACCTATGTTGAAGGTAGTGATGGAGATGATGGGGAGGGGGCAGCCATGGGACATCTACATTTTATTTGGGAAAATCATTCTTAAAAAAAAAAATTGTTTAAAAATTAATCATAAAAATAACTATTTTAAACGTGTAAATAATTACATTTGACTGTTGACTGTTGTTACGGAAATTAGCGCGACCGGTGGAAGCTTAACCTAGTTAAGATTGCGCTGATTAGATTTTTGAAAACTACGTGAAATCATAACGGGGCATCCAATTGTTAATTTTAATATATGAGTTGGCAATCCAGATGAATAGAGACTATTAAGAAACTTGCGGATAATGGACTGCATTATCAGTGCTTACTACTTAAGGCCCATGAATCATATTTTCAAATACGATATCAGAAAGCAAAGGATCGACATTTTGATTAGGTAATAATTTTATTTGGCAGAAATATTCTTATTGATTTCATCTGATGGGAATTTAATATTCTAATAATGAAATCACATATAAATGTTGCAAACCAATATTGTACATTTTAAATTTTTTTTATTGTAAATTTTACTATGGCCAAACCTTTGTAAACTATGAAGATGATGTAGTTAAATTTTGGTATTGAAATTTCAGTACTTTTATCCTTTTAAGCTCTATTGAAAAATTCTGTTCTCGACGTATCGTCAGATTTTCGTACTTCACTGGCATCCATATGTCGCATGACATATTTAAATATTTTCTGATAAATTAATTTAATAATATCAATTTTACAATTTATTTCAAGCTCTACATAACACCGTAGTGTTTTAACATCTCTTTTTGAATGGTGCTCGCCACCTTTTGATCAATTTTCAAACTCACTGTTATCCACACATTGTTTTAGATAAAGAATTATCTAGAAATTAGTAGATTATTCCTGAAACTATGAAGTTGGTGTGGCTAAAATTTGGTACAGATTGGTACAGTAGTTTTCTAGGTTTGTGAATACAGACGAAAAATGGCCTCTCCTTTTATATAATAGTATATATTATTAGGATAAGAATTGCTCAAAATTATTAAATCTCTATCGCCCTTAATCTATCAATCACATACACTTAGTCCTATGCACGGAAAAAATTTATAAAATAATGCCTTTTCTATTTTAAAAATATTATAATATATAGAAATCTCTTATCCATAAGCAGCCCGGGTGGATACCCTCGAAGAAGTGGCAGAAGGAAAGCAGACCCTTCCCAAGAACTGGATATATTGCCCAAGGGATCATTCCGGGCGGCTGATTTGTATAAAGGTACCTCGGACAGTCTTCCACCGCTGGATCTGAGCCAGAAAGAAGTCCTTTCTCAAATGTTCCTGGAACTAAAGGAGAAGATTTGTCAAGGATTATTCTATTCCAGTAAAGCTGAAAGAGATGGGGATGTTCTGCTACCAGTCGTTCATACTAATTTGTGGTTGTTTTCTACTACCACTCTGTTTTACAGTTTTCTTTTATCTTAAAGGAAATACTTTGAATGAAATGAGAAAGCACTTTACTTTGATGAAAAACAGATTGACTCTTCAAAAATAAAAAAAAAAGGAATAAAAAAGGATTCAGCATTTGAAACAAAAGAAACCTTCAGGAAAATAAATAATATGATATGAAGCAGAAACAAATATGTTATAACTTATTAAGATTTTATTTTCAAACATAGCAATAAAAGGATTCAAATGATGGATCAAAACATTTGTTTGAAACTTTTTGAATTAAAAATTGGGAAGATTTCCTAACACGCTTTTAAATTTTATTTCTCAAATTTTACAAAACAATAATTACAGTACTTGTGTAGTTTACTCACTAATCCGACCGGAACGGCCAAAATGTCGGATTAACCGGAGATTTTTTATGAAGAAAAATGTTTTTCGTAGTTAAAAGTGTATTATAACTACATTTAAAGTTAAATATCAATGTTTTAAAAAAGTAAAGGAATTAAACGTACGTTAAGTACACCAACAGACTAATTTTTTTACATAGAAATGTTTTAGCCAGATATTTAAATATAGTACAAAATAACACTTTAATGTATCTGATTTATAGTAAACTTACTCATTTATAAAATATTTTATAATGAAGTGTGCACTGAACGTTGTTGTTTAGAGCGTATATAGCAAAAAGTTCAAAAATATAAATCACAATTCCTTCTACTTTTTCGTGAGAATTCCAAACAACAGTATTACATTAAATATACCATTAAAGAAAAGAAGTGTTTCTTTAGAGCTAACCATGCAGCAGATTGTTTTGGAATTCATAGTTTGAAATCTTAACGCCTTTAAGCTACCAATTAGAGAAAGCGCTTCAAGATTCAAAACTAAACTTAAAAACTAAATAAATAAAAAACTTCAAATAGAGGCGGAAAGGAGTTAGATTAGTTAGGTTCTGCTATAGTTGTTTAGTCGCTCTCAAAAACCAATTAAGTTTATAAAAAAATAATTTAAATATCAATTTTTGTAGAATGTAGAATGTACAATAGATTTTTCTTACTTCAAATAGATAGTGGCATGGAGCCCATCACCAAGAGTATTCATAATTTAGTTGCTATATGGAAATGGTTAATATAACTATTTCTTTGCTTAAAAACTAGGCTAAGGGCATCTATTATTTTATTTTATATATTATTCTATGTAAAATATATAATAAATATATTATTCATATAAATATATAATTCTATAGTATATATTTTAGTATATTATTCTATTTTTAATACATATGATAGTTTTTTTGTTTTTTTTAACGTAATAATTGTATTCTTGACTGTAATACGATTCTATTTAACCAGCAAAAGTAATGTAAGTAACATCACAACCAAAAGGCAAGATCTGGCATGAGGGGCAGTAAGCATCCAGTGATACAATATTCAGGCGTGATCGCTAATTCTCAAATTTCAGGCAAATTCAAGTAAACTTCGTTAAAAATATTGTTTCCCAATCAATTTATGTTATGTGAATTTATGATATTAGCTGCAATGGTTAGGAATATTAGCGTTTAAGAGCAACATTTTTAGGTTATTTTACGTCATTTCACATCTTTTTGGTTTGTCCCTATGCTTGGATTTACAATTATATATGTAAATAATTATCACTTGATAGGGCGAATCTAACTCAACTAATGGGTACTAATTTTAAGATCAAATGGTGGAAGAATGTTCAATATTGTCATGGTATCTTAATATTCCATGCAAAAGTTAAAATACCACAATGTTAAAGAATTGATTTTTAAATATTTGCAGGAATGCCGATACTGGTTATTTAGTGTACGTGTATTCATGTTGAATTTTTATTTTTTCTAGACACTGTTTTTGGTTTTATGAAAGTTATCTATTTAGTATTTGCAATTTTGTCAAATTTGTAATAAGTTTAATTTTAAAGTCATTGTGTCATGCAGGTTTCATTTATGTTTAGGGTTGAAATGCTGCGTCAACAAATATCTGATGCAGAACGTAAAACAAAAAAACGAGAGGATGAACGGTTGAGACGACAGAAGCAAAAAGCGAACCCGGAAATGCTGGAAGAAGACAAAATGAAAGGCGTTTGAGAAAGGGCAAACGTTAAAAAAAAATAAAAATGGTAAGTGGCATGACAAGGAAAGGCGAGAGTTAACCCGGCTTTGAGGCAAATCATGTATAACTCCTCTTCTTCCTAACATAACCCAAAAAAGACAATTTCTTTGTTTACTAAACCAAACTAATTAACATATAATAAACTAAATATAAATAAACTGTTTCACTAATGTAATTTCGTAATACCATAGCATTGCTTATATAAAGTAACAAATGTGAGTAGTCAGTCACTTTAGCACGGGCCCCTCAAGCCCTCTGGCCCTGGAAATTCGCCCTCTCCTGTCCCTCCTTCTCAGAACATGAAAGAACAAGACAAACGTAAACAAAGGAAGGTATTGAGGTAAAAAGTATTACATGAAAACAAAATTAATACATATTATTACGTACACTCCCCAAAACCCATCAGCCTTTGCAAATCCCCAGCAACGAACGGAACTGAATAAGTCGAAGAAAGAGAAGAGAAAGAAAACACAAAAACAAAGCGTGAAAAGAGAATTTATAACAGACTTCTCAGCGATTCAAAACATTTGCGAAGTACGAAAAAATAATATTTTCGACATATTTCTAGGGAAAAAAAAAAAGTTCGAAAGCAAAAAAAAATTTTTTTTTTAAATAAGATTAATATTTTCTGAGTTATAAAACAAACAACTATCGACAAATATAAAAGAAATGACTTTAAGTCAAAAACAATTTTTTTCCAAGACCATAATAAGTGACATAATAAAAAAAATTTGCGTCCTGATGAAAGCTCGTGAAAGTTTCCCTACAGGATCTACAAGCGTAATCTAAGAAGAAACAAAATCAACGCCAACTTAAATGTGGAATTATATTCACATTAGCGTGGGGCATTCACATTGCCACGGGTTAAAATTTTTAATTAAAATTATAAATAATGTGAAGTAAATAAGATTTCTAAGAACTATCACTATCTTGTTACATATGTAAATGATCAATTGCACTGTCGTTTATTTTACTTGCTATTTAGTTTCGAAAAAGAACAAATGTTACATATTGTTAAAATTACGTGCATGGTTGCTGGAATGATTAATATAACATATGTTTTGTTTGCATCTGGTGTCATCAGTTATTTATAAAAACATTAAACAGATTATTATTGTAATCTAATCTTTTAATACAATGTTATTAACTTTCTATTATTCAACATTAATCAGTGTGTGGGTAATTTACATAACAATTAACTACTAAGCAAAGCAAGAATCCACAATTCCTCAACTGGTTCACCGGATATTGTCTCAACTAGTGTGATTCTATGTATGTTATAATTACTATACTCATAATATTGTAAATCGCAGTACCTTTTCTCGGTGAAAATGTTCCCTCTATGTTCTCTACCCCCCACCCCCTAGAAAACTCTTTACTCAAATGAGGAGTTATCTTTCAAAACTGATTATTCCCACTTTCGGTCGACATTTTTTTTTTTTTTTGTCTGATAAAGTTCTACGAGCTGCATACTCTACTGTAATACTGAACCCACCAATATTGGTCTTGCCATACCAATTATTAAGGTCTTCCTTCTCCTCTTACTTGGAAGTAGCTTTATGGGTCAGCTATTACAATCTGTCTCACTCGAGGGCAATATATAATGAAGATGGTTATTATTTTATCTACACGATCATCTGTTGATAGAAACGACTTTATAAATTTTTATACATATATTTTAGAAATATATTGACATAAACATTTTAAGGCTCAGAAGAAATTCTCCCTAGATTCTGTTGGAATGTTCCACTACTGCCACCACCCTTCACTCCTACGAAGAGACCTCTTATCACGAGCAGTTCTCTTTTTTAATGATTTTTTTTTATTATTGATTTTCCATCCCTTATTGGGCGGCACGAAATTTCTCAGCCAGGAAGTTGCTGGCTGGGAATGCATTCCACCCTAAGCCCACCGGATACGAACCTAAGATTTTCTGATTGTAAATATTTGCTTATTTGATAAGTGCGTTACCACTAGCTAGGACCCACCTCGATTTTCAAATAAACGTATACTGCATTAGAATATGTAAAATATAATCGCTACTTTAAACTTCCTTTATAATTGTTGAACGGCTCTTTTACATTACGTCCTTGCTAAACCAATGCAATATAAATAATTAATAAAGCTACGTTTTCACGGGGCAAAAAGACGAAAGCGTGGCACGCCTCCGTTTTCTCGTTCGTGGTGCTTGCCTGGAGTGGGGGAGAAAAGTGAACTATCCGAGAGTCGTGGACAGTTTACATGACCACAATTCAGATTGCCCCTTGAAACCTACCGTGGAGGAAAGTTGTGCAGTTTTGAGTTCAGTTTTTATTGATATACTAGCATTCCCGTCGCGGCTTCGCCCGCCCTCATAACTAAAGATAATTTCAACTAAAAATTAAAGTTTTATTTGTTTATCGATAAGATTCTTGTATTTTAGCATGTGGTTGAGCATTATTTCTTCAATGATTTTTTCACGCATATCAATAATTATTAATCCAGTTATAATTGCACTGATTAGGTGGTTGAAGATTACGTAAAAGCACCATTAGACATAAAATTTTTAATTTTAATGTATGAATTGGTAATCAAGATGGATAAAGACTATTAATAAACTCTTGCGGAAAATAAACTGCATTATCAGTGCTAACGACAAAATGCCCGTGGATCATATTTTTACACACGATATAAAAAAGCAAAAGATCGACATTTTGATTTAGTAATAATTTGTATTCGGCAGAAATAACTTTATTAATTTCATCTGGTTGGATGTTGATTTCGAACTATAAAAGTATATGACAGTGTGGCAAACCTCGGTCCTGCCTCTCAACTTTATACATTTCAATGTTAGTTATTGTAAATTTTACCATTGCAAAACCTTCCTAGAATTATAAGAATTATTTATTTAGATGTCGGTACAGATAGGTTCAGTTTACCATTGTTAACTCTATTGTGGAATGGCTCTATACACAATCGGTCGATTTGTAAGCTTCACTGAGATCCACATATCGCACACCATATTTAAATTTTTTAAAATAATTTTCTTGATAGTTTAATAAGTGAATTTTATCATCGATTTCAAGCTCTTTTCTAACCTCTCGTGTAGAATGGCACTCCCCACCTATCGGTCAATTTTCATACTGCACTGTTGTCCACATATTAACCTTTTTTAATAAAATATAAATTAAAAATCAGTAGATTTTAATATTGCTAAACCTTCTTAGAATTATGAAAATGATGTAGTTAATATTTAGTACAGATTTGTTCAGTAATATTCGCGGTTAGTGATCACAAATGAAAAATGGCTTGTCCTTTTATATAATAGTATAAGTTATTATCATAGTAAATTTTCTAATTGTAAATCTTTCAAGAACTATGAAGATGATGTTGTTAAAATTTGGTTCAGATAGGTTCATTAGTTTTACTAAAACGCTATTGTCGCTTGCCACATATTCGATTTTTAAATTTCACTGGAATTCACACACGTCACACCACATATTTATAGCTTTTTGGATAACAAATTAATTTAATTTAGTAATTTTATTATCAATTTCTAGCTATAATTAACACTGGATTATTGTAACCTCTCTTGAATGGCGCTCGCTTTACTACCTACCACATATTTATCGCTTTATAAACAGTAATTTAAGAGGAAATATGTAAATTTTATTATTGCTAAACCTTCCTTGAACTATGAAGATGATGTAGTTATATTTGGTACAGAATAGTTCTATAGTTTTCGCGGTTAGTGATCACGAACGGAAATGGCTTGTCCTTCTATATATAACTTCATCATCCCCCGTCGAGGAATTTTAACTAATAATTGATTTTTTGTTTGTCGATAAAAATCTTGTATTAAAGTGAACAATTGAAAATTATATTTTTGATAATATTTTCACGCATAGCAGCCATTATTAACTTGGTTAAATTTAGATTGATTAGGTATTTGAAGATAACATAAAGCATAATTAGACATCCAATTTTCAATTTTAATATATGAGTTGGTAATCCAGATGGACAGAGACTATTAAGAAACTGCATTATCAGTGCTTACAACTAAAGGTTCAAAATTCATATTTTTACTCACAATATTAAACAGCTGAGGATCGGCATTTTGAGTTGTAATAATTTTCATTCGACAGAAATAATTTTATTGATTAGGTCTGGTTGGATTTTGATTTCTAACCATAAAAGTATGTGGGGGTGTGGCAAAACTCGTTTCTAACAATTAACATTGTACATTTAAATTTCTATTGTTGCTAAACCTAGAACTATGAACATGATATAGTTAAAATTTGGTATATTTCACTCCATATAGCTGTTTTTATAACGATTTAATTGAAAATAAGTAAATTTTATTATCAATGTCCAGCTCTATTTAACACTGTACCTTTTAACCTTTCATGTAGAGGGCAATTGCCGCCATTTTCGAACTTCACTGTTATCCACTTATTATTCATTTTTCAATATAGAATTTGTTGAAAATCATTAGATTTTACTATTGCTAAACCATCCTATAAAGATGATGTAGTCAAAATTTGGTAGAGATTGGTTCAATAGTTTTTGGCGGTTAGTGAACACAAACGAAAAATTGCTTGTCCCTTTATATAATAGTATAACCTTATACCGCCATATGTTAGAATCGTATAGAGCTAACAGATAATTGTGACTTACAGATAATATACAAATAATATTGCAACTATAAATTAAGATATAAGGTATCCTATCTTTTTTGTTGGATCAAACTGCACACGGTATGCAAATTTGATTAAAATCGGTTCAGTAGTTTAGGTGTTAGCCGGCCCCTAGGCGGCGACACGTAATTTATATATATTAAGAAGATTAAGATTGGCAAAAAGATTGAGAGAGTCACATGGACATATACAAAAAAACGGAAGAAAAAGCGTTGTTGGTTCAGGAACTGGATACTCGCAAGAAAAATCATCGAATATTAATAAAACAGTATCCGTAAGGACAACAATGGTGGAATATCCTTCTACCATATTAAAATCGTTAAATATTAAACATATTTTAAAACAGTATCCTTAAGGACAACAATGGCTGAATATCCTTCGGATTACTTAAAAAACCGTTAAAGATTTTCATATTAATAAAACAGTATTCTTATAAGGACAACAATGGCGGAATATCGTTCGGATTCTGGAATATTTCAACATATCTATTTTTGATCTAAATAAACCACTTGTTAACTCTCTCGACTGGCGTGGTCTACGCCTGAAAATCAAACAGGTTTGATACCGAGCGTGAGAAGTCGTGGACTCTCCTCCATCCAGATGACGTCAGAGCCAAATTCACGCACCACAGTGGGACGAAACGGTGTTTTTTCTAGACATCGCAATTTGAGCCTCTAAACATTTTTGCATTGACTTCAAATTTCATATGGGTATGTTTTCAAGGGTGTAGAATTCGAATTTTAAGTCTGCTTTTGCCTATTATTTCAAGATTTTGCTCTGTTAACTAATAGTGTATCCAAAAAATTCTATTTTCGTTTGTTCGTGTTTTGATTCGAGGGATATTAAAAAAAGATTGAGAGAGTCACGAGGACATATAAAAAAAACGGAAGAAAAAGCGTTGTTGGGGCAGGAACTGGATACTCGCAAGAAAAATCATCGAATATTAATAAAACAGTATCCTTAAAGATAACAATGGCGGAATCTCTTTCTACTATATTAAAATCGTTAAATATTATAAATATTTTAAAACAGTATCCTTAACGACAACAATGGCTGAATATCCTTCGGATAACTTAAAAACCGTTAAAGATTTTCATATTAATGAAACAGTATTCTTATAAGGACAACAATGGCGGAATATCGTTCGGATTCTGGAATATTTCAACATATTATCCATTTTTGATCTAAATAAACCACTTTTTAACTCTCTCGATTAGAGGGATATTATTTTCTATGATTTTTGATGTCCCCTATTGAATTTAAAAAATCTGGAAATCAATCAGTTTACCCTTATGTGAGTTATACGTGTTGTATGCCTTTTTAGTAGATCAAACTTTTTAAATATTTAAGAAATCAGGGTTTGCCGATATTTAAATGAAAAAACCAACTAACCTGTTATAATTAATTAACTCCGACTTCCCGCGATAATTATGTAAGAGATGATTTAAAAAAAAAAAAAAAAGTTGACTATGGCTTCAAGCTATCAAAACATGTATCTGGATACAGACTGATGGGTCAGTTGCTGCCTGTATGTTTTTATGGCTATTGTTGTCATTTGTTAACAACAAACGACTATACAAAAACTAAGACTATTTGTGGACCACGTTGAGATCAAGGAGTGCAACGAATAAACTGTCTATATAATTTTACCTACTCCTAAAATATATACTTTTTTTTTCTTTTTTTTTATTCATTTAGATATTATTTTATTCATTTTTTTCTCCAATCTTTATTCTATTCATCAATTAGCATATAAATTCATTTGATAATTATTGCTTAAATTTCATCTTAACTCAATTATTTTAAATTAAAGTTAAATTATTTTAGTATTATTCTAAAAATATTTTATGTATTATTATAAAAATAGTTTGTATAAATATTTATTTAAATATGCGTTATGCCGAGAAATATATGCACCTATTGCAGGGCTCCTATTACCATTACTGCAATGTGGAAAAACTTAAGAAAAGAAAATAACTAAGACGAAACATTTTAAAATTAACAAAATACAATTCTAAACTAAAAATTACTGATATTATTTGTTTTTCATAACTGGGAAAGGTACAAATAAAAATAAAGGTTGATGGTTTAATTGGGTCGAATTACAACATTAGAAATATATAAACTATGCTTAACCACGTGTTAATTCGGCCATATTCAGAAAATAATGGAACGTATTTATCACAGTCAATACCTAATTTAAAAGTCTATGAAGTCCATTTTTTGGATAAATTTAGACGTTTTCTTCAACACGCAATAATGTACTCGAAACACCCTGAAAGTTACTCCACAAGTCATTGTTCTATAAAATCCTAATTCTTTCTAATGATAAAACCATCACTTCTATTTTTTTTTTAGTTTGAAAAGACTAGTACAAAATAGAAAGTAATTTTTTATTTGAGATTATGAGGTATAATTATCAGTAAAATTTAAAAAGTAACAGGAACAATCATAACCACTAAATACGATTTCGTGTATTTTTATATCAATTTTCATTACCTTTTTATTTTAAAAACAGCATTTTCACTAGGTATTTCTGAAAAATTTCCACATTTTCTTATTCCTAAGATGTTAGAAGATAGTGAAAACTGGTCGGAGAAGGCAATAAAACAGTTTCAATTTTTAGTGCATGTCTGGAAATTTGGGCCATTCGTCCCACTGTGCGCCACTACCAGACGGAGAAGATTCCACGAATGCTGATCACGCTAGCGTGCCACGCCCCGTGAGAACGTAGCTTAAGTTTAAAAAATAAAACTTTTCTTGTGCATTACATTTTGAATTCTTAATGACCCGAGGAACTGCATACATACAAAGATGGCTCTACGTCCCGGGTAGGAACGAGACATCTTGCAGTTTCAACCACCAGTCGTCCCGTATATTTTCAACTGCTCTCGGATCCTCGGTCTACCAACCCTTCTCGGCACAAATAATTGTTCTTCAATAGGTTTTCTTACATATTTTCTTAGCCCTTCATCTCACAGTGAAAGTGCTACTCTAAGCAACCTTTACAGTTTTCAAGCGGTTTTTTTACACCCTACCTTTGCTGAACCAATACAATATAAATAATTTATAATTTTTAAAAATAGAATTTTCCCTTTACATTGTATTTTAAAACCTTAACTAGCTAGGAAATTGGTGTATTCAAAGCAGTTAACTCAATCGAAGGCCTTCACCGAGTCTAATGCAGTCCCTCCTTTCACTAAATCTACTTCATTATTGCTTTCCTTTTAGAGCGGCTCTTCCATCTATCTCAAAGTACCTTTCAAACTCTATATTCTCGGTAATACTTACAAAATGATTCTGAGAAAGGCCTGGTTCGGAAGAGTTTATTACGGAGAACGAAGCCAGCCTAAGTAGAGGATTTAATAATGCATGAAATGACATTGAGATGTAGAGGGAGAGGAAATGTTATGAGGAAATCGTAACACATTTAAAAAAGAATAAAATAATAGTTTAATGATACATACCACTTACGAAAATGCGTTTAATAATGATTATAGGTCAGAAGTGCATTGTACATACTAATAAATTAAAGTTACACTTAAGTACCATATATTGACAAGATATATATATATATATATATATATATATATATATACATAATACATCAGTTGGAACATGACTCATCGTCTCTAATTTATCCTAACCATCTCTGACAAATTCTGAACACCTCTAACCATCACTCTGTCCATCTCCAACGTCTCCTAAAATCCCTAGTCTCTGACTATCACACACTTTCTGAATTCAACACTCGATTTTGTTACATACGTACTAGTGAGCCAATAAGGTGTAATAGTTTTAATTTTAATTATAGCCGCACAGTGGGAATAGCCAACTAAAAAGAGAAAAATTAAATATCTCATACAAATTATCGTATCGAACTGGGATTGGTCTCAATCGACTCGTGGTAAAAAATTACATAATTTTATCATTTTTTCATACGAGGAGAAATAATTTTAGAAGAAGAAAAAATAATATGTTCAAAACATCTAAAAATTTGGGAATCGCCAGAAAAAGCCTAAATATTGTTTCATTGACAAAAAATGATGAATAAATAAATATTACTCATATTATATTCATAATAAACAAATATCGTCTGAATCATTATCCGCGATATGAGGTTTATTTGGTTGATTTAAATCTGGCATACCAGAATATTATTATTGTTGTCCATAATCATTTATAAAGAACAATTGAGAAAGCCACTTGGTAGAAAATTATCAACAAATTATATACTGATAAGAAGATATTTTTAATATGAAGTTTAAAAAAAAGGAAATAGAAATTACAGAATGTTTATGTCAGAAACTTTAAGCTAAAATTTTAAATCCAGCGATATTTAAATTAATGGGATATATACTTATGATCGAAAATTCAAATTAAATTAAAAGTTTCTTATCTTTTTCACTTAGCGGAAGATGCTTATTCTTAGGCTCGGGTATGGTTAAGTGTTATGGATGTCGCTCAAACTAAAAGCCACTTTCGTTTTGAATAATTAAATAATTTGGCTGTTACAGGGGATCACACCTACAAAAAAATATACTAAATAAATTTAATATTGTTCTTTTTTAGATATCTTCATAAAATTCATTTCTTCTACATTCTCTTAGTCACCACTTACTGTAAACATATTTTTAACATACGTTGCCATAAATTGAAAATAAATACATTAATAAATAATGATTGTTTGTAATTGAATGATTATTGAAAGGGTTTAGACATTCTTAACAGATGCTGATAATGTTTTTGTTTTTTTGTTTTTTTTTTTTGGCCGGGGTGAAATCCATGAACTTTTTAATATAATGAAAAAAGAAATTAGTAACGTACGTTAGTAATTTGTTTTTGGAAAAATCACTTTTATTTCTCACATTAAATTGTTACTACTAGCAGTCTGATTATTTTACTGAAAAAACACGGTGATGTACATGAAATTATTAAAGGTTTTTTTTTTTTCTTTTAAAATTTAGTTTAAAATCAAGGAACGGAAATTTGAAAAACCAACTCAGGTATGTATTCTAAAGTAGTGTGGTAACAACCTAGTATGCAGTAGAACATGAATAAGTAACTTTATTTTTAAAGATTTTTGGGTTTTCTGGAAAGCTAAACATCCATTTTATTTGAAAATGGCTTATACATCTAGACAAAAAAAAAAATCATTTGTAAAAAAAAAATAAAAACCCTGGAAAAAAGACCACCGGAGAAGTAAAGTTATACCGCATTGTGTAGCGACACAGCGACCACCAACGCTAACTCACTGACCGCCACCACATTCTGTTCACAGGTGCTCCATCCATAGCCCTGACAGCTCTACTACCGATGGGTGGTTCTGGTTGCGGCTTTGAACCATTGGTCAGCCTGACCGTCCATCAATGACTTATCGACTCGTTTTTATTTCCTCATTCCCTACAGTCATCAGGTATTTAGGGCCAGGGAGATTGGTTATGTGGGTTACCACCGCTTCAGTATTTACCATGGTTTCGCTTTTTATTTCCCATCAAATTTTAAAATTATTATTTCTTTGTACTTGAATATTTTGTGAAGTATACAATGTCTCAAAAATATTTCACCCTATTGATTTTATTTATTTTATGGGCAAAGTATTTACGTCATAATGAACTTTAACAAGGATATATGAAACGTATCAATTATACATAAATATTAGTTAATTAATATTAAAAACATATTTAAAATTGGATAGTAACCTTATAATAGGTGGATAGAAACCTTTTTAAATTAAAATTTAAAGTTGCTTGGTAGTATTTATTAAGTACTGCAGTATTTTATTTAAATTTATATTTCTAATTTTCCTAACAGTTTAGCGATTCGGGGACGTAAACACATTGAAAAGAATGAAAACAATATAAATGGGTAATTCTCCCACTATATACGAATTTGTGTCCCGAAGCTATTGTGGTTACTACATGAAATTTCTCGCTACACAACCCACTACGCAACTGCAAGGTACTACTTACCTTTTAAACGTAAAGTAGTTTTCCCATGGTTATTAATTTGTTTTCGTGGTTAAATTTGAATTCAAAACGTCAAATTCTATTTCCCTCATGTGTCCCATAACATGAGTTGGTAACTTTAAAGGTGAATAAGTTCTCCATTTCTGCAATTATTAACTTACTTTTTTTTCCTAATACCTCAGGTAAGCTGCAATATATTGACTTTTATAATTGAGACTAAGGCTAATTGCTTACAAAAAGAAGAATGGCTTCTAATGCCTGTGTATCATAGGGTCAATCTTTTTCCCTCACATTTTTTTAAAAAGCCCGTCAAAGCCTGACCAAGATCCATTCCATTACATTTCAGGCTGAAAACATTGCAGAAGCTTCCAGCCAAACTAAGGGTAACCAAAATTGCAACAAATTTCCTTGTCTCAAGTTCGTGTCAAATAAAGTGTTTGTATCGTGTCTTTTGTAATTCTATTTCCCTCACATAGTGATTTTTCTAAAGTTAGCTTGATTCTTGGTTTCGTTGGATTGACTTATATGTTTCCCTTGTAGTTCATAGCTCCATTTGTTTTTTTTTGTTTTTTTTCGTTTTTTGGAATGCGTGTGGTGCTGTAAATCTTAAATCAAACTCAAAATTCTACTTCCCTCACACCTAGAGTGAGAAAAATAGATTAAAATAGGAAAAAGGACTTTTTATGTATATTTTCACTGTTTACATTAATTTAATATAATATTCATTATATTAATCAAATGTTCAATTTCGAAGTTTAAATGTATATTATAATGTCTCACCATTTTTATTCAATTTTTATGTTTAAATGTTTAATTATTGTTAATTAATATCTTTCAATCAACTAGTTGATATCATACTCAATAGCAGTTATTTTGTACTACCTATAAAAAAATTATTATTTGAATAGAGAATGTTTTTTATTTTCTATTTTCTATTTCCCTCACTTCCATGATTTCTATCATGATCTTAAATTTGCATACATGCTACATTCTATGAAGGGATTTTATTTTAGGGATGATATTTGCTATTGCCATTAGAAGACCTTCATAAAGATGTTTACGAAGAAAAACTTTTTTATTACATAACTTTTTTCTAATGGAATCACAGTGTTGAAATACCGACAAAATAGTAGAATGGCCCAAAATAATTCAAAAATTGTAAATGATATTTTTTTTTCCAATATTTCACTATGCATGTTTATTTAAAAAAAAACAAAAAAAAAACACTTAAGTGAATTGGAGATATGATACATCCACTAGAGAAATTCTGGTTAAAATTATATCACACAAATCAATAAATATACCATAGGTGGAGGTTTGCAGTGTCTAACTAAATTATACTGTCATATGCACTTGGAATTTGAAAACCAATCATATCCATAGAAGGCCAGTGGAAATAGGTGTAAAGCAATAGGTCCTTTCTATAAATGTGACTGGCATTTCTACCATTAGAAAACAAACATCAGTTAATATATTATCTAGAAATGTCTAGGAATATATGAAACCTATTTTCAGCAGGAATGGCCAAAAAAAAACTATCGTCAATGCTGGGGGTAACAAAATCAATACAGGTAAAATTATTACATTAAACTAAAAACAATAAAATTTCCTCAAAACAATAAAATGAGCCGAAATCTATAAGGTAAGCAGGACACAGAATACCATAGCTTTTGAGTTAAAGTTAACGCATTTGCCAACAAAGAGTGTAAGAAAGTCTAATTGAATTTTTTTCAATCCAGAAATCGTTATATAACAATATAAAATATCAACATGAAAGCTGTCTATATCTATCCTAAAATATACAGAAGAAAAGCTTAATTTTTTTCTTAATAGGATACGATAGAACTTGGATTTGTTTATGTATAATCTACTGCGATTCTCAATTGACATTTTAGAATTAAAATAATCAAATTACATATATAATTAATTAAATTATAGTTAATTAATGATTGTTCGAATTAAACAAAGTTTAGTGAAAGTAAGGGTTTTAAATGTTACTTAATTCAAACCAGTATAGCTTCTAACCGGTAGCCCCTTGGGACAAATTTTATATAATGCAAATATTTTACTTTAAGCTTTTGATTAGGAAATTGTCGGCAAATTTTCGATCCAAGTATTAGAGTCAGAGATCAGCCAGCAGATCAAGGTATTTGGATAAATTTTCCTTTTTTTTTTTTAGAGCTGAAATCCGATGGGAATTAATCCTAGTTCGATTCAATATAGAAACTTTATAAAACCCACAAACCACCTGCGATGGATATTTCAAATACAATTTAAATATTTTCAATAGTCCCTGGAGAGTCCTCTAATCCACAGTTGGAATTAGCATATTCACCTGTAGCCGGCTGATTGCAAATTTTCCCAGCAACAGGGAGATTTTCCGAGACAGCTCTTTGTTTAAGAATTCAATGGCTGAGGCATTTTCATTTTAAGTCGAGGAAAATCCCCCTTTCTCCCTGTCCAATCTTCATCTACCCTCAGCTAACCAGATTTTAGTCTCGGCCTATCTCATATATGTGGACTGTTTATAGACAGCTTATAGAAATAAAACTCCTGATAAATTAAACCTAAGCAATTGGAATGAGGAATCCTGAAACACTAATAACTATATATTATTTCATATTAAAATGTCCCTTATATCCCTGTGTGACTTTTATAGTTGGCCTATATTGATAATTAAATATTTCGGTCTATCCCTCGTGGTATTATACAGGGTGTCCAAAAAAAGTATCAGCTATTTGTTACTTCGATAAAACAAAAACTACTTGAAATAAAAAAAAAAAGTTTATTGTTAATTATTACAATATAAAGTGGACAATTATTTGGAAAAGATGATGCTATCTGAATGGTGACCGTTATACTGCTGGCACTCTTCTAATCGGGAACGAAGATTGGCGATCACATGCTGACACATAGCTCTCGATATTGCTGTCAATTCTGACCTGATGTTTTGCTTTAATTCGTCGGATTATTCTCATAGACCTTACTTTTAAGGTATCCCCATGCAAAATAGTCAAGTGGACTAAGTTCAGGGCTTCTGGGAGGCCAGTTGATGTTAACCCTCCGCGAAATGACCTAATTAGGGAATAATTCTTTTACAGCTTCCATTGCTTGATTTGATGTATGGCAAGTGGCCTCATCATGTTGAAACCACGTTCTTGAGTTTTTGGGCACCCAAAAAGAGTATCGGGTATTAGTTACTTCGATAAAACTAAAACTACTTCAACAATTTTGATAACATACTTTTCAGTGATGAAGCAAACTTTCATCTGAATGATCATGTCAATAAAGAGAATGGTCGGTACTGGGCAGATGAAAATCGGTGACGAAAGCATGAACGACCCCTGCACAACCAAAAAGTCGTTGTTTCGGCCGCTATGTCTGCCAGGGGTGCATATAAATATAAATTATTAGGGTTTCTCAGAGATTGTGTTATTATTTGAATCATCCCTACTAATGTTAGAAGTTTATTGAGCATGAGTTGTGTTGCTTTTCTTAAAGAAGAAACCTTTGATACTTGACAAACGGAGTATTAATTTAAAAAAACTTAAAAATTATATTTTAAAAAAGTAGAGCGCTAAGGAAAGTCTGTATTAAACCTTAATTAAATCAATTAGGATTGATGAATTAAATGCCACTTCTATTGAGATTATTTTATTTGAAAACTAGTTTCGAATGCTAAACATTCATCTTCAGTTCTAAAACATACAATAAAATTTTCAACACATCAGTACTATGTTACATAGATTAAATATACTAAGGTTTTTAAAAAGATAAGACAAGAAATCAAGCATAGGCACTCACCTTCGAGGTAACTAAAACACTGAATTTGTGAGAAGTAAAAGGGGGGGCAGGTAGGTTAAGTTTTAGATTTACAACGGGGTTTCCCTTATGACAGCATGATATACCGGCTTTTAAATATACCGCTAAATGAACGAAATTTTAACAAAGAAATACAAACGATTCACACTATAGCTAACAACAACGGATACAGTAAAACCACAATCGATAATATTTTAAGAAAACAAATACATATAAAGACTATGAATAATATATACAAAACACCCCCAGAGGATAAAGCTACCCCTAAAAAATATATTTTGATACCATACTACGGCCCAATATCCGCTAAAGTCGGGAAAGAATTAAAAAAATTAGGTTTAAACCCTGCATTTAAAATAGATAAGCCATTGTCCTCATACTTCCCTTCAACGAAGGACAAAATAGACCTTTTCCAAAAAAGCGGCGTATACGAATTAAAATGTAATGACTGTGAAGCAAAATACACGGGAAAAACCGGACGATCAGTAAATCAAAGAGTAAATATAAGAGCATACACTAATAAGACCCAAAATTCCAATTTCGCTATCCATCTAAATGAAAATAACCACAAATTTAATAAAGACTCGGGAGTAAAAATATTACATCAAGTAGAAAATAGCCTAAAATTAAATACTTTTGAATCACTAGAAATAATAAAATCGTTTAAAACCGATCCAGATTTTTGTTTAAATGATCAGATTAACATATCCAATAGCCCCATTTTAAATTTATTTCCCATAGGAACGAAAAAACCCAATGAGTCATAAGGGAAACCCCGTTGTAAATCTAAAACTTAACCTACCTGCCCCCCCTTTTACTTCTCACAAATTCAGTGTTTTAGTTACCTCGAAGGTGAGTGCCTATGCTTGATTTCTTGTCTTATCTTTTTAAAAACCTTAGTATATTTAATCTATGTAACATAGTACTGATGTGTTGAAAATTTTATTGTATGTTTTAGAACTGAAGATGAATGTTTAGCATTCGAAACTAGTTTTCAAATAAAATAATCTCAATAGAAGTGGCATTTAATTCATCAATCCTAATTGTATTGATCCTTCTATATCATCATGCGTACCTCAACTTAATTAAATCATACATTGAAAAGCATAATTTTTATTATTAGGTTTCATTCCTTCAATTATTGACAGGAACAGTGAGAATCGTCACTAACTGAATGAGTTTAAGGATAGGAGCTGAAGACATCCTATATCGAAGGCTAACGTCTTTCCAGCATCTAATGGCCCCAAACTCCTCCTAATGAAGTTTTTTCTCCACTTTTTTTTTCCTAAAGTCGTTGACGAACTTTATTAATGTTCCTAATTAGGGAAGTTTTTGCAAGCTTTTGATGATCTGTGATTAAAGTTCTAAAGCTAGTTATAAAGGGAAAAATCTTACTTTAGTTCTTCCATTTTTAATTTTATAAATCGTAGATTTTTTTGTTCATTTAGACCGCTCATTTATCCCACACTTATATTATTTGATTTTTTACAAATCATTTACAATCAACAGCTTCATTATGTACCTGATAGAAACTTTGGACTGTGCACATTGCATCGCGAATAAAATGAATTAAATGAATAAAAAGCTTCTAAACGTAGTTATGATAAATAGAGCCTCTTTTAGTACAATTACCTATTGAACGTTATTTTAAAAAATTGTAATTTTGTTAAACATAAAAAAAAAAAAATAATTAGTGTGTATTAACTTGAAAATTGATAAAGGAAGAAGATTGAAACAATACATGGAAACATTTTCTAGAAAGTTAGGAAAATTCGGACGCAAATATAGTGATAAATTCCATGAATCTACTTTAAATGTAAATTTTGATTTGATTTAAACATCTCACCTACTAATCACTGCACGCAACTCCTGAATGGGGAGCTGCTAATGGTCAAATCGAAACAAAGGTACTAGCCAATGGTGGATCTCAATGCTTAAACTATAACCGGATCATTACTCCATTGCTCGTATCCTTTATCCTCAAGACATCAATGGCAACCCTTCCCTTCCAGCTTGAATAGTTTGAATGTCCCATATTGACCTACAGAAATCAAACAGAAACGTGCATAATGAACCAATACAGATTTTGACATTGAATGCCAATAAAGACAGACCTAAAATCATAAATTAAATGGTTAAATGGTTACCCAGAATATTATTTAGCTATGGATCGCTACGGAAACATCTTTCAAATACAGCTCTAATGCAAACTCTTTGCTATAAGGATTATGGTTTCCCCAAGTTTGAGGAGTTAGTACACTGCGTATTACCGCAATAGATTCTATTGATAATTTAAAATCTATGAGTTTAAAACATACCAATTATTTTAAATACAATGCATGTATTTAAAAAATATGTAATTCAGTTATTTTGAAATCGTTTGAAACAAACTTTACGTAATTTTTAATAAACAACTTTAAAAAAAATTAAAAAAAAGAAGGTAATTTATATCTAAGCTAGTCTTCATAATTTAAAAGTTGTCAGTGAGTTCCCTTTAAAAAATACCAAGTCCTCAATTTTTACTTTCTATTAATGTTTTAATTTTATTATCCTATTTTTACGAACACATCGGTTACTTCAGGTATTTTTCTTCTGATATTAAAGACTCAATCGTCTATATTTACATGAGAGGGAAACGTAAAATGTTATAAACGTAGGCCTGTTATAAAAAGAGGAACTGGCTATCATTCATTCACTTTAAGTCAATTTCATATTTTCATTACAGTAACAATTATTATTTACTCAATAGCCGTATCTACTTTTTATTTTTAAATTTATATATTCCTCATCTGATAGAACAAAGCCGCAAATGTAAAAAATGAAGCTTTTTATAGAGGAAAACTGAAATAAAATACATTCAACCAACAATAGGTACAAGCAATATTCATATAAATGCGGAATGGCCAGGCTAAAATACCGTCGATGTTTCTACAGATATATTCAGTTTTTGGGAGCATGCCTGACTGAGTAATATTTTTTACCCAATTTCACAGACACTTCGTTGTTCCACCGGACGAGCGGTATGTTGCTATTACTTTCTTTCTATATTAAAAATAAAAATATATATTAAACATAGACTCCATTACAATTAACTTATCTCTTTGTTTGACATGGAAAAATTCTTCTTTAGATGTACATTTGGAAAAATGTTTATTTGGTCATTTAACCATAATTCTGGATTAGTATTATACGATTTTATTATTTATGATAATTCATAAATATTTAATTTTAGGATATTTTCTACTTATTTATGAACCATTAGAAATTATAAAATCGTTTAAACCCGATCCAGATTTTTGTTTAAATGACCAGATAAACATTTCCAATAGCCCCATTTTAAATTTGTTTCCAACAGGAACGGAAAAATCCAATGAATCATAAGGGAAATCCCATAGTAAACCCCAAAAATTTAACCTACCTGCCCCCTCCCACGATGGATATATTTCAGAAATCCCTTAGATCTCCTGAAGTGAGTACTAATGTTTATTTCTTGTTTTACATTTTGAAAAACTTAAGTATATAGAATCCATGTAACAGTACTGATGTGTTGAATATTGTGTACGTCTTAGAACTGATGATGAATGTTTAGCATTGGAAACTACTTTTCTAATAAAATTCTAATAGAAGTGGCAATTAATTCCCCAATCCTAGTTATATGGATCCTTCCATACTATTACGCGTACCTAAAATAAAAAATGTATAATGAAATGGTACTAATTTCTGTCCGCATTAATTTATTTAGTGATTCAGGTTAGGCAATTGGAGATAGTAACTTTATTACTTCATGTTGATATGAAAAATTGTTCTCTTATTATGTAATTAATAACTAATTTTGTAAATGTTAGATTAAATTAAGATGAATCGATGTTTGTATAATGATTAAATAATTATGAATTGCAAACTATCTCCAACTATCGACTTTGGTCATCCATTCTTGATACCGATTCTTTTCTCAAGAAAAAAAAAATATTAACAGAGGAATTATAAACATTGACACGCATACAAAAAATAAAATGATTAATTTAAAAAAAAGAATTGACATAAATATGAAAAAAAAACAAAAAAACAATCTATTAAATATAAAAAGTTTTATTATTTTCCGGACACCCGATATCTTATAGTCCCGAATAAAAACTGTTTCATAATAATAAGACAAAAATTGGAAAATATTTTTTTTTAAATATCCAACTAATCGTGTAGAGAACTTTCTTCAGGAACTGTACTAAATTGCCGATCCTAAAGTTGCCCTATAACAAGTTGAGCAGTATAAGCTTCCGTAATTTCTCGCGTTGGATTCAATCAAGAAGCCTTCAAAGTTTCAGCAGGACCATTTGCTAGAGAATGGACTTGAAATAAGTAAGTTCCCACTAATAAATAGACTAGTAGTCACGACTCGAAAAAAAGTTTAGTTTAATGAAGTGTTCTGTGTATCTCATGGACGTTTCAGAACCTTAATCAATAGAACTAGTAATTAGTAACACAGTCAATATTTCCGTTTTACCACTCTAAGACGGTAGTTAACCTTTGAAACTAAACTCAAGTACCCTACTGTTTTGTATTATACAAAATAATTGAATAAAAAAAAATATTATCAAATTATAATTCAAAGCATTTACAAATATTTTTAAATATTAAGTAGTAAGCCTTTGAACATTTCGTTATTTTTTGCTGCTAACATTTCTTTACGTGGAATTATTAAATATTAAAAGCTCTATTCCGTTGAAACGTAGATTTTAAATGCAAATATTATAATTCCCTTAACTTTTTATGCTATGATTGTTTTAGTTTTGGTTTTTTTTTGTTTTCATTTTTTAAATTTTAATATATTAGAATTCCTTATTTATTATACTTACATATATCTTAAAAATTTAAAAAATATTTTTGGTCCTTATCTGTTGTATAGAAAAGGTAACAGAGCCTTGCCGAACAAGGAAAAATCTGTCAGAAAAGAAAGAGAGAAGTAAGTGGAAGGAATGAATGATTTAAGTTAGAATAAAATTCCAGTGTGCTAAGCTCAGTCGAATGCTTAAGCCACATCCAGGAATTTCCCAGTAGTGTATGATCTTTCTTACAGTGGAACTAAAATACAGTCTGTGACGAACTGGTGTTCAGGTAGTACCACAGTGATCGATTCTTGCGCCTTTGCTAAACACCATTTACACTCACGACATACCCACTAACACTAAAACAATATCGTAAATGACACAGCATAACACACAAATACGCATAGTACAAAATCACATCAATACTTCATAAAAAAAATTTCAAAACAAAGTCTACGGACATATCAACAACTTAATACTAACCATGGACTCAAGAAAGATGCCAGAGAATACCCGACGAAAAGAAGTTGGTTGAGAAATTTACTCCGTCAATTAATATCATGTTGGGAGTAACTACCGCTCGGTGCTGACATATCTCCACCTGCTATGCCAGTTACCTCGTATAACACATCTGCTTGTTGTCACAGGATAAGTGACCGGTTTGAATTTTAAAATTAAAGAGAAACACAATTATTTTCATGGTAATATTATATGAATGGAATCTTTCTGATCTATATTGGACTTGTGTAAGATAAACTGTAATATTTATTCAATAAAATCTTTAAATTTAATATTATGAGTATACAGTTTTCATTTAATATCTTTATCCTATTTATCTACAAAATCTATTATTGGTAAAAACGAACTTAAAATTAAGAAATAAGCCTCCTAAAAGGCTTGAGTTTGCTAAAGGAGTTTCATTGAAGTTAATCTTAGAATTTGCTTAGGCCGGATAACCTACCCACCCCAGCCGCTTACCCAACCATTTTAGATAGGTTTTCTCAGTAGGTCCATCTTAATGGAATGCTCTGAAGGACTATATCCGGTATCCGGTATCTTCTACTACAGGTAGAATAATACGCGTTAGCAGAATAATGTTTAAACATTTTTAAGCTATGTAGGATATACAATTAGTTGTTAATATTTAAAGTTAATGTTAATAATTAGTCATCAACAATTATATAATTAATAAAATAAATAAAAACAATTGTTCACGCCAATCGGCGCTCTTTGTAGATACATTAAATGAAATTACTTAAATGAAACATTAATTAAATTAAGTGGTTAGTACCTAACACTATTCACGCCATCTAGCGAAATTTTAATGGATACTAGCCTTTCCATGTTTACAATAACCAGCTGAATGCCTTATCTCTCCCGCTAATCCTTGCTGGAACTCGCTCACTTTTTCGTCACAAGCCAACCTAGCAGGACTCAATTTTCTTATGCCCAAGGCCTTTGCCTTCCATCATTGTCCAAGGCTTTTCTTTCCTCAGTATAATTCGTCCAAGACTAAAAATAGTCGTCCACATCTTACCTTAAAGTGTTTTGTTTCATTTTCATGTTATTTTCCATCAAAGACATTATATTTCCTATTTTACTTGCAAATGAGTGTTAAAAAGCTAGAAGATTTCTAAACCGATTCACGCAGCACACAGAAACAATTAATTCTCAGGTGGATTTTGTAGATGAATCTACTTGCCCAAAGAGGTTCATAATAAACTCTTCATTGGATTAAAATGCAAAGAAAAAATTATTGTTTAATAGAAAATAAAGGAAAACTGTCAATAAAGTGACACCAGATCGGAGAATCTTATGATATTACATTTATTTATTATTATAATTTAGGATTTTATTTTATTAATTTTCAATGTAACGTTTAAGACTCAATGATAATGAACTTAGAACACAATTTTGCTATTAGCTTCTGAATGCAGATGGATTAAACAATACCACTTTTTGAGATGAATTTTATGGACAGATAAGTCTGTTTTTACAGGGGAAGGCATTTCTACTGTTCCATGTAGAGTATCGTTAGTTATTCATCTTTGCATTGCTGTCGAATAGTTTTTGTATTGTAGTCGAAAATCATAGTTTGCCCAACAGGTTGAATGATAAGATTACTAAGATTTGTTACAAGATATCCTACCACAACATCATCATGATATTCCACCTAAGTTCGGCAAAATATGTTTTTCCAACACCATGGTGCTCCTCCACATTATTCGAAAACAATACAAATATAAACCAACGATATAAATGGATATGTAGAAATACCTTCCCATGTAAAAACAGACTCATAAATGTAATAACATAAGATGCTCTGATCTGGCGTCACTTTATTGACAGTTTTCCTTTATTTTCTATTAAACGATAATTTTTTCTTTGCTTTTTAATCCAATGAAGAGTTAATTATGTTTAAAATTCACATTTCCATTAAGGGATTGTCATAATGTTTTATTTACAATAGTAACTGATTTGTATGCCAAATGAGAACACCATGTTTTTTTTTTGTCAAAAGTAAATTTCTCCATGAAATCGAAACAAAATTATTACGTTTAACATATCATTCGGAAGCTTAAAAAGAGCGTTGAAGTAATATAAGACATTGTGACTTTCCCAAATAAGGAGAAGATCAAGCTGTTCTTTAGATACCAACTTTGTAAAATTCAAGGTTATAGGTACTCAACTATTATAGAAAATTTAATGCTAAATTCGAAAATGTGGTCAAAATTTGAATAAATTTGGAAATATTTAAGCAAAATGGAGATAGTACCACTTTTATAGAAAAAAGCGTGGTTTCTTAAAAAAAGTCGTTGTTTTATCATATATCTGCAACGGATTGGAATAGAAAGGTGAGATCTTTGGCATTTTGGTACATGTTTGATGTAGTTTCACCCATTTTTTTTTTTTTTTTACATTATGAGATACTCACCCTGTATACTGTCCTTTCCCTTTCAATTTCTGAGGAACTTCCGCTTCTTTTGGAATTAAATATGTACCATTGATGTGTTTACACTAAACATACGATAAACAAAATAAGATAAAAAACATTAAATTCAATTATGTTTCAAAACAAATTGTTGGTAAACAAAATCAAGCATAACCAAATTTACAATATGAGAAAAATATAGTGTTTTTTTTTTTTAAGTCATTAGTATTGTGTAGACTGATATCCTTTTTCCTTTTTCTATTCCGAACTATTTTAGATGTAACACACATAGAAAAAAAATATTATCAAAAGAAGCACAGTATAAAATCTTATGTTACACTACGCCCCAAACCATACATTTTATAAATTTAATTCTTTAAATTTTTATATAACTTGGAAATTAGAATAATCTTTAAATATTAAAACATTTAACACTTTTTCGATAAAACTTGCTTTTACCAAATGAGTGCACAACACCATCGATATGAACTATTCTTGATGAGTTTGTGAAGCCATTAGACAATTTAAAAAAGAACTCATTAAAAACGGTAATATGTTGTGAAGCTGAAACTCTAAATTATAAATTATGATATGTCCCTTAATAACTTCCCCACTGTAGCAGGCCAACTTTGGGATTTCTTCTATACATTCATCACTCAGCTTCCCTCGCTCGAATGTCGAAACACTCTCGTTATTACAGTTGAAGGCAGGGGATCTTTCTATTATGTGTAACATTTACGGAAACCTAATGGCTTTGAATGTTCAGCTTTAAAAGTTTTCATATGATAACTCCCCTTTTATGGTATTATTTACTCAATAGCTACTTTTTATGATTATGTCTTCTGAAAGTGAAGCGAAGCTTCACGAGAAGAGTATCCGAGTTTACAGAGCAGTCCTTTTATATTTTCTCAAAGCTGCAATGTGGACGTTGTTTTAGCCCGATTAATTGAAAATTGCTGTATTGCTTTACATTTTTCGGACCAGATAAACCTTTTAGATTACCTGGTTTCAAATATTATAATACATAAATATATAAATCTAATAAGGTTCTTGAGGTTCAATCAACAAAATGATGATGTTTCGCGAATATATTCTTGTCATAATCATAATCTACAGTGAAAAAACAGGTTACAATAAAATTATATAAATCCAGACGTAAAACTAAATAAAAACTGAAAAAAAAGTCTGAAATAATTTTAATTATGGATAGTAACCAAGAAGAAAGAAGGGAGTATGAGAGGAGAAATAGCTTAGAGGGTCAGGTTTTTTTAGGATGAAGGAAGTTAAATTAAAATGTAGAAAGCTATCGAGCATGAAATCTATCGATTTTATTAAAACATTCTTAGTTCTACAACTAAAACGACGGGTCAAATGACCCTTATCGGAGTTTTTGTCAGAAGTTCTAGGAAACAACGTTCATTACTTTGCTATTTGACTTTTCAATTTTTGTTAAAAATATAACCAAAATAGTTTTTATAAATCCACTCCATTGCTGTTGCTGTTTTTTTACCAGGAATTTGTAGTGGAAAAAAGTATACATGAAATGTCGGTAGTTTATTGTGAAACACGTGAATAAGTCCCTCAAAACCGACTCATGTTTCCCACTAAAATATTTCAGGAGAAAAAAATAGTAAAACTATTTTTATTTAAAAATATTTTTTTTTTTTTAATTAATTCTATATCGCCCTTACAACTGCTAAGTATCGAATGTGAAAACACACGGTTATCGCATTCGGTCTTTAGTAATTCGTTACATTGATTTGACACAATCAAATAGTTTTTATAATATTGATATAAATTATAATATTAATAATCGGTTTGTCAATAAATCACCGACTACAAAAGCAGTCAACTAGTCAGATTTACCACCAAGTCACCGGCTAGTTGGCCTATCTCTAGTAGTTATGTTTTTTTATATCCCTCATTAAGACTTATAAAGCAAGCCGAAATATAGGCACTCCATTAAGTTTTATTTTGTTTTGCTTTAATGTGTTTCTTTTGCAACCTTATTGCATTCTTTAACCTGTTCGGTTTGTGACAGAAGAATTTGCTGTTTTTTTTAAAAAAAAAATTATAAAACAACACTATCTGACGACCATATATAATATTGCAGTAGATATGTAAATATAAAAATATAATCTTACATTTTGGTTGGATGGCTAGAAGAAACAGTTCAGCGTAGGTAATCAGGCCGCCCTGACACTCCTGACCAGACGTGCTCAACTTTGGAACTGACTGACACACATTGTTTGCGAAGACGAGGTACTGTTGTTTAATGAACTAATATAGGAATACCGTTGGGCCACAGTGCGCTGGCATATTGACAGTCAATTAATTTTTTTTTTTTTTTTTAAAGTCGGCCAAATTGCTGCCCGCGCGCCCGCCGGAAGGATGAATAACGCAATTCGAACTAATTGCATATGAAAATTAAACAATAATATCTGAAAATTCTATGCGTTTTATAGGTATCTACTATATCAAAAGTACCTACTTAACACAACAAAATCTAAACTGTTACTTGTTAGTTTGTTGATAATTATTTTTGTGAGTATTTCTTTTAATAATAATATCGATCCTTCACGTCCTGAATAATCATTACCATTACTTTATTTATATTTGCTGAGAGGTTCATTAACCCCAAAACCAGTGTTATAAATATAAATAAATTTAATTTAATAACTTCTATAGATAGGAGTAAATCATTATTATTTTTAAAATGTTAAAAAAAAAAAAAAAAAAAATGAATGGATCCTTTTAATCATGTCACCAATACTTCAGTCACGATCCTAGCATTTCTGCTTTGAATATGAATGAATAATTATTAGACCAGTATTTTTTTTTTCTTTTTTGAATTTATTGAGCTTTTCATAGCATTTTTCAATCAATTTCATATTAAGTAAATACAATATCGTATAACTCATATTCAATGCAAAAGGCTGGCCTTAAAACATAAGACCCACTGACCTAGATAATGAGACCTACAATAAACTTTCCCTCCCTAAAAAAAAAGATAGTGAGCCTTCTATTAATTTACGAATCAGACTGACCGGAGCCTTGTTTTCTAAATATGGACGATTTATTGCAGATCTGGGGAGGCCACAACCGCAGACCCAATTTATAACTTGTTATGGCCGAGCCTTCGCGGTCCTCAACTCTTTCAAAACAGGAAAATTTTAAACTTTTAGGTCGTCATAAAAATAGTGAGTAGTGAATTAGTCGGATGCTGTTTCACCCTCCCCCCCCCCCCTTTGATCAATAAAGTACTCTAAAACTTCGTGGATTCATTTAAAAGATACTACAAATATCGTAAAAACCTAAGTGATTGTTATATATGTAAATAATATTGTGAACATGTATTTTCTACAAACCAGAATCCCTTTAATCTACCATTTTATAAATACGTCTCAAACAATGAGTATATTTCCTAAACAAACTTTAAAATTAATTTGTCATAACAACTTAAAACTTCAAAGAAGGCAAAATTCGAATAAGTTGAGGGTGATATAGAAGGATATATACAATCAGGATTGATGAAATGATTGTCACTAATATTGGAATTATTTTTTTAGAAAATTAGATTCGAATGCTAAGCATTCATTTTCAGTTCTACATACAACATTTTCAAAACTTATGCACTTTGTCACATGGATTTAATATACTAAAGTTTTCAAAAATGTAGGACAAGAATTCAGAAACATAAGTACATAGTGGAAGAGAAAGGGCCAGATCAAAAAAAAAAAAAAAATAAGAAATAAGTTAAATAAATAAAAAAAATACCTACCTGGCTTTTCCACTATGGATATATTTTAGAAGCATGTTGGATCTCCTCAGGTAAGTACCAATGTATTTGATATATTGTCTGGCATTTTAAAAACGATATATAATATAGGAGAATATATAATCCGCGTAACCAATTTTGTATGTTTTAGAACTGAAAATGAATGTTTAACATTCGAATCTAATTTTCTAATAAAATAATTTCAATTTAAGTGTCAATTAATTCACCAATCCTCAATATTCTAATAATTCCTATGCCGTAAATAACATGGCTATAATATATTTAACTTTATGTTTAAATATATGATTTACGTTTCAATAATAATCAACTCTGCCAAAGTTTCTAGAATGCTTGAGCTACAACCGGAAATACTCTTATTTATTTATTTATAATTAACGTATAATCTTTCCTCCAGTGCCACTGCAGGAGTTGATAAGGTAGAAAGACTATCACCAACTTCCCAACAAACATGTTAAACACTAACCATAACAGACAAAATACAAAGATTTAAACTGAGACCCACGCCCTTACTCGCTTAGGTATCGAAAAGATTTAATCAATTATCAAATGGACAGCAATTGCGCAATATCCTTCAGTATTCGAAAATCGTTAGATCCTGTAAGATCTCAGAATAGTATCCTTTGGTATCCCACAAAAAGTATTAAATAAGAATAGAGAGTGTCCTTTGTAAATCGTAATAATAAATTTAATTCTCAATAGGTCTAGAATTAATTTGTCGGGAAGTAGTGGCCAAGGATATACATATTTTGGGCGTCAAACGTCGTTAGATCCTGGCAGATCTGAAACCTACTTTTTTTTTACTGACTTTGAAATCCCCTCATCGAAACCGTAGCTCTAAGTTCAAAGCCTGTTTCGAAATAACGATCTAATAAAATGCAATCCAGAAAACTATATTATATTAATTCAAACTCTTTTATAGAAAAATCATGTATCCAACCTGTCGTACGTACTTATAGTATTTTCTAAAATATTGTTACGGGCCAGTGGGTGTATAACTAATTAAACTACAACTAAACATTAAACAGTCATTGAAGAAGAAGATGATCAGGGATGCCTCCAAAGAGGAATACCACATCTAAGCAGAATTACTTTAATACGTGCCAACGTTTCGATCCTCTTCAGGGCTATAATGAACAAAACACTAAATGTGACAAAAATAACAGACCGATAAACAGATGACAAATGGAATACAGAATGACATGGTTAAAAAAACAATATTCAAAAAAACGCTTTAAAAAAACATATACGTAAATCAGTAAAGGTACAAAGCACCAAGGTAATATTGAGGACAAGAAAGGAATGTCAAGGGGAATGAAAAAAAATAATGTAAGGGTAATGGATAGAAGGATAATAAATAAACAATAAACATAATACAGAAGAAATGTAATGTAAATAAAAAAAAATAAAAATATAGAAATATGAGAAAGAGCGATGGAAATAATGTAAAAGTAATCAAAAATAATAAAAAGAGGCCATAAGATAACAAAATAACAAATAACTAAATGTATCTCTTTTTATTCTGTTCGTTTTTGTGGCAGCTTGTAATATTTATTCTATAAAAAAATTAAAAAATTTAAACAAAAATAATTATAAAATTCACTTTTTGTTGTTTCTCTAAAGATCTTCAGAAAAAGGCAGTAATCCTCAACAAATATTACGTCACATATAAACTTATTCGTAATTATTTTTATGTTACAAATGTTACTGGCTATATCAGACTACATACCAATTATATGATTAAAAAATTCCATAACCACTCAAACGTATTCATCCTCAACTTGATCTCCTAGTATTTGATAGGACTTCAAAGCGTTTTACTAAAATAAAACTTTTATTACCTTTTTGGACAGTTTATTTTCTAATAATTTATATGATATTACTTGAGATATGCATGATGATATAATAGGATGATTATAATTAGAATCGATATATTATTTGGAATTCTAATTGAATTATTTTTATCTAACAACTAGTTTCGATTGTTAAACATTCATCATTATGTTGGAAAATATAAATATTTATATTTGAAAATATAAAAAATCCATAACATCAGGACTTGTTTACACAGATAAAAGCAGACGTATCATTCAAAACTCTTTTTCATTTTGCCTCTTTACGTGAGTGCCAGCATATTTGATTTGTTGTCTTACATTTTTGAAAAAAAAATAATACATATTATCTATGTAGCCCAGTGCTTATGTTTTGAAATGTTTAGACCTGATAATGAATGTCTAACATTTCAAAGTAATTATCCAATAAATAGTATCCCAGAGAACTCGCGAATTAAGGCGTGTCCCAGGTTTAAATCCCATCTAGGTGGGTTTAATAAATTTTGACCTTCCCACCATGGCTGGAATAGGTTCGTAACCTGTAGGATAACCCGTCAATAAAGAATTCCAATAGAAGTGAAAATTATTTCATTAATTCTAACAATATGATGAATTCAAAGTTCCACTAATTTATTAGTGGTATTTTTATACAGTTGTAACAATCAATAAATATACTTTATCTTTATTTTTATTTTTATTTTTTTTACTTTTATTTAATTATTTAATTAAAATTTTGTTCATTTTTATAAATTTAGTTTTGTGAATTGTAATTATTCGTAAGAAACTTTTTTCTTAAATAATAAATAAATAATATTCGATTAGAAATGAAGCTGAATTAAATAATTAATTCACTGCCGAAACAGAGTTTCATTGAGATTATTAGATTATTAGGGGAGGCTTAAGATTTGAGTAGCATAACCAAGTTCTCCTAAAAGAGTTTCCGTAAAAGCAGTATCCTTTGAGGATTTCCATTCCTGCCTAAATAATTCAACAAAGGGAAGAAAAACAGAAGAACTAAAATAAGAACCGGAGACGTCTCGAACGGATTGGATGGAAAGAAAACAGGGAGACTCTAAACTGACTCCGGAGATATTGCAGCTAAGCCTACAGATGGAAGGTAAATATTTCCACTCGGCTCTAGGGGATCGTTCTCAGGACACTTGATATTTTTGGAAATATGATTTTCCTGGTACGTTCTAAATTCTCACAAAGTTTTCCTTGCATGTACAAGTTTTTCTACTTATTGGATTTTATTTTGTTTATTAAATATTTGACAAATTGAGGCCAGAAAGTTATTGTAGTTATGGAATTGAAAAAACAAATAAAAGTTCTAAGGTTTCGATCATAGATTCTTTGAATATTCCTGCTTTTTTTAATTTTGTTTTTCAATAACACCTAAGTTTTGCCAAATATCTATATTATATCATACATTATACATACACACACATATATATATATATATATATATATATATATTAGGATATATTTTATTAAAAGTATACAATATTAAAAAAGCATTGCTGTAAATATTAAGGTAACAGCGAAATGAAAAAGCTACGTTCGATTTTTAAATGGATCAGAGAGACAAAGCTATATTCGCTTACTAAAAGTGCAATGTAAACTAATTTTAATTTTAATAAATGCATTATAAGCTTAGGTCAACCGAAAACTAAGACTTTCACATTCGATCCTTTCCAAACGTTTAACTCTAAAACTTAAAAAAAAACACTTATACTTACTTACTGAAACATATTTGCACATACGCTTCGCAGACGAAAAACATTCAAACAAAAATCGCAAAAGCACCATGATACGTAAGCAACGTAACTTTACAGACTGGCCTACGCATAACAGTTGACGAACAAATACGAAACTACTACAAACGATTCCACGATAAACTACATGGACATCCTATTCACTAATAAAAACATGACCACAATACATATTCCCGACAACACCCAGAAAAGGCTGAAAAACAGATGGATAGGAGATATTTTAGACCAGAATAAAAAATAAAGACTGGAAGTTTCGCTGGGCTCTGCTTCCCCTCATGCCTTTCACGCTATTTTCTGTCTCGCAAGTGTCACAGGTTGTCTAATAGTAATTTACAGGGGTAAATAGATATATAAAGTAAAACAAAAATGTATAGGTCATTTAATTTATTTTGTGAATAATCGAACATTGTACACCAAGTGATTATGAAGGTTAAGTTTAAACTTATTATTGAGACTTTAGATTTACTATATTCGCTGTGGTTTCAAATGCATATAGTTTGCCTTTTAAAATTAACATTCTTATATATTTAATCAGTATTACAAGACCAAAACGAAAACCTTACTACCACTACTGTTAAGATATTATTAATATTCATGAATCCAAGGATTTTTAGGCATATCTGGAAATAAAATATATGTAAAAAAAAAACATATAATGATCTTAGGTACTGTACTTACAATTAGTAAAGTTATACTGATTCTTGAACTATATTTCTCCAAGATGGTGATTTCGCTAGAACCAATCTCAACCACCAGAATTTTCTCTAATGGAGAATACCCACTTCATTTAGTGGATATCTTTTAAAAAATATATAAATAAACCGGTATAGATAAAACATTTATTATAATATAAAATAAGAATGGACCAATAGAAATTAAAATATATTATAATTTTATTCATAGTCAGATTCTTTATAAATAACTAAATTTTTGATAACATTACCGTAGCAAACCTTTGAAGAACCAGATTAGCAAGAACAGGTCTTGATATTTTCCGAACGGCCATTTTTTTATTTTCACATTTTCTTTTATCTTATGGGCCTGCTCTACATTTTTGTTTTATTTTTAAATTAGTGAAACTATTAACTTTTCTCTCCATTTCTGTTTCGTTATTTGTAAAGTTTTATTTTATCTTTATCATTACCATACTTTGGTACAAGGCTCATACATTGGTGACTGCTACCAGCATTTACAGAATATGCCTGCTTTGTAATCAAGTTGTAAAGATAAGGCAATCGGAGTTAGTTCTGCAGTTCACAATAGATTAAAATCATTAATTAACTAGATAACAGAGACAATAAACTAGAGAAACGTGCTATTGAAATTGTTCAAGTTTTTATCAACTAATACCAATAGATAGATATAACTAATTTACAGTGTAAATATATTTTTGAATGGCAACTGATCTGTTATTAAACTGAAAAACAATCGGAACCACTTTTATGTTTCTGGTTTTTGTCTTAATGACTGATTTTTCGATTATTTTAATCGTAATTTAATATCTATGAATTTAGGATTGAGGATGTTTCTCTATTTCATTCTAAGGTATCCGAAAAGAAGGATAATAAATGCACATATATATATATACATACTACATGAGTGACAAGACTTCATTTAGTTATTAAAACTATTCTACTGGTAAAATTTAATAAATGTAAACCAGATTTTTAAAAATTTGAGTATTTGTAATAATAATGATATTTAATACCATAAAAAATACAGTGCAAGTTTCAGCTAAATATAATACAGTTTAATAAGGTAAATATTTTTTATATTAAAGTGGTTAATATAAATCGCTCATAACGTAATGAGATCACAACAAGAAATAGAAAAAATAACACTGCAAAAATTAACCAAGCAAATAATAAGGGTTGTTAATTAGAAAACTTTTACCAACGGTATTAAAATCACTTTTGTTATAAACTTTTTAATAAAACGGTAAAAAAAATAAACAAATAAAAAATATTATGGAAACAATTATTTAGGTGAGTCTGAGTGTGTAATGTTCCTTATTTTTTTCATGCAATGGAAGTCAATATTTTGTTCTTCAGTATTTCTCGATTTAAAGAAATTTTAATATATTGTACGTTTTTTTAGTTTTTGATATATTCATGGTTGTTTCTCCAGCCACGCTTACTTTTATTTAAAATTTATTATAACAGGTTTTCTGCCTTTTTTTCAATCTTCGATAAAATTATCACTTTTTAACAGTATCTAATATGGTTAATTGATTTTCAATAAACTTCACCCTCAAAAATGTAACATTTCGACCCGCTCAAGCTCTGTTCCTGTTGTTCTGATTAAATATTTTACGACAGTTTTCTGTAAAGAAATTTAATGAAAAATATTTTTCGTTATTTCTTATTTGTCACTAGGTCCTACGGTTTAGGAGATATATTGGTTTGAATGAAAAAAGTCACGCCAAAAACCGTTAGTTTCTCAAGACTTTGTTTACTTCGAAGAACCATTGTCATTCAATTTAATTTATTATTAATTAAAAAATACTTAAAGTTAATTATAAGTAAATTGATCCTCTTAATATTAAAATATAAATTAGGAATAGTTTTATGTTATAGATAAAAATATCTTTTTCCTAGTCAGAGAGTAATTGTAATCTTATTTATAAAAAAAATAAAAAAAAATAATAATAATAACTTGGCTAACTTATTTTTGGAATTTGATACGTACACATTTATATGTTTACTTAAAATCTGACAAAAATAGCAGGGTTAGAACTGTCGCGCTATGTCGTTCAGTTGCCACCCACTACCCCTAAAAATAGTTTTGCAGAGCACTCCAGTAATGCGGGTATGGTTTTCTTCAGCGCCGTAGATTAGTCAGGGCAAAAATATGTTTTGTTTTATTTCTTTAAATTGAGCATAGCTTATTGATCAATTTATCATTTATCACCTAAATATATAGGTATAATGTAAGAATATCAATAGGATAAATACACTATTGGTCAGAGAAAAAAATTTGTTTCCTAAGATTTGTTTTTCTCAATCGCTTTTTTAAATTGTTTCCATTCAAAATGAACTAAATTCTTTTATAATGATAGTTAATAAAATCTCCTAGCCATTGGTATTATTAATATTGAAAAACGAAATAATTTTTTGGAGAAGAATCAGGGATGCAGTCAAAGAGCAACACGACGTCTAAGTAGAAATACTTTAATACGTGCCAACGTTTCGACTAGTCTTCTTCAGGTATAATGAACAAAAAAATAGATTTAAAAAAAAAAAACATACCGATAAACAGATGACAAAAGGAATACAGAATGACATAGATAAAAAACTATATACGAAAAAAGGTTTTATAAAAAAACAGATACATAAATCAATAACAATACAACGCAGCAAAGTAAGGTTAAGGACAAAACAGGAATGGTAAAAGAGAGAGTAAAAATAAATAAAATTTAATGGCAATGAATAAAGGATAATAAATAAAAATAGGACAGAATGAAATGTAACGTAAATAAAATATAAATAAACATATGGAAATATGGAAAAGAGGGAGGGAAATATAAAGTAAAAGGTGATATATGAAAAGAAAGGGATACAAATTATTATTTTTTGAAAAATGCAAATTCTACCACTTTCATAAAGCGTACATATTTATAGTATAGTTGCATCATGAAACTATAGCATGAACACAAGAAGCTTCTTACACGTGATAAAGAAAAATTCGAAAATTTTCGACTTGAAATAAAAAGTTACATAAATAAATCCAGTTGTCTCAGTTGCCCCTTCAAAGTCAATTAAAAATATCAGGTCAATTTGTAACGAAGACTAAAACGATAAGTGATCTGCATCTGCCTATTATAGAATGATCGAGTACCTTCATGTAAACATTATGTAAACATGAAACAGTTGTAAAAATAAACAGATAAATAATTGTAAAAATAAAAAAAAAATAAAAATGTTGACATTAACTAAAATAAAAAAAAAACTTTTTAAAGAAAAAAATTACTTGTCATTATCTGAAGTAAGGTTTCTGTAATTTACAGAAAAAAACACGTGTAAGCTCCCCCTTCTAGCATTCCTCAGTACCAGAGTAAGTTTCAATGAGTGAATCTGATAGACGTAGAAGTAAAAATAACCTCTCAGGTGCACCGCTTCAGTTCTTTAAATTAAGTATACTTTCATGAACTAATATTAGTCTCTTCTTTCATTAATTTATTTTGATGAATATGCATTGAGTTTTTTTTTTCTAAATAAATCAAATTGTCGGATTAATTTGATATTTTCCTTTTAATTTATATAATTAGAAAAACTAATTTAATTAACATAATATGTAATTTTGGCTTTTTTTCTCAGCTTGTATTTTTGGCACCACATTGTTATCTCCAATCATTATTATTTTTTTTTTTTACATTTATTATACCTTATAATTTTTTATTAGTCTAAGTTCATTTCAACTATTAACAGTTACAGTTTTTTTTAATTGTCATGTGAATATTTTTCTAGTTTGCATGTGTTTACAATATTTTTTTATATAAGTTCTGAAGTACTTCATAAATAATAATGTTTCATAATTTTTTTTTAATTGATTAATACTCAAATTATGGCTTTTCCATTTATCCCCTTTACATATAAATATATAAAGTAAAAAAAAAGAATCATTTTTTACATTTTTACTGATGAATAACTTCACAGGTGAGCCGCAACTAGTCATGTACATTCTGGTACCGAGAGTAACGGCAGGTTAAAGTAAAAGTCACATTGAATCCGTCAAGAAGAAAATAATTTGAAAGAATAGAAATATTGTGTCTGAGAGGAGCCATCAATATCCCATCTTCTCTTCTCTGTCCCATCGGCAAAAATATTTCTCCACGAGCCTCCAGCTTTGCGAGTTCCTAAGCTAGCCAACACCCAGGAAACTGTGTACATATTATTTTATCTGAAAATCTCTAACCCTGTTTTATAAATATTTTTTTTATTTATGTTTTCCCTCTTTCTCTTATTTTTTTTTTTTTAATATAGCATTGGAAAAGAGAACCCTTTGTTACTAAAACCATGACACTCTGCACCACTTCTTATTGTTTATGCTACGCTTTGTCATTGAGCGTCCGCTATAGAAGCGATTTGATTCACGTTTGGATCCATATAATACATTTTAAAAGCCACAATAATTGTTTGATTTTATGATTACATATAAACAAATTAAATTAAGTTCTGGTCGTGTATTGTACCTTTAATTGGTACCTAATTAAAACAGTTGCGTTATTTAAATTTTGAAATAAATCAATTAAATAATATCAAGAAAGATAAGAAATGATTAAATTCTTCATAAAAGTGTGTTCATCTAAGACAGCAAGGTAACAAGAAAGAATGCTGAAGGAAGAAGTTTCATTTGGTGCCTAGGATGATTATATATCCATAATTTTGGGCCCATGTCAGAATTAATAAATCATTTTTCTTTAATTTCAGAAAATATTTATTCAACTTATACAGAAAAACAATATAAATTAGTTAAGATTTTAGAAATAAATAATAAATTGGAAGTAATTGAATACAGTGAAGTTTGATTTGTGGCTGAGAGGCGAATAGGTTAAACAAAACCACCATGGTTGTACATTTTAATTTGTTTTCCGTTCATGAACTAATAAATTCATACTGAATTAAAACGCAAGGGCATATTTAGATCGAAAAAAAAAAGATTCAATCATCAAAAATGAATATTATATTTTATGTTGAATTGTATAAGGATCAAATATATTTAAAATATATCTAGTAACGTTTAATGAAATATTATTATAATATTATAATAATTTTCACAGAAATTTTATTGTATTTCATAATGTATTGGTATTGAACTGAAATATATATTTTAGTTTAGTTTCATTTAAGCAATTAAAAAAAAAAAAAATGTATTTTTTTTATACACAGCAGTTACAGTTTTCTCTTTATTTTTCTGTGTTTTTTAATTAGATTTTAAATAACAAATTTTATTTTCTAACTCAACCACAGTAGTAATATTTATACATCATTTTTTTTATCTTCCAGTTTGTATTTTTGTATTTTATAGATAAATAAAATATAAAATAATATATAATATAATATATATATATATATATATATATATATATATATATATATATATATATATATATATATATATAAATATAATTTTTTTAAAGATAATCTTAATCTTTATGAATTATATAACCGTTTTCAGCTACGATATATAAAATTGTAGCCAAGAAAAATAATTACAACAGTAATGAACAAAGAAAACTGTAATTATTATTATTTTTTTTAATTATCTGCTAAATTTTTAATATTAGATCCAACAATCACAGATTTTATTCAAATTTCGTTTTTTTTTTTGTTTTTGTTTTTTTTTCTAATGGCTGAAGTAGGGTTGACCTATTCTGTTTTACCCTTAAGAGGAAATGTGAGTAGGTTCATAAATAAAGAAGCAGCGAGCCGGCCTAGTAAACAGATGAGGTTCCTAACGCACACCGACCACCATACTTCTCACTGGGTCAACAACAATCATTGTAAATAAATGGAAGAGGTGGTCATGTCAATAATGTGAAAAAAGTTATGCTCTTTAAAAATTTAGGCACCAACATGTCTAATACTTTTTTTCCTGAATGTGGAGTACCACAAGGCTCGGTACTTAGTCCAACACTCTTCAACATAGCAATCAACGACATTAACAACGATTTGCCTGAGCCTGTCAAAATTTCACTTTTTGCAGACGATATCTTGATATATCTCAAAACGTCTTATATAGCTTTAGGCCAAGACGTTATGTCACACGCTTTGCAGAAATTAGAGACATGAGCAAACCTTTCTGGCTTTCGTTTCTCTGTACGAAAATCTTCAGCGACCCACTTTTGCAAAATTAAAAGATGTACTCAAGCCTTTTCTATATCACTGGATAACCAAGTAGTAAACAAAATTAATCATTTTCGATACTTGGGCATAGTCTTTGACTCAAGACTCACATGGAAATTCCATATCGATAACATGATATCAAAAATCACGAAAAAAGAAAATATTATTAAAACTCTTTCAGGCCTGAATTTTGGCTGCGATAGAAACTCACTCTTAAGAATTTATCGGTGCCTAATTAGACCCATTTTAGATTTCGGATGCGAAGTATATAGTGATGCAGCTAAAAATATCCTCAAGAAACTAGACTCCATTCACCACAAACTGATACGTAGAACAACAGGAGCGTTCAGAACCAGTCCCATATCAAGCTTGCTGTGTGATGTTGAAGAATGGCCTCTAGAGCTCCGTAGGCACTACTTACTATTAAAATTCTTAGGGCGCCTTAAGTCGAGCAAAGATTTTTTCGAATTAAGTAGATATAAAATACCTCCCCGATTTTCTACTTATCCACTTCTATCAGACCTACTCCAGATTCCAAATATCTACTTAGCTCATCCCTATTCTATGCCCCCATGGAAAACAATTAATGCCTCCTTCGTCTTCTCACTTTTCTCATACAATAAAATTACTTATCCGCAAGATTCCATACAAAACCTTTTTTATGAGTCTAAATCAAAATATAAAAATTTCCTTTTTGTTTATACTGATGCCTCCAAGGTAACATTTTCCGGAACGACAGTTAGATATTGCCTTCCTGAACTATACTCGGTTTTCTCGAGTGAATTATTTGCTATCCAATTAGCGCTTGATATAGTTAAATTTTTAGATAGCAACAAAATAGTAATTTGTACAGACTCTTTTTCGGCTTTAAAAAACTTACAAAACTCACACCATTCTAAGAATCCAATTTCACATACAATAATAAAACAGCTACTCACAATTAATAAACTAATACACTTTCTTTGGGTACCCAGTCATGTTGGAATACATGGAAATGAATTGGCTGATGCAGCTGCTAAAGAGGCGAGAAATATGTTTCCGGTACCCAATTTACCAATTGTCCTCAGCGACTATCAAATATATATTCAACAGAAGTGCAAGGCTGCGTGGATTTATTATTGGAACAGGATTCCGGATAGTAACAAACTTAAAATGATTTGCCCTAATGGTCAACCATGGCCACTACTAAACGGCTCTAGGAGGGAACAAGTGGTGATGACTAGGCTGCGCATCGGGCACACAAGACTCACACACCAACACACCAACACCTACTTCAAGGTAATTCACAGCCCATGTGCTCAAGGTGCCAAGTCCCTCTATCAGTAGAGCACATATTTAGTAATTGCAGTCTACACCCTACAGCTGGAACACCCATCTTCAACAAAGACCTTGGTACAATGTTTAAAAACTATCAACCAGATGTTCTGAAGTTCCTCAAGAATTGCAGAATCTTTAATATCATTTAGATAAACAAGAAATCAGAATTTGGTGCCTCTGGCCATGTTGCAGTACACGGCACCATAAAATAAAATAAATAAATAAAAAAAAATAAAAATTTAAATGCTAACATATAACATTATACTTTGATTTATGGATAAGATAAAATATTAATTAACTAAAATAAATATTTACATGTCCATTTAATTGGAAGGGAAAAGTAGAGCTTAAGGATGAATGTAACATCACCGGTTATGGTTAACCTTCCAGCAGGCGCGCGGGCGGCACTTTTGCCACCTTTTAAAAAACTCTTTAATATACTGTCAATAAGCCATCGTAGCACAGCGAGGCCCTCTGGTATTCCTATATTAGCACATTAGGCAACAGGAAGCGGGTCGGTAATACCTCTTCTTCGAAAACAGTCTGTGTCAGTCAGTTTTTCTTGCCATCCAACCAAAATGTAATAATATTTTTTTTCCAATTAAATCGCACATCCATTATAATTATTATGAATGGTCGTCAGATAGTTTAGTTTTATAATATTTTTTGCCTAAAATTCAAACAAAAATCTGCAAATTCTTCTCTCACACAGGGAACGTGGGAAGATGTCACTAAAACTAGTAAAACCTTTATGTACTGAACTGAACCTTGTTCATTTTGATTTATTACCAATTTTTATATGTATTCGATTAATAAGAATACCATACTATTGTATGGAACTGTATTTCGATATTCAAGATTTTTATTCCCAAAAAAATATATATAAATAAAGAATTAAAAAAAAAAAAAAAATATATATATATATATATATATATATATATATATATATATATATATAATGGCGTCTTCCTAATGTCTCTGGTAAAAAAAAAACAGCGATAATTAATACAAACACACCATTTATTTATTTATTTATTTTTGTTATTAGTGAAGATTTTTAGATCGATCGTCATTGTAAATATGATTGTTACTGTACACTCGGTTTATCAACATAGAATCTTCCTAATTCATAATGCAAATACTCCTCCAGTTGACTAATTTTAGGAAATTTCACTTTTTCATTTTTTTAGTAATTTTCATATAAATACATGAATACAAGTTTAAAATTGGTCGGAGCAGAGCCCAAAGAACAAAAAACATTAACAGTGTGCGGGGCTATGATAAGGTGAGAGTGTGCACCATTCAATAACGGTTTTAAATATTTTTATTTTCAAAAATGTCTAGGTAAATACCTTAGAATTGAAGAATTATCGATTCTTATATGATTATAGAATTATAATTTATAAGAATAGCTGGATTTATAGCGGTTTCCTTACCAGATGTATTAGATAGTAGATTACAGATAGACATATCTATATATTTCACAGACAGGCAGAAATTGATTTTTTTTTTTTTTTAATACGTTTTGCTTCCTTTTATTTACTTTTTTTAATAATATTAATATTCTTTATATGAAAAAAAAATCTTTGGGTGGAAATTTTATGGCCAGAGTATGTAAGTAGATGTATAGATAGATGAATGGAAGATATGTAAAGAAATATGTCGACAAATTATTAAAAAATATAGAAACTTAAGGCCTCAAGATCTGACAATGAGTATTTTACTTTACTAAAGAAAACCTAATCTCAATTCAAATTATGAATAAAAAAATCTTTTTATTTCCTAGTTGAAATTAGTTAATTTAAAGAGTAAGATATTTGTTAAGAAACCACAAAAATCATTAAACCACGATGATAACTAATTCATTTGACAATAATTAAAATTAAATCGATTAATTTACTTACATATACTAGTGAGAAATAGGAAATAACTATTGCATATAAATATATTTAGATAACCCATTTAGGTACGCATAGATCGGATATTTAAAACACACTCCTGGATGAGCCCGTCACCTATTAAAAGAAGAGAGATGAAGGATGTATGTTCAAATCTGTAAGAGAAGGTGTGTGGTTTTGTGACCCAACACAGTTAGGACAAACTGTTCTATTTCAGAGATAGAAAGTTCTGCTTCGTGATTTAGCACTGTCCCGGGACAAAACCGACCATTGTCCACGGAGGGAACTCAAAATGTATTCAATCACCGAATGTTTCCAGTCACTTTCCTCTACTAAAGCAATCAGCCCTAGTACTGTTGTCTCAGCATCTGGATTTTTATTCAACGGACTTAGCGATGCAGCGTTATATGCTGTGACATTCTGATTATATATATATATATATATATATATATATATATATATATATATATATATATATATATATATATATATTGTGTGTGTGTGTGTGTGTGTGTGTGTGTGTGTGAGTATGTGCTGATTATTATTTTGTATAGGCACCTACAAAAAGATTAAATAATATATCTAGAGTTTATTTTTCCAAAATCAGATTTAAGAAGTTTGTAGTTAAACTATATTGTGAGATTATTCAAACAACTTAACAAATTCAATATTCAGGAGGAGTAAAATAACCCAGAAGCCAACGGCAATCTTGTAGAACTCCTAAAAAAATTTAAGCGTATGTTAAGGATCATCAATTTTTGTTTAAGAAAAACAAATGCTGTCTTTTCAAAACACCTGTGAAATAAACAAAAAAACAATCCAGAAATCAGACCATTTTTTGTGATTTAAAGTTCTTGGGAACATTGTAGAAATTGGCTAACATGCGGTCAGTCCTACGAAAACAAGTTTATCAGTACTCTTTTGTCTATAACTCCAAATCTATTTGTCCAATTCAATTTTATTTTTTTTAAAATGGTTGAAACAGAAACGCCAAAGCTTTAAAAAAGGGCTGAGATTTTGATATCCACTTCAACACAAATGATCAACATTAAAAATCATGTAAAGACTAAATATTTATACTTACTTATAAAGACCACTATGCCTCACAAAACTTCGAAAAGAAAAAAAAACAACCCCAAGAAATACAAAGTTTCCAGTCAAAAGCATTTATTTCACAATCACGCTGGTACGTCAGTAACGTATTCACATACCTACGGTACAAGATCACATCTAGTCTTCATACAAAATATTTCACGACAAACTCTGCAGAGATATCAACTGAATACAAACTACGGCCTCGAGAAACAAGCCAGGGAATGGCTAAAATGGAGTTGGTTCAGAGATCTACTCCGTAAAAATTAATTATATATCATGTTAGGAGTAAGTACTGCTGTGTGCTGACATCCCTAGTGCCTGATATGCAAGTCATCGTATCGTATGGTCACATCGGCTTGTTGTCAAGGTATACGTGACAAGTGTGGATTTAAAAAAAATAAAGCGAAAAATAGAATTATATTTTTAACATTTCCATTGAAATCGAAAGAATATATTTGACAATAATTCACGTTTAATGAAATCATATATTTAAATTAGAAAGAATAGTTAAATGTACGCAATGCAATTACTTCACGAGAAAGAAGTTTACCCAACATATCCACCAACCTTAATCTCGGTGCTAGCTGTTTAAATAAAAAAAAAAAAATATATAAAAACAGAAGAACAAAAAAACAAAGTTTTAATGATGACTAGCACGCTAGATTATGATCAAACTCGATTATTTATTTTTTTTTAAACAAATGGTTAACAATACATTAAACTAAACAAGAAAATTTACAATTTCCAACAAAATAAAAATTCACAATATTACGAAAAAAAAATAATAATCTTAAGAGAATTGTATAATATTTACTAAGCAATTTTATAAGATTAATATATTTTTTTTTATTTCAGTTTATTTTTTTAGTTTTATTTGAAGCTTAACGTTGTTTTTGTTTAACAAACTCCAACTAACGAAAGAAGGACGGTAATCCTACAGGTTACTCTATCCATTGTGGGAAGGTCATGATTCATTTCGTGGGTCGGCGACAAAATAAATTTTAACTTACCCAGGTGGAATTCTAACCCATGCGTGACATTATTTACTACTACTGTGATACCTTCTCTCAAACTCGCTTGGCCATAGAGCGATGGTGGCGTTCGAAATAATTATTAATTGCACACGAAAAACATAACTGGGACTAACAACATCACCTGTTATTTTATTTTTAACATCTTATGGTGTGACTTTAAAAACCATTTCAAGTTTGAAACATGTCAATTAAGACTCTAACTTTAAACTCAAAGCTTGATAATACGATCTTGGACTTTGCCTGATAGTAAGTAACTTTTATTGTATTGTTCAGAGAAATACGAGCATATCCAGTGGAAGCGAACTGACGAGCCAAATACTGGCTGTCTAGAACAGAACCACATAGAACTTTAAAATTTGTTGTTGAGTTTAAATCAGCTCATAACGTAATGTAACATCTCAGTGAGTTAATTTTGTGTGAGATAGGCAAATTTTCCATCTATTAGGGCACCGTAAGGGTAACTGAAGTTGCACCCTTGAACAGCTTTTTTTTCCCCTTGCGTACCAACTTTGGAACGCTGGTTCTTAAAGTTAAAGGTTAACTTGACCAATAATTAGTCAATATAAAAAAAACATTGAATACCTTTTTTTCTTTTTGAAACACTTATTTATTAATAGACATTTGTAATAAAATTAATCTAATTTCTCTCAATTTCACTCGCAATTTGTGTTTATATAATTTTAAAAAAAATATACATATCTGTATTAGAAAGAAAGAAAACCAATAAAATAAACAGAGCTCTGATTTAGCAAAACTGCTAATATGTACATATTTAAACTAATATTTATCTTTACAAAAAAAAAAATAGAATAACATTTGACTTATAAATACTAAATTTGATTTTTTCGTCTTGGCCGGCCGCACACGAACTGCTTGACGATGGTCATGGTCCAGGAGTCCCAGACGAAACAAAAAAAACCTGGGTTGAGATAAAAGAACAAAAAAAAAACAACAATATAGGAGCTATACGGCCTCCCAGTTGTCTATAACCAAAAAGTTAAGTATATCTTTTGGAATTCAATCGTGATAGTTATGATTAATGATATACAATGATAAATGTTCTGGCACGGGACACACTATTAACAAAAAAAAAAAACGTCGTCCGTTTTACATGACGCTCACTGGTCAACAACCGGCCAACTACTGAGCCTCAATACTACATCTAATACATGATTATGATTATGACAACATACCGCTAGATAAAAATATAGAATATAACAATATTTTGTTATTAACTTTTTTTTTATAAATAAAGCAATAAACATCATTGCTATTTATTTTTGAAGGAAATCATTCTTGAGTCATTCAAAATACCTAACATTTATACGGCAACGTTATTTGTTGGTTATTTCTTGATAAGATTGAAGATCTTAATATTCCTTATGCCTCTGACTTAGCTCGAAACAGATACCTATCCTTTCATAGCAAACTCCATAATCATTCAAATCCATTAGTAATCGTTTCCCACTATATTACAGATAATCCGAGGCCCCTGAAAAGAGGATGGCCGCGGGACCAGCTAATAAAGTAGTTTGTTACATGTAACCTTTATAGGTGCTACTAATGAGTAGTTGTTTTACAAGCAATTGGCATGTCATGTTCTGCATTATCATCTGATTTATTGATGTATTTTATTTATATTGTAAACAAATTTAAATTTCAAAAATTTGCTATACAAAAAATATATAGTTATTTTTTATCTTATTTTATTTGTGTTTTCTATAGATGTTACATCTGGTAAGAACAGAAAAAGTCTTACAAGGTAAGGAGAAACAGCAGCATACTATAAATTATTGGTGTCAAAGAAAAGCACTAGGATCCCCGGAGTCCTTCTTTATTTGATACGTAGTGGGGGAAGCCGCCTGGAGGATTCTTAGGATGAGTGTAAATATGTCCACCTAAATTGAAAAAAAAAATCAAAATTAAAAATTGATACTACCTTTTTAAAAGCTTTAGAGATACTTTTAAACGAATTATGACTTCAATTATTCCTCTAAATGAAGAAAATATTTATTATAAAAAAAAAAAAAAAAAAAAAAAAAAAAAAAAAAGAATCTTCTATTAGTTTCTACGTATTTAAATATTTATAAGTAGTGAGCATCCTTATTTTATCTTATACTATCTAACATCTTGACTCATCCTAGCACTCTGTATCCTTACTATATAGATGACACATTTTTTTAATAAATAACGATACTTCCATTGCATCCAAATTAGTCCAATCACATATCGTAATCCTTCAAAATAAATCCAAAAGTAATCACATCAAATATCCTTTGATATTTGATTGATATTTCGTAAACCTACTGCGTTCTGACGGTATCCTTTAATATTTAACCTGCCATAAACTTTTTGGTAGAAGCTCATACAAACAACATTCCATACATTGTTTTCCGAATTAAATGAAAAAATATATTAAAAGTTTTTCTTTAATATCTATTCCTCTCTTGTTATTATTTATAAACGAGTTTGTGGTAGATGTACGTATACTTGAAATGTCGGTAGGTTTAGCGTTTATAATATTCAACGAATCCTTGTTGAACAGGTCTGCAGCCTGGTTCTCCTTCTGGACAAACATTTTAATTTGCATCCACAACGTCAATTAACTGCATCTAGCTTTCGACTACTCCAATATTTACTGGACAAACGTTTTAAGCCTCCAATTAATTACCGAAGGATCACTTTTGAGCCCAAGTTAACCAATCAATTCTTCCAGTTTGCCAGGCATATTAGGAATTTCAGAGAAAAGTTTTCATTTTTTTTTTTTTTTTTTTGGGTCGCTAAACACGAATTTGAACTTTTCGATAAAAAATCTTGTCCGAAGCTTTGATTTTTTGCCACTTTTTGAACAAATTTTGGTACTTTTCTGTTTTTTCGACTATATCTCGAAAAGTTAAAGCTTTTTTGTAAAAGTTTTTATTTAATCAATTAAAGCAAAAAAAAAAATGAACAGCAAAAGGAAAGAATGGTTCGATGAAGACTGTGAACGGCTCACTAGAATCAAGAATGAAGCATATAAGGTAATGATCCAGAAGAAACGGACCAGAATGGCTACAGAGAACTACAGGAGGGCAAGAAAAGAGGAAGATAAGATGCACCGGACAAAGAAGAGACAGCATATGATGGAGCAGATGAGACTGATACAGGAATATAAAAGCAGGAATTTGAGCAGAGAAATGTTCGGGAAGGTGAATGACACCAGGCGAGGCTTTAAACCACGAACAACTGCTTGCAGAAGTAAAACTGGGGAAATTATAAGTGACACTCCAGGAGTTTTGAATAGATGGTATGAGCATTTTGGTGAACTGCTGGGCTCGCAGGGAGGAGGAACGAATTTTGATTTTGATGTAGTGGAGGAACAAGATGATAGTAATGAAAATATAGTACCTTCTTACGACGAGGTCTATGAGGCTCTGGAAAAGCTGAAAAATAATAAAGCAGCAGGAGTAGACGGAATTCCTCATGAGCTCCTAAAAAACGCTGGCGGAACCTACATAAAGGAGATGACGCATTTACTGGGTAGAATATGGGAGAAAGAGAAGATGCCCGAGGAATGGGAGACGGGCTTGATATGCCTAGTTCATAAAAAAGGGGATACGCTAAAATGTGAAAACTACCGAGGAATATCCCTATTGAACTCCGCCTATAAACTCCTCTCTATTATAATATTCACAAGATTACTTCCATATGCTGAGAATATTATTGGAGATTACCAATGCGGCTTTCGGAAGGATAGGTCAACATCAGATCAAATCTTTACGCTGAGACAGATATTGGAAAAGTCATTGAAATATAGAATCAGCGCCCACCATCTCTTTATAGACTTCCGTGCGGCGTATGATACGGTTAACAGGAAGATGCTCTACAAGGCTATGAAGGAATTCAAAATTCCCGCAAAGCTGATAAAAATGGTTGAGGCCACAATGTCTGGATCGAGATGCAGAATCAGAGTACAGTCACACCTGTCAAACCCAGTAGAAACAGAGAATGGCCTGAAGCAGGGTGACGCATTGGCTTGCCTACTTTTCAACCTGGCTCTGGAAAAAGCGATTCGCGATTCTCGCCTACAGGTAGGGGGACACATATTTAACAGGCAGATCCAGGTCCTGGCCTACGCGGACGATATTTATCTGATTGCAAGAACAGAAGCTGGCCTGAAGGAGGCATTTGCGGCCCTGGAAACTTCCGCGAGAAACATGGGATTAGTCATTAACACGCATAAAACTAAGTATATGGCTATCGGAAACGACCGGAGAGATCCGCACTTACAAGTAGGAGACTATGTCTTTGAAGCGGTACAGGATTTTACGTATTTAGGTGCCCGTATAGATGTCAATAACTGCTGTTCTAAAGAGATTGAAAGAAGAATACAAGCAGCAAACAGGAGCTACTATGGCCTTCTCAAGCACTTCCAATCCAGGCTAATAACCAAAAACACAAAAGTCACTCTCTATAAGACACTGATCAGACCCGTCCTCACATACGGATCAGAATCCTGGGTGATCAACAGGATTGATGAGCAAAGACTGGCTGTATTTGAGAGGAAGATATTAAGAAAGATCTATGGACCAGTATGGGAGAATGGTGTCTGGAGAAGGCGTCACAACAGAGAGGTTTACGCAGAATTCCGTGACACACCTGTGGTGGATTTTACCAATCTCAACAGACTTCGCTGGGCAGGACACCTAAAAAAAATGAGGCAAGATCGGATACCGATAAGGGTCGCTAACCATATGCCTATGGAGAAGAGGAAGGTTGGAAGACCGAAGGCCCGCTGGATGGACCAGATAGGTACTGTGGCCCGACGATTAGGCGCAACTAGGTGGTGGACCATGGCGCTGAACAGAGAGGAATGGGCGAATTTTCTAAGGGAGGCCAAGGCCCGCACAGGGCTGTAGAGCCGAGGATCACCATCATCATCATCATGCAAAAAAAAAAATAAGAAAAACATTCTTCCGAGCCTTCTTCTTTTTGCTTATATGCCTGACCTACAGAATCCTATTATTATAATCGTAAATTATTTGGTAAATACGCAACGCTCCACATTATTCCACAAAAAAAAAAAATAAATAAATAAAATATCCTAATGTCTCCTATGCCGTTGATTTGACCCAAAACCAGGTACCTCTCCTTCTATGATTCGCTTTACATTTATTTGAACACAATAGTCTCCCAAGTTGCTTCCCACTGGATTCCAGAAATCTCTCAAACGATTGTTAGCAGGAGATGTCTTGAACAATTTCTAATATTGAAGTGATATCTCTAAGTAAATTTTCATATATCAAATAATATTCTAATCATTTTTACACAAATTTAATAAATGTATTCATTTTCAATATGTATATAAATAAATGAATTATAAAAACAAATAAAATTATAAATTATTTAATCTTATATACAATATAACCTTTTTGTATTGGAGAATTAAGAATAAAGCTATCTAATTACATGACTAGAAGTAAATCATAATAAAAAAGCCGAAACGGAAATGAAGACACTGAATATTTAGCAAATGGCCCCATTGCAGGGGACAGGCCGTTTATTCTCCGGCCATTCCTAGCGGCGGAACAAAGCAAGAATGTCCTTCTATTGGAGGCCGAAAATGGAATATTTCAGCTCGAGAAGGGGTCCCATTTCCTTGTAACAGCTGCACTTCAACTGTGTTATACTCTGGTCGATAACAAAAACAGTGATTGGCAAGTTCAATACATTTCATAATAAATTTGTTTATTGGAATGTTAATAATTATATAATACTAGCATTCCGCATCATAAGTAAAGATATGTGAAGATGCACGCTCTAAGTAAAGTATAAAGTATAAGTAAAGTACTTAGATAATTTTAATGATTAATTTTTTTATCGATAAGAATCTTGTATAGTAGAAAATATCCAAAAAGGGAGTTCGGAAGGCACCCAGATAAACTACATTTCAATTTTTGTATACCGGTATTATGAGAATGCTTTGATCCTTTGGCTTCTTATTCTAGAAAGACCTACAAATTATTGACTGTTGGAGAAACTGAGTGTCCAAAGAACCATTAAAACAGTTTTCTAAGTCTGACTTTGCGATTTGTTAATCGTAATAGCAAGATAAGCTAAATTACTGAAGCGATGCAGAACCTATAGTGTTCGAGAGCTTCATATATTTTCTTTGTTTAAACAGACAATATTCACTGGCATTATTCCGTCCGATTTCTATCAACCAATATAAATATTTATGGTTATTTAGAAAACGATTAATGAATACATATATACATATATATATATATATATATATATATATATATATATATATATATATATATATATATATATATATGGGTGAAACTAGATCAAAAATGTAGCAAAATGCAGCAAACCTCACCTACACAAATCAGTTACTTATGTAAATAGAACATTATGACAATCCCTTAATGAAAATGTGCATTTCAAACATAATAAACTCTTCATTGGATTAAAAAGCAAAGAAAAACAATATTGTTTAATAGAAAATAAAGGAAAACTGTCAATAAAGCGACACCAGATCAGAGGATCTTATGTTATTACATTTAATTTTTTATTGTTATAATTTAGGGTTTATTTTATTAGATTTTCAGTGTAAGGTTTTAAACTCAATGATAATGAACATAGACCTCAATTTTGCCGTTAGCTTCTAAGTGCAGATTGTGTTGAAGAATACTACTTTTTGAGGTGAATTTTATGGGCAGATAAGTCTGTGGCATTTCTACCTATCAATGTATATCGTTGGTTCATATTTAGATTGCTTTGGAATAATGTGGAGGAGCACTATGGTGTTGGAAAATCAGATTTTCCCGAACTTCAGGTGGAATATTGTGATTAAGTTGTGGTAGGATATTTTGTAACAAATCTTATTAATTTCATCATTTAATCTGTTGGGCAAACTATGATTTTTCAACACTATTCGACAGCAATCCAAATATGAACCAACGATATAATGAAATTAATAAGATTTGTTACAAAATATCCTACCACAACTATGTTTAAAATGCACATTTCCACTAAGGGATTGTCATAATATTGTATGTAACTGATTTGTATTCCAAATGAGAACACCATGTTTTTTCGGTTTCAAAAGTAAATATCTCCATGAAATCGAAACATAATCATTACGTTTAACATATCATTCGAAAGCTGATTAAATTTGCAAGTTTTTGTAAGATTTGACGTTTTGTCGATAGTTTTTTTTTTAAAAACGGTGAATGTGAAGTAAAGAAGACATTGTGACTTCCCCAAATAAGGTGAAGATCAAGCTGTTCTTTAGATACCAAGTTTGTAAAATTCAAGGTTACCAGTACTCAGCCATTATAGAAAATGTGATGCTAAATCAGAAAATGTGGTCAAAATTTGAAAAATATTTAAACAAAATGGAGATATTACAGCTTTTATAAAAAAAAAACGTGGTTTCTTCGAATAAGTCTTTGATTTATCGTATTTCTGCAACGGATTGGAATAGAAAGGTGAGGTTTGCGGCATTTTGCTACATTTTCAATCTAGTTTCACCCGATCACTTCGATAAAAAGATAAAATAAATGACAATCAACGAAATTATTGGTATGTATATACCTATTCACAATTTATGATCAGTTATTTTTGGGTTCGAAGCCATCCAAAATGGGCAGTTTGATCCTACCTTTACAGCAAACTTTCGAATGGCACGAGACAGCAGTGTGGTGGTGATGAAATAGAAAGGGATTTTTAAAATTACCGTTTGCACCGACTGCAAAAATAACTGATTATAAATTGTCAATATCGATAGTTTCGTTGAATTTCATTTAATTCTCACTGTATCGAAGTAATTGAAATACTATTTTTTACTTTTCAGTACATAGATTTAAGGACACTAAAGACCCTCGAAGTTGAGTGTCCATAAGAATTTCAACCTAGCTTTTACTTTTTAGTTCAAATTTGTCCATGTAATTATAATCTTTAAGTCGGTTTTCGGTGTTTTTCTAAATATTATTTTTATTTATCACTTTTTAGTGGTGAGAGAGTGTATTATTTTTTTTTATACAACCAATCCTTATTGAAGAACGACTTATCGAGGTCATTATTCGACTTATCTTATTGTAAAAGGAACAAATGAACACAAAATTGGAGTTGAAATCGTTACGTATATTTTTCACTAATAGGTATATTTATGTTATTTGTACATACATATAATACATATACAAATATACATATAAAAACAAAAAATTAAACCACTTGATTATATAACATTCAACATTACTGAACAGCGCTTTTTTCTGGCGGTACCTAAAAGAAGACTTACCGTCTTCCAACAGTGATGATTCTTTATTCTTTATAGTTATTGAAAGAGAACTGGGTGGAAATCCGAACTCACTGGCAATAGCAGCCCAACTTCTTGAGGTTAAATTAAAGTGCAATATACTTGCGACCGTAGATTTTTTTCAACTTATTTAAAAATTCGGCTTATTGAAGTTTGACACACCGAGGGTTGACTGTATACGTAAATGGTTTTTGTTAATAATATAGATTTAGTCACCATGGAGAAACGTGTTTAGAGTGGGAAATTATATAACAGTGATTTCTTATTAATCGATTTTTGGATTTTTATTATTAAGCACTGAGTTGATTTAAATACAATTTTTATGAGGCCACTTCTGAAAAATGAACTACCGATTAAAAAAAGAATCAACAATATCTATTCATTATTGGCAAAGTAATCGCGTAGCAAAATACAAAAAAAAAATAATTATAGTAATAAAAAATGAAATAAAAATACAGACAAATGGAGAATCTCGGTTGAAAGTCGGTTGAATATATAAGAATAAAACTAAACAACTGAACAAATAAACAAATTTCATGAAACTAAAAACTGTTTGTTAATATTATATGCATGGTCTTATTTAATGTTAATGTTATCTTATTTTTATATTTGATTTATTTTATATATTTAGTCGTTACAGGATCTTTTTTTTTAAACTTATTTTCGTTGTATTTATTGTACAAATGGATCCATTACCATTATACCTTCAGAAAAATATAAACTACAACATATAACGATTAATTACAACAAAATGAAGGTCTTAAACATTATATGCTTTTCCGTGTACTAACTGAGCTGCATGATGAAAGGATATGAAATCAACTAATTCATGATAAAAAAAACAACTAAACTATTGAAGATTATCTCCATACTTAATAACAACTTACACATAAACTGAAACTAGTAAGCCGTTATCATTAAGTATTTAATTTAGAGTCATAATAAGTAAGGCGATTCAATAATTAACAGTTAAAAGTAGTAATTTTAGTCTTAATTATTACAATTAAGCTAATGTTAACACTATAATTTCATAGTATAAGGATAACATATAACAATTTTTATATGTAAATATAGCACTTACAGCATGATAACAGATATGTATTTATACAACGTAAAGTATTTTTAGTTTTTTAAATAGGATAATGCAGAAGATCATATATAGATTCGAGACAATATAACATGATAAGAGCGATGAGAAATTTCATCAAGTTTAAAACAAAAACGAAATTAAAAGTTGTTTACAGTTAACAACATATCTAACAAAAACATTGAGGAGAGGTGAATTGGTGTATGAAAATATAAATCCTTACAACGTACATGATCAGGAAAGAACAAACACCGGATGTAAAAACAAAGCGATATATAAGATATTTAGGTAATATCTTAAGAAAAACTGTTTTGGGAAAACTAAATAACTGGAAAATTAAAAAAAAAAAAAATTACAATTTCCATTCCCAACAGAAATTAAAATATCTGGGGGATAAATTAAAGTTTTTACCAACATGAATTTATAGTTCTGACAAGTCATTTCCTCCTTTATAAATTCAAACTTTTCCTTCCTAATTTACATTATATTTAAGTTAAATTATACAGCCATGATTTATTATTTTGTTAAAAATGTACTGTTTTAAATAAATAAATAAGTGACAATACATATTACTTTTATAATAATTTGTAGAATATTATCTATTAATAGATCTATTCATTCAAGTTTTTTTTTCTTAGTGCAAAACACCAATGTCTTAGACGGTTGTTTGATCTGATTTGCTCTTATATGCTCTTTTAATATTTGATTTACGGATCGTCTAGTTTCCCTATATGTTTGGCTTTTCATGAATTACATTATAGTTCATATATGGTGACAATGGTTTATCTATTAAAAGCATTTTTGGCTTTGGGAAATATCAAGCCGTATTATGGGATCAAAATATATTTCTTCGGAATAGTTTTTTTCTTTGGAGGTGTTAAATATACATAATTCATAGTTTTGTTGTGGGTTCTTTTCTTTTTTATAATATTATTGATCTTGATTTTACTGCATCTGTTATCGCTGGCTATAGTATGTACGATTTGAATTTTTTATTACAATTTTTTTCATTTAGCGGTTTAAAAGGCGGTAAACAATGCTATTAAAGACTGCGATTTTAAGAGTTATAGAGAAGAAACGGAAAAACAGCCAGTCAGAGATAAAATCCAATAATTTAACCTTCCTGGCCCTTCCAATCTCCTCTTCCTCTCTAGATATCTTTCAGAAGTCCGACTTACCAACTTAGGTAAATTAGATTTAAATCATGCATTTAAAATAGATAAACCTTATTTTCCTTCACCTAAACATAAAATAGACCCTTTCCAAAAAAGCGGTATACGAACAAAAATGTATTGACAGTAAAGCTAAGTACACGCTAAAACTGAAAGATAAGCAAATCAAAGTGTAAAATAACATATAAGAGCATACAATAATAAGACCAAAAATTTCAATTTCGCTATCCATCTAAATGAAAATAACCATAAATTCAATAAAGACTATGCAGTAAAAATAATACATTAAGTAGAAAATAGCCTAAAATTAAATATTTATGAATAATTAGAAATATAAAAGTCGTTTAAAACCGATCCAGATTTTTGTTTGAATGACCAGATTTACGTTTCCAACAGCCCCATTTCAAATTTGTTTTCAATAAGAAAAATCCAATGAATCATAGGGAAAATCCTACATGGCCTTTCCCCCTTCCACGATCGATATATTTCAGATATCTGTTAGATCTCCTCAGGTGAGTACCAATATTAGATTTTTTGTTTTACATTTTTTAAAACTTCAGTATATATAAGCTATGTAACAATGTGCTGATGTTTTGAAATGTTTGTAGGTTTTTAGAACTGATAATGAATTGTTTACCTTCGAAACTAGTTTTTAAATAAAATAATTCCAATAGAAGAGGCAATTAATTTTATCAATCCTGATTGTGTTGATCATTTGATACCATTATGCGTATTTCAAGTAAATATGCGCTAGTATTCGTTTTTATTCTTACATTTTAAACAAGAAATAGGTTTAAAAAAAATAAAATGAAATTATGAAAGAATTTTTAGCCCTGTCATTTTTTTTTTTTTTGTCTAGTTTTTTATCTATGATTGCCCTACGTTTTGAATTGAACAATGAAAGAAAAATATGGTAAAGATGGATCTTTTACCGAAAGTAGGGCACATTCAATAAACAAAGACTAAACTGAGAACAGCCTAAAAGTGGATGCCAACCGACCCCTATAATACTGGGAAAGGGGACAAACTACCCCAACGCTGACCGCAGCAGATGTTCTGCCAACTGTTCATTGACTTACCCACATGGTCAGGACAGTCCAGGCAGCTTCTTCAGGCAGTTGTAAAGTACTCTAATGGTAGGCAAGCAATATGCTCTGTGGGACTACAGTGTTTGCCACTAAGTGGCCAGTTCATAATTCTAGTCCGATAATGTGTTAGGGATCTTTTTTTATTTATTTATTTGTAAACATAATTTTAAAATTATAATAAAAAAATATACTCTGCAAATAAAAAAAACATATCTTAATGTAATTGAACGAAGAAAATTAAAGCCAGGTATAGGAATTAGAAAAAAAATACTGTAACTACAAAATACATACTGAAAATAACGATTAAGAAGATCCATCCGGGAGGAGTCAAAAAATTAGTTTTTTAAAGAGGATTTTTTCCCAAATAACTTGTGTATAATATATATATATCTTCACTGTTACTATTAGATGTTATACAAAGGATTTGAAAAAAGGGTTACAATAAAATTATATCATCTACACAGGCTATTTTAAAACATGAAGTTAGCTACAATACAAATATATAAAAACATGCGTTACATATGCGTTACATATAATTGCATATATAGATAGCTACCATATAGCATATATGTTTATGCGATCCATCTCCCAAATAACTTGTGTATATGTTTTTATATATTATATAGCTACTTTATGTTTATATATATATATATATATATATATATATATATATATATATGAACAATGGCTATCTTCACTAATAATAATTACAATTATAATTTATGCAATTAGAGTGACAGGTCTGGCACACTGGTCATTTGCCTATGGGGGCACTCTAAAGGGGGCAGCAGTGTATAGGATACAATGAATTGGTACTTTTGATTCTTGGTATAATCAATAAACTCTTCAGGGGAGATAAAAAACAACGGTTTTTATCTATTTTGGTTGATATGACACCTTCCACGCCCACCACACGTTTAGAGGGACTCTCAAACATATGACGATTTCATTGAAATTATTTGTAGTTGATGTCCTCAAAATAATGCCTTAAGACAATTCTTATGTTACGTACCAGAATCAGAAGTAAAAAAAACATCTGCTGGTATAGATGAAGCCTTAATAACTGTCTGGATCGTTTTGATATTAATATAAAAACTGTAGAGGACAATGCTTCCTATATGTCCGAATCGTACTCGGATCTTCAGGCCAGAATAAAACAGCGCTGTATATGTGCCGTGTTGGGCCCATTCATTAAATATAGTTGGCTCTGCCTCTTTTGTGATATTCTATTGTTTCGTACAAAAATCGTATAACAATTCTCCGGAAGGAGATTCATCTTTGGTTCGGTAGGCCTTCATCCATCAATTTGTTTCCAGCTTGGAGCTACAAAAATAAAATATGGGATTTTTATTATCTCTTAATTTTTATAAATGTAAGTTTACAGGCTATCTTTTAAAACATAAAGTTGGCTACAATACAAATTACTTTATGTGATTTGAACTGATGTTAAAATATAATCGGATTCTTGCGTTAATTATATAGGAGTTTTATCAGTTATGCTCATATTTCCGTTAGTAAAATAAAAAGTCTCCCACTAAAATATGATAGAACACTTTTATAATGATTAACCGTTTTTTTATTGAAGTGAATTTATTTTTTAGAAAAATAGCATATTTGAACTGATATATATATATATAAAAATATATATACTTTTGTAAATGCGTTTTTTTATTGTTTATTTTTTTTTTTCTAGTTGAATTGAAGATCTTATAAAGTTGGATGATCTTACAAAGGGATGACTTAAAAATTGGCTGTTACCTACAAAATCCTGCAGTGACGTTTATCCAACATTATGTGTTACAATTCAATAAAAAAAATAGATACTAATAGCAGTGAAGGGTAGGCCTTATTTATTAAAATAAACCAGAGGGGTGTGTGTTTATATAGCTTTTAAAAGAGAGTAAATTTAGGTTTTGAATGATCACAAACTAGGTGTAATAATGATAAAATTTCGAGTATGTGCTAAATTAAAATATCGGCATATGTCCAAGATTAGGGAGCAGTAGAAAGTCAGGGGTAGGAGATATCGGCAAAATATAGAAAATATGTGGCTTTCCACTCCTTTGAGTGGACACATAAGTGGATTGAATACCTCAGCACATAAATATTTTTTTTTTTTTTTTAGAGATAGCTGAGAAGACAGGACCACAAATATCCTTCCAGAAAACAAAAATAATGATCAACAAAAAAAAAGTCAACAATAAAAACAAAGACTAAACAAGGACACTAAACCAGCAATTCAAGTAATTATGAGACATCTTGAGGCTTCTTCGATAAAATGATGTCCACCAATACGAAAATCAGGTAATACAATACTGAGGCAAGGTCAATGATTTTTTTTTTTTTTTTTTTTTTTTTGTGCGTGAAAGCAACAAATCTTTAAAGCCTGGGAAAGCTCCTGAAGATTGAAAGGCGAATATTAAGAAGAAATATTGACAAAGAGATGACGAAGAGGTTTTTTTTTTTTTTTTTTTTTTTTTTTTTTTTAATATGTCTATAATTCTGTATATATGCGCATAGATGTGAAGAAAAAAAGGTTTTCTGTTCAACATTGGATATACAGGAAATCGGAGTACTAGTAGATTATACTAGTAGAGTTAGTATACTAGTAGCCTCTAATCTATATAGTTGTCCTGTCACAAAGCACTCTAGGCTGCTAATTAGCTAGCAGTTGTTACCTGAGAGAGGGGTATGCTGCTAATCGTTGCGGTCAATTAGTTCGCTACATCACCTCCTCGGATTTCACAGGACTTCGCACCACAATTACAGCTAACAGCTGAAAGGTACCGTTCCTCGCTGGAAATCGTTATAGAATTTATTAATTTTGGATATGAAAACATCTATATTTAATGGAGCAATTTTAGATAGTATCTGAAAATGATTGATATTCTCTCCAAATGGATCAACGTTATATGGCTAATTGAAACATTCTATATTCATACAAATCCATTTCTCTCGCAATGTGTTTCATATTTATTTTATCGATGCTAATATTGAATGTAAAATGTAGGTTGATCGAAATATAACTATCTGGTGCGTTTCATGTATACAAGTCTTGATAATATTAAACACAAACAGACACGGAAAGAGTTCAAATTAACGAGAGATGTATTACAATGTAGTAATTACTCCAAACTCAATTTCTGTTTGTCGATATTTTTGACACCAACTTAAGCCTCTTTATCAGTTTATGACATACTTTGATATATTAATTAACCTTCAACCACTAGCGCCATTATATTTTGTAAAACAACAATCTTGTTTTCCTTCTCATTCGCTTCAAGTGAACGTTTTTGAAAATTAGATTCAGCTATTTCTTGAGATCTACTTCTATTTGCCACCTCACTTCTCACCGATCTTGAGAAATAGTTTCCAGCATCGAAATGTTCTCGTTCTGATTCGTAATCAAATTGTTTACCCCTTTAAATATCGCTGCGGTAAATTCCCAAGTAATAAATGCTGAAAAAAATAAAAGCCTTCTTTTTTTGCAAAAAGTTTTGAAAACTTTATCCCTGGAGTTTAGGAAGACAAGCTTTCCAGATGCAAAATGACCAGCCTCCTACTAAACCTTTTAAAACTTATTTGCAACCTTTTACAAGGCATTTTTCACAACTACAATATCCAGAACCATTAACTTCAGACTCAACTACGAATCCTCTTTGGGAGGTCAAAGAACACCACCGCGACTATGACGTTTACAATTAGTGGGAATTTTATTTGTATAAAAAAAAAAAAAAACTCTTAAAAACATTTGTTTAGTAAGCAAAATATATTTGACTGTAATATAATAAATAAAAAAATATCCAATTTTAATTTTTCATAATGAACATTTAGGTTAAAATGTTTATACTTTTATTTAGGTTCAAAACATTATTCTTTCAGGTAACATACTGTACATTTTCTATTTTAAATTTAGAATGGTTGAAAGTTTTTATTTGATAACTTTATGAAAAAATATGGACAAAAACGAATGAAAACCAGGATGTTGTACTTTGTACAATACGCGACCGCGTGACAAAACTACCAATTAGAGAAATATAATTTTAAAAAATGTATAACAAGAAATCAAATATATCGGTACTCACCTAAGGAGGCAAAACGTAAAGGACTTCTGGACGATCTCAGTACCCAGTGTGAATTAAATGTTTAAAATATTCAAAAACAAAAGGGTAAGGAAGAAATCTTTTCGTTGTTCCTATGACTGGTTAATTTTTTCCGTTCCTATTGAAAACAAATTAATGTGGGATCATTAGAAATAGTTATCAGGTCATTTAAACAAAAATACGGATTGGTTTTAAACGATTTTAATATTCTGATGATTCATAAGTATTTAACACTTTTCTTGGCAAGATAATTTTTAAAAGAACAATAAAATTCCCAGTAAAATCCCTTTTAGGTTTCAAACATAACATTGATATAATAACATTTTAAAAATAAAATACCTAATTTTTTTATAATTAAAAATTGGCAACTCCTTGGATACTAAACCTAATAATAATCTTCTCAATCATTTAGAGTACCCTAGTGGTTGAGAAATATTTGTTAGGGACCTACAAATACGTCAGAATATGCCTGGAATTCACTTAGAAAGAGATGGTATCTCAAGAGAAACCATGCCAAGAAAAGGGTTAATTGTATGATATTTTCCACTATGATAATTATATAGAAAATCTGATTCTATACTAATGGAGTGTGATATTGTTACACATAATATAATTAACATTATACTAATGTTGTCGAGACAAATATTGACGAGAAGAGATTCCTTGTAGGAGATAAGAACCCTCTGGCGAGACAAATAAAAATGAATAACTGCAGCGGACCACTGACCACAACAAACCACTTGGCACGAATCCGAAATGAAATATCAATTCGAGACTACTAGATATTGTCTTGATAAGTAGTTTAGCAACATTTATATATCACATTTACGAATCCGTATGCAAGCTTTTTTTTTTTTTTCAAAAGATTATAATTTATTTATAAATATTTTTTAGAATTATTAATCAAGCTTAGGGGCTTCACTTAACCACTTAATTAATCTCGTATCCAATTCCCACAATCCAAATCCCTTATATAAATTCTCAATACTCCTTACTTTTCAAGTTTTGACAAGTTATTGTTATTTTTATATACACATTTAATTGATGTTTGTATTTGTACAGTTTAAATTTTAATAAATTAAAGTCGAAAGTGATACATTTTTGGAGAACGCGAGGATGTGACGCGCTCAAAAAATAATTACCGAACTAGAATCTTTTTACTGTCCAAAATATGACCTGCTTGTTTATTATTGGTATTTCTGACGAATCCAGCTATGTAGCTGTGAAATGGCTGTTGACAACATCGAAATAATTCATCAAGTGGAAGTTCCAAAAACAAAAACCATCCCGGTATCATTTATTCACGAAGTTCTACGAACAACGTTTTTGTTTTTTGTTTTTTTTTTTTTAATTTTATTTATTTTATTTTATTTATTTTTATTTTATTTTTTTTATTTTATTTTTTTTTTTTTTTTTTTTTTTTTCAGGCAGATACGGAAATATTGGCTGTCATACATAACATTGCAGTAAATAGTGACAGTGTTTAACAAAATTCAATTTATTTCAAATTCCAAAGATTTTAATTGACATGCCCTTCCATTTAAATGCAACAGTTTAGTAAAAAAATCCCATCATACGTATGAAAAATAATAATCGAAATATGCCAAACATTATAAAGCATATACTATTGGAATGTCAAATCCACAGTCGAAAAAATGTATGACTTTTATCATGGTACATGCATTGTTTTATGGCTTCTTGAGGCCCTTAGACTTCCGGCTTATTTAGTCTCGTTTTAGATCAAGGATCATAGAAAGAAAACTTGGTACATGTTTTTCGAATAGGTATGTACAATCATTTAATGATAATAATAATAATAAATTGTGCATCAGGCTATGGACCTGAAGTTGAACCTATTAGAGGAACACACAACGGATTACTTCAAAATAGGTCCCTCAACCTGTATTGGAACGAGTCTATTCTGACATACCACACTGTGCGGCACAACAAGCCGGATATTCTGCTTGTAAACGGATAGTTGATGTCACCATTCCCAATGACAACAATATGACTTCAACTATCGATGAGAAGCTACACAAATATCAGGAACTAGCCGTCTAATTAAAGCAATTGATTCGCCTAAAAACCGCAGCGGTGATTGGCGTAATATCAACAACCGACCTGATCCCGATTTCAAGTGCAGTAGGTATTAAGGCTCTGCAATTGACTGTCGATGTGCTAAGAGAGGCTCAACAAGCGGTACTCTCGGACACGGCAAGGTTTGTAAGAAAATTTTTGAACATATGAGGAAAAACATAAAAAAAGATGAACCAAGACTGAGATGGTTGGACTTGTCCCCCACCTAAGTTCAAAAATCGAAAAACACGATAATAAAAATAAAATAAGTAATAATAGTAGTGTAGCCAAGGTTGTACTCAAGTTGAAGCTCTTGTCCTACTATCATTATCACCCACAAGCCATAATTAAGGACAAAGGGATAAAGATATTTTGGGATAAACTAATAATAGCTTATCATTCTATCATAAATAACAGGCCGGATATGGTGATCATAAACAAATTAGAGAAATCTGCTTCATCGAAATCGGTGTGCCACCAGATAACAGTATGCTCGGAGTTTTAGCTGAATAGAAAATGAAATACCTGAAGCAGGCAGAAACAATTAAATTGCCTTTAATAATTTTTTCTAATAGGTTGGATCCAAAATAAACAGTTTTATCTATAGAGGAGTTGGAACTGCCAAAGACAGAGCTGGCTATAGTGTAACAAGCGGCGTTGTTGGAAACAGCAACAATAGGAAGTTTTTAAATTCGAAATAAACATTGATGGTTGACCGTGTTTGGTTTCCAGAATGTTTGCTAACACTAGGTGTGAAAAACCAAATAAAACAATAATAATAATTAATCACGCTCAATCGGCAGGTTTTTCCCCAATTAATCGTAACCACTTTGAGAAGGCTGAGTGCACCCCAGGTGGGACTCCTGAATCCAAGTCCAACCACAACCGAAATAACAGAAAATAATTTTTTTGCCGAACACGGGGGGGCTTGGTAGTCAAGTACATTACCCACTTAGCTACCGCGCTTTCCAGAAATATTAATATTAGTTAATAATATTTATACACACACACACACACACACATATATATATATATATATATATATATATATATATATATATATATATATATATATATATATATATATTTTATTAAAAATAAACAATAAAATAATTGTTACGAGAGTTAACGGACGGACGATAAAGTCTTGAAACCCTGTAAAAACATGTATCAGGTTAAAATATTGGAAAAATTATTAGTTCACACTGATGAACTTATATCAATGAAACATATCTTAGAATATAGTTATGTAGAAAAGAGAAATATCTTCTTCTTTTTATTTTATGAACTTTATAAAATAATAATTTCTTTTTTTTTAATTGATTTTATTAATAGCTTTAAAAATAATCACAAAGAAATATTTTTTTTATTGCTATTGCTGTTACTATTTTGGCAATATTATTATTGGTATTATAATCATTGCTAATTATTTGTATGATAGTAAAAAGAAATATTATTTTTTTAACTGTAGTTTACAGTATCAAACGTTTATATAATAATATTTAAAGCACTTTTCTTCCACAACCTTCTCTCACTCCAAACTAGCGCTCTCTAATTATATGGATGCCCTATTATGTATGTCATTCGATTTGTACTATCAGGCATTTGATATAAGTGACCAAAAACATCAATCTTCTTTTTTTTATTACATCTGATAAACTTTCTGCATTTTGATATATATGTGTGTATTATTTATTTTTTTTTTTTAGATAAGTTTTTTCTAAACTGTCTCTTTGCTATCATTGTTTGTGTTTATATTAGCTATTTCCTGTTTCTATTTTTTTTTTTTTTTTTTTTTAATCAACTTCTATTGATCTTGTTTTATTTTAAAAATTTCTATCAAATATAATGCCATATATGATTTCACTTTATTTTATGTAATGTTATTCTTAAGAAAATATGTTGCAGAATAAACTTTTATTCCTATTCCATTCTATTCTACATATGTGACATTTATACTGGCTTTCTCAATTGCCATAAAATTTGTACTTTTTACGCAATTGATGACAAAAACAAAAAAAATATCTTTTATTAAAAAAGTATATCTATATATACTTTTCATATTAATAAAATACGACACGGTGAGTATAGCATATGTATATGTAATTGAAAACTGTGTAGGAATACTGAATCACGCAAAACTGTGAATAAAAAAAAATTGGAAAAAAAATAAGACTAGAAAAATGGAACTAATAAAATTCTGTGTAGCAATAAAATTCTTGTTTGTAGATGGAAATTTCCTGAAGTCATAAATATTAGCGATGGGTCGTTAGTATTCAAATTCAATTTCTCCTGGAATGGTTGTAGCCGAGAGAGAATATTTTCATTGTGGTTTAAACAGATTCGATACACGGCAGTGAATTCGTGTCCGACACATATTGCCACCATTCGTCATCAATCATTTTTATTGGTCTGAAGCTATTACGAGACGAGTTTTGTAAATGTAATAAGTCTTGGAAAGAGATTTTTCCTTATAATAATAATAATAGAAATTGGTTCTTTTTTACTTTCCATTTTCATGTCCAATCTTTCCTTATGGTAAAAATATAACAGATGAGGCTTGAGGTATCTTTTCCAACGCAAACTGTTCATTGTGGGAATGCTGTTTAGTAAATTTAATTCTACACCATTAAACCTTATTTTAAAGCTATTATTCTTCTACTAGTTGGAACATGATGCAATCTCAGTGGCCAGATGTGCACCGTGGTCAAGGAGCAGGTTCCGTCCGGTTTATGTTTTACATTCACTTACACAGCACTCTTCACGGAATAATGATTGTTCCATCTGTCTCATCAACACTAAATGTTTCAATGTATAAAATTTATAATTTTTTTCTAAAAAGTCATCTTATTATAAGTAGCTACTTTACTCTACTTTACTGATTACTATCCACGAGATTATATCTATTTTACAAGAATAAATTATTTTCTTAATGTTAATAATTGGTTTTATCAAACGCACTAAATCATTCGGGTAACATTTAAATAAAACAATCTCTGTTAACAAGTGTATATATTTTTACTTTATAACAAAAGTGAATATGTTATATGTTTCGAAAATGTTTTCATACTTGGCTTTTTTATTTAATTTTGTTTATTCTATTCTAAAGCTCAACAATTTTTTTCAAACCTTCAAATAACTTCGATATCTACTAATAATTTTAAAATAATAATATATGAACGAATATTTTAAAACTGAGCTAACATAAAAAAAAAAAAAAAAAAATGGATGACAATCTGTAGTTTAGAATTGCAATCTATTGCTGTTGGACTTTTTTTTTTAGAAAAGTACAACTTTTACTGGCAAATTAATCTTTCACATTATGCCTATTTAATATTAGACAAACTGATTGACAATTTTTAATTAAAGCTAACATTTTTTTTTTCTTTGATACATTGATATATTATTTTCCAAATGTAGTAATTTGCTTTTATAGTAAACAAAAACAATTGGGCGAAATTCACATTAAACTGTAAATAAATGTTAATGGGTGTATATGTTTTCATTTAATAAAAAATTTATATAAATATGTAATGTATAACTATGACATACAAAGTTGTTTTGTAACTAAATGTTTATTCCATTGTGCAACATAACAAATCGTTTTTAAACCGTCGTATAACTTTGACATCTACAAATGAATTTAATATCTTTTGGAAAGAAATTTCCAATCCTGGCCCCAGGTGCCTTTTTACATGACCCTGCACTCAGGTATTTCATATTTCTTCGTTCAAGTTAAACAAAAAACCGGTTCAATAGAATCCGAGACCTTTCAGTTGTAGCCTTCTCTTGTCAAGTAGACGTCTAAAGTTCAAATTCTCCATCCACTCCCACAAGATCTCGTTCTTCTAACCTTTAAAATCTTTTTCATAGAATTGCATTCCAGCATTTCTTTTTTACTCGTTCGATTACCCCATTGGAACTACATGTCCCTCATATTTTATCACTGCCCACAGTCCAGTCGGACATCTGCTAATAAGGAATAGTTTAGCTTAATAATGATTTGTATAATTTTAAGTTAAATCTAGCTAAAAGCTGTTTACTGATTCACTGACGCTAAAATTGATTGTGTAGTAGCTTTTCGTGATAAACTAATGAAATTCCATTTACCAGCAATTAATAGTTTTTTTTTAAACCAAATTATTTGAGATATATCAAGGTTTAAAGTTAATAAACTCAATGAACAAAAAGAATTTCGTGAGCGGACTCCGTATGTTTATTGATGTGCTGAAGACACTTTTTAAGAAAAAATAACAGTTAACTGCGAGAGATACACGAGTACCTCTCAGGTAGAGAACTTGTACTAAACAGTTTACCACCACATTGCGACCTCTCACGAATGAGCAGTTGACTGAAATAAAAGAAGGAAACAATTAGGCACTACAATGATAAGCGCTGTATTGTAGATTTGAAAACTAAATCTAAGAAAAGATTTTAGCAAAAAAAAAAAAATTAATGATAATAAAATTGTTTGTTAAAGCCTCTTAGGTCGAAAAATAATGTGTCTTAAGACATTTCGAGCTTTTTTGTTATCATTGAAAACTTTAATAAAAATTAAGAAAACTTATTTGATTTGAAATTTTTATAATGTATTACAAAATGACAATCAAATGGAGGACACAAGTATTAGGTTTTGCTGCATAAATGACATTCTGGAAGAATTGCTTTTATAAGGCCATGGATTACAACATATCCCTCAATTTATTTTTTGCATTCCCCTATTTCTAGAATTTCTTCCTTCCTAACTTAGTAGCAGTTTTAAATGAACACGGAGAATGATTTCAAGAGTTAGCTTAGGAAAAAGGTATTGCGGTAAATGCAATTGAGTTTGGTAGAATTTTGTTTTAAATATTGATTCAAATTCAGCACACTTATAAGTACAAAAGTCGCCAAAATTATTCATGGAAGTGAAAAAATAAAATAAATAAATGAAATGAAAAAAAAAAATTAAAAACGCTATTTCAGATTTTTAAAAAAGAAAATCTAATTTCTCAAAATGACGCTAGATAGATTCCTGTTGCGTTCAGATTCAATTTTTTTTTTTTTTTTTTTTTTTTTTTTTTTTTTTTTTTTTTTTTCAAAATTGTGTAATCAGAAAATCGCAAGGAATTACTTACAAAAACGTTTTAAAGAATCTACGGAGAGACTGTTTTTCCCACGGTAAATATTATGTAGCGCTTTCCAGAACTGGAAACACTAACTACGAAATCATTCTCATAATATTGGGCAATAAAACTTGTAATATAGTTAATCGGATGTTTTACGAATTATTTTTCTTTCTTGTATGCCTTCGACAATACAATATACTTAGTGTTAAAAAAATAAAACTACAACATTTATAAGTTAAAATTGTGTAAGTTCGTTGCTTACAAGAGCGAACAAAGCCCCGATGGGAGATGCTATTATAAAATATACCCACTGGTACTACTGAAGCACTACAGATTAATGAATACAAAATCCAGAAGAATTATGATATTATGAAAACTTTTGAATTATTTAGAATATTTATATGTGTGCATTTTGCAACTAATTTCCCACTTGTTATTTAAAATGATTATGTTTGACATTTTCTATAATTAGCGCTTAATATTAATAATAATATACGGTATAATATAAAATAAATAAGTGATAATATTTTCTTCATTTAGTTAGATAGGAAATAACACCATATTATTATGTTTTTATATTATTCTTAAAGGATAAAAAGTCCCAGAATAAAATTCATTTTCTAGTTATCCATACATTCTTTTGTTTTAAATTTTCCTTTTAAATATAATATTAAAATTTTAACGGTAATAAAAAAGGGAAATAAAAAACGGCCTGAACATCGTAAATTACGAAAGAAAGAACTCTAATTAGCAGCTTTTCAAATAAAACATTGTAGATGCGTTTAAATTTATTTTAATTAATTAATTCAGATCCATGATGGGATCAGTTAGCAGTGGCACATCATTACAGAACAGATGGAAGGTATTGTGGTCGCATTACTTCAAATGCCCATTTATCTGGTTTAAACCGGTTTGATAATACATTAATTCCATGTGACAGCCTATCACTCACCTGTGGTTACTGTAATCTGTATCCAATATGTTCGAAACAAAGATGTGTTATTTTTTTAGCATGGCTATATCTTTTGTCCACAGCCATTCTATTCTTTTTTTGGTTTATCGTTTTTTTTCGCTGCCAAAAATGTAAAATTTTAACAAGCTCTAGCTGTGTTGGTGTTGTTCGGATCGGAATTCGGTAAAGAACTTTCTGGTTAAAAATACAATGGAGAATAATTTTTATTATATAATATTTATCGTAAGAGCCCACCGTATAGGAGCTATATTGTTTCGAATGAAAAAAAGTCAAGTATGTCTTAATTTTTTAATTGTTGGGGGGCTTTTCTGACACGTTCAAGCTCCGCTGGTGTTGATCAGATCGAATATCTGATTACTAAAAAATAAATAACTAATAAATAAATTGGATGATATTCCCCGAATTTTGCAGGAGCTAGACGAGGAAGAATAATAAAAAGAAATAAAAATTTGGATTTGAGTGAAGAGAAAATGTTCTAGATCATGATACAGGGACCTATTTTGAGGGTATGGGGGTAGAGATGGGGGGATCCAGAAAAAATGTACATTTTATTTGTAAAAATCATTCCTAAAAAGAAAAAAATAAATAAAATTGTTTACAATAATTATTCATAAACACAACCACTATATACGTGTAAATAATTATATTTTACTGAATTAGTATAAATAAAAATATATCTAGTTATAAATTTGATTTTTATTATTATCATTCATATGTTTCCATTCACGTTCAAAATATTATTCTAATAGATGACATACTGAACATATATTCTACTTTAAATATATAATTGTCATAATATTTAATTTAATAATGATGATTGTATTGTTAACTGTGAGTTTTAATTTAAGTGATGAAATGGTCAGGGGTACAGTCAGGTAAATAAACATTTCAAGTTTTTAAATGAAAAAAGGCACGCCAAAATATAAGGTTTTTCATTTAAAAACTTAGTATTCGTAAGTAAATTTAGTATTCGCATTGCCAGAGTCAGCTAAAGTTCTCCGGGGTAAATTATTACCCCGTGCGAGTAAAAGTGCATTAGTTTTAGACAATATTTTGCTATATTTATTATTATTATTATTTGTGTTATATTTGATGTGACGATGTCAGAGCGAAGTACCAATCGAGAAGTATGGAATCAATGGCTTTGTGAGCTCAGCGAAGATGAAGCAGGTGAAAGTGATCCTGATGACCCGGAAGTAGACCATGTAGACAAATCTGACGATGATACGATTCAGAATTTGAAAGGGATAAATGTAATTCAGAAAATGAAGATGTGCTATCTCATATTGGGAGAGATGGAGCTACAAAATGGAGAAACACACCAGTTCTTTCCAGTCATTCAAGAATTAGAAGTGAGAACATTATTATTCATCTCCTAAGAACCAAAGGCCATGCGAGAAATGCCCTAATACCTTTGGAGTCATTGGAATCTATTCTGGATAATAAAATGATAACAAATTACACAATTTTGTATATTGAAAAATAAAAGGTCAATATACAAGGGAACGGAATGCTCTAGAAACAAATGAATTAGAAATTTGGGCTCTGATTGGGTTACTATTTTTAGATGGAGTGAAAAAGTCAGGAAGAAAAGTGTTCGTGATTTATGGGATTGTGGTACTGTAATCGAAGTATTCTGTATGACCATGTCATATAACATATTTTTTTTTCTAATGAGGTGCTTACGTTTTGACGATCATCGTATAATATAGCTATAATGAAACTTTAAAAAAAGCTATTTAGAGTTTTGTTTTTAAATGTTTGCTTTCCTATTATGTTTTTAGGGATATAAACAATCTAAAACAATTAATTAGAATCATTATAACCTTTATTAGTTTACATTATTTTGCTTAAAAGAAAATAATTGTAATTTTAGGATAAAAATTTAAAAAATAATTGTAGTTTTGGAATAAAAATTAAATTTTTCATACAATGTCAAATAAATATAGTAAATTTATATTTGTGGATTATTTTACCCCTACATTATAAAAGTTATGTATTTAGATGTGTTATGGTCAGTGGATCATTTTTTTACAACTAAAACATGATACTTATTAACGACCATGAATATGGGGCAACTATTTACCCCATGCGAGTACTGGTTTAGCTCTTTAGACCAAAAGCAGAATGTTCTCTATGAGTTTTAAAGGGATGTCCGCCAATAGGTTCGTCTGCCAGACTTAAAACTTATTAGTCTTTGTTACATACAATAGGATGAATTTAAATTTATAAATTTTTCAGAATCGAACTACTTAAATTGATGATTTAATCAAATTTAAAATTAATGATTACTCGAAATGAACAAAGTTGAGAAAAACAGGGGTTCGAAACGTGACTTTTATGCATTCAACCAATATACATCCTTATAACCATGAAAAACCTTATATTTTGGCGTGCCTTTTTTCATTTAAAAACTTGACGTGTTTATTTACCTGACAGCACCCCTGACCATTTCATAACTTATATTTAATTTAATAGATTCAATATTAAATTTGAACAGAAACGGATAAGCGACCTTTCGTGTTATAGAAATTGGCGGAAGGTTAACCGGTGGAAGGTTTTTTTTTTTTTTTTTTTTTTTTTTTTTTTTTTTTTTTTTTTTTTTTTTTTTTCGCTTATCCGTTTCTGTTCAAATTTAATATTAAATCTATTAAATTAAATATAAGTTATGAAATGGTCAGGGGTGCAGTCAGGTAAATAAACACTTCAAGTTTTTAAATGAAAAAAGGCACGCCAAAATATAAGGTTTTTCATGGTTATAAGGATGTATATTGGTTGAATGCATAAAAGTCACGTTTCGAACCCCTGTTTTTCTCAACTTTGTTCATTTCGAGTAATCATTAATTTTAAATTTGATTAAATCATCAATTTAAGTAGTTCGATTCTGAAAAATTTATAAATTTAAATTCATCCTATTGTATGTAACAAAGACTAATAAGTTTTAAGTCTGGCAGACGAACCTATTGGCGGACATCCCTCTAAACTCATAGAGAACATTCTGCTTTTGGTCTAAAGAGCTAAACCAGTACTCGCATGGGGTAAATAGTTGCCCCATATTCATGGTCGTTAATAAGTATCATGTTTTAGTTGTAAAAAAATGATCCACTGACCATAACACATCTAAATACATAACTTTTATAATGTAGGGGTAAAATAATCCACAAATATAAATTTACTATATTTATTTGACATTGTATGAAAAATTTAATTTTTATTCTAAAACTACAATTATTTTTTAAATTTTTATCCTAAAATTACAATTATTTTCTTTTAAGCAAAATAATGTAAACTAATAAAGGTTATAATGATTCTAATTAATTGTTTTAGATTGTTTATATCCCTAAAAACATAATAGGAAAGCAAACATTTAAAAACAAAACTCTAAATAGCTTTTTTTAAAGTTTCATTATAGCTATATTATACGATGATCGTCAAAACGTAAGCACCTCATTAGGAAAAAAAAAATCTGTTATATGACATGGTCATACAGAATACTTCGATTACAGTACCACTATCCCATAAATCACGAACACTTTTCTTCCTGACTTTTTCACTCCATCTAAAAATAGTAACCCAATCAGAGCCCAAATTTCTAATTCATTTGTTTCTAGAGCATTCCGTTCCCTTGTATATTGACCTTTTATTTTTCAATATACAAAATTGTGTAATTTGTTATCATTTTATTATCCAGAATAGATTCCAATGACTCCAAAGGTATTAGGGCATTTCTCGCATGGCCTTTGGTTCTTAGGAGATGAATAATAATGTTCTCACTTCTAATTCTTGAATGACTGGAAAGAACTGGTGTGTTTCTCCATTTTGTAGCTCCATCTCTCCCAATATGAGATAGCACATCTTCATTTTCTGAATTACATTTATCCCTTTCAAATTCTGAATCGTATCATCGTCAGATTTGTCTACATGGTCTACTTCCGGGTCATCAGGATCACTTTCACCTGCTTCATCTTCGCTGAGCTCACAAGCCATTGATTCCATACTTCTCGATTGGTACTTCGCTCTGACATCGTCACATCAAATATAACACAAATAATAATAATAATAATAAATATAGCAAAATATTGTCTAAAACTAATGCACTTTTACTCGCACGGGGTAATAATTTACCCCGGAGAACTTTAGCTGACTCTGGCAATGCGAATACTAAATTTGGGGAGCTTGTTTACACTTAGATATGGCCCACAGTTCTTAGAAGGAAGGTACTGAAAAAAAAAACAGCTTTATTAGATTAAGCCTATTCAGAAAAATTTTAGGAAAATTATGAGTGGGGTAACTTTTTTCCCCATGCGAGTACTGCAGTGTTAAGTAGCCCTAGGTAACGACATATAAAGATTCAGAAGAGAGATTAAAAAAATCGAAGTAGTCATGCGTTTTTCCTCTGTGAGATCAAAATTATGAACAGGCCTATCGGACTGGTTAGAATAGAAACTTCTTAGATCTAAGAACATCTCACTTTATTGAATGAAACACGGAGAGAGAGAAATTGGCAGGAAAAAACCTTCAATACTAAAACTTCCTGAATGAATGAAATTCTAATAAAAGCCTTTTTGAACAAAATATCGAAGTTATAAAAGTTACAAACAGTTTCATTTTATTTAAACTTGATATTAAATTTTAGCCATCAGCGTTGTTTAAACTTCTACGTAAAAAAAAAAAAAACAAAACATTTTTATCACAAAATCACATTATGGCATAGTTCTGAATGAGAAGCTTCTTGGTACGATTAGTGCTCTTGATTAGACCGGAGTCTCTACATTATTAAGCATAACACAATCTATAATGGACACATTAATAAAAATAGTATAAAATTAAGTCGATATGATCACAGAAAGAATTATTTTAAATTGGTAGATAATACTAAACGCTGAGCGGCACTCAAGGAGAATTGCGAAAGGAGAGGAAGATAATAATACAAAATTTTACCGATTTCTAGCTCTTCAGCCTGACTTTAAACATTTAAACGAGTGTTCGAAGGCAAAGACGCGTATTACCGAAGCCATGCCTGTATCTTTCATTATATTTGTTTTATTTTATTTCTCTTATTTTTTTTTAAATTTCATTATAATCAGTTTAAATGTGATGTTAAAAACCTTTCTTTCTGGGATTGGTCGGAGTTAAATTGGTTCCATGCATGCTAGCGTCCGTGCCTTACAAAGACTTCTGCTGTAGCTAACCCGTAGAAAGAACATTCTAGTGAGATAGTTTTTTAAAATTGGAAGGCTCCGATGGGCAGGGCTTGTGGTGAAGATGAATCCAGACGAGGTCCATAAAAAACTCTTCATCCACTATGTCTTATATTGCCAATTTGATTGATTGATTAAAAACCTGATCAACCTTCCGGTGGGCGCGCAGGTGGCAATTTGGCTGCTTTTTAAAAAACATTTAATTGGTTGTCAATACGCCAACGCAGCACATCGAGGCCCAACGATATTCTCATATTAGAACATGAGGAAACAGGAAACGGATCGGTAATCTTCTTCACAAAGAGTATCAGACAGTTCCAAAGTTGAGTACGTCTGGTCAGGAGTGTCAGGGTGGCCAGATTGTAACCGCGCGCCTCTTCGTGAGCTGTTTCTTCTTGCCATATAACCAAAATATAAAGATATATATTTTCAATTATATTAAATATTCACTGTAATATTATGAATAGTCGTCGAATAGTTTTGTTTTTGTTTTTCTCAAAAATCAAACAAAAAGTCTGCAAATTCTTCTCTCACACTAGAAACGTTACAGCAAGCCGGAAGATGTCACCAAAACTAGTGAAAACTTTATGTACTGAACTCAACCTTTTTTGATTTATAACTATTTTTTATATGTATTAGATTAAAAAGAATGGCATAAGATAATTGAAATACTGTATATCGATAGTTAATATGTTCATTCCCATTAAAAAAAAAAAAAAATATATATATATATATGTGTGTGTGTGTGTGTGTGTGTGTGTGTGTGTGTGTGTGTGTGTGTGTGTGTGTTTAGTAAGGTTCGTGAGGTTCAGTCAATAAATAAAAAAAACTATTTTGGCGACGTTTCGAGACTATATTGTTCTCGTAATCATGCCCTACAGTGAAAAAAACAGGTTACAATAAATTTATATAAGTTATACAAGTTATTTCAAAACATACAGTTAGTTACAGTACAAGTATACACCAACATGTGTATGATAATAAAAACATATATAATTACAGAATATAGAGGAGTATGAAGCTACATACAATGTTAATAGTGGTTATGAAAAGACTAACAATTCTGGTACACAACTAACCTATGAGAGATTTAAACAGACAGTTTACAGAGGTTAGTGGGGAAAACCCAATTTCTTAAAAATTAAGTTAAAAGGACTGGGTAGGTATTCCCAAAGAAGCAGGTACAAAAATGTTTCAGTGTAATATACTAACAAATAGAAGAATGATTTGTATGATGTATATAAATGTAAATGTATATTATTGGTCTGAATGTATTAAGTTGGAATAACAGGTGTTAAGATTTAGAACGACTGATTTTTTGTTTATTGCGCGGTTTTTAAATTTTTCTATGGTTATCATTTCTTTAAAAATTATTCTGTTCATGGTGAATAATTTTGGGGAAATCAAATTTAAAAGAATGTTTTGTTTGCCTGTTATGTGTGGTGAGAGCTGTTTGGTCAGGTTTGTTCGGGTTTTTATTTATAGACGTGCAACAGTATTTATGTTGATACACTCGTCGTTTAAAATATTGTTCCGATGTACCAAAATAAGACTTGCAACTTTTGATACATCGAAACAATATCTCTGGATTGGATGAATCGGAATCGGGAACTATAAACAGTCCTGTAATCAATTCGATGATCTTAAGTTTATAAATTAAAGCTATATCTTTAATATTATTTAACACTAACCATTTGAAACTAATTTGAAGATGCTGTCATTAGCTGAAATTCAATACGCGGCACCTAAAAATAAATTATTTATATAATAAAATAAAACTCTTTGTTATGCATTTCTTGATTGTTTCATGTTTTTTTTTGTGGCCAAAAATATCTATATTTTACAAAATAAGAAATTTCGTTTATTATAAAACCTCACACAATTCCGTTTTCCATGACAGCATGCTAACATTCAGTTCTTGAAAAATTGAAATTTGATTTGAAAAATGGTAAAAATATGCTGATTGTGTTCCAAACAAATGTAATGCATTTAATAGAAATTTCAACTTACGAAGCAGACAATAGCAATGGTTGTGTCACAAAACATTTGTTCGTAATAAAAAAAAAAAAAGGAAAGTTTAAGTTGCCAGTTTTATTCAGAAATATGAGTTAGGTTAGATGCGACGTTCTTTTTGTTTTTTAACTTCAAGAAACGAAACTCTAAAGCCTTTAGAATCATACCCAAGTTCCCTAACTTTTCTTTTATGATCTTTAGACGTCTCCTTCCGTCCCTCCTAAATATTCGGCACCAATATCATGTTGTCATATGTGTCAAACCTATAGTTTTTATTATATTAAGGTAAAAAGTTTTACATTTATTATTATTATGTTATTGTAATTATATTATTGATTAATTCTGTTTATTTTATTTTATTTGTATACTTTAATTGAAATAAAAAAATAAAAGACACTTTTTACTTCCATGTTAGTTTAAAAGAAGATTAGATTAAATACAATTGAAGACACTATTGGAACTAGAATATCATGGATGTTTAGTTTACAGAACTTGCTTATTAATATTTTTTCTTTATTGTGACTATATATATTATACACATATGTCTAAACTAAAATATTAAAAATGTTAAAATAATCTTTAAGTTGTGATAAGTCGATAAATGTAAAAATAAAATATGTATTTTGTGTGAGTAATAAACAAAAACCAGTGCCCATTAAAAGTTTGTTCATTCTACTGATAGCTAGAAGTGGAACGCGTCGTTGCAATTACATTGGTTAGAAGGGAGTTGGGGTGAGGGTCTCAGAACTGAAGGTCGTGGGTTCAATCCTCAATGTTATTTCGTGGCGGATCCACAAAATGAAACTTAACCGTTCCATCATGGCTAGAATATTTTGATAATATGTTTATTATTTTAATTAAAAAAAAAAAGGTTTATAATATGTAAGATAAACTATCCTTCCTGCCTTTGTGAGGACGTTAAGCCCAAAATAAAAAAAATGTTGCTCTAAATGAAATTTAAGTAGGTACCATAGAAAAAACAGCTAGTTACTAAAAAATGTTTACATAATAATACATACATTATCATATATAAATGTTTACATAAAAATACATTTTAAACATAACTATTGTCTAAAAAAAAAATTAAGAAAATAAAATAAAAATTAGTGCCTCATCACAATGATTTTTTTCGTTTTAACAATGGTTTGTGGTACTTTCAGGAAAAAATAAAGGTTGCAGGAGGCTGTGGAAATGATAGTCCATTTATTTTGGCCATTTTCAGACTTAAACAACTTCTATGAGACCATTCTTGACCATTGTTCGAGACCATTAATCGATATATTGTTGTATGTACAAGACTTCAAAAATGCATATATACATACAAGTTTGTGTAAGAGTAGTTTTTTGTCTAGTGTTCTGTCATTGAAATTATCAGGCTTAATTTACAATACAAAAAAAAAAAAAAAAAAAAAATCACAATGCACATTGTCTTCAATTAGTAAATCTAATAGCCATATTTGCTACAATCATGTTCATAAGGCATTTTAGAAAGATTGTTTGCAATACAACTTAATGAAAGGACCCTGGTTTATAAATAAGAGTAATAAACCAAAGATTTAGTGGCTATAAATATAGCCCTAATGTATTTTTCTTAGGGTAATAAAAGTGGGGAAATATTAGCCTATTCTTTATAGGGGAGTCATAAACAGGGCGGTTGTTGATTATACCTAGTGTAGGCCACCCCTGGGGGAGAATGGGAGGGGGTAAGAGTGGAGGGGGAGGGAGCTAATTTACAGCACCCCCTCCTCATATTTATGTCGCTATTTCTATCGAGTGTTTCTTATGAAGGACTCACATATCCTAAGCAATCTCGTTCTAGCTATTATTCATCAAGTTTGGTAATATTTCACAAGAAACATTCCAAAAATATTTACTATTATTTTTCTAGTTTTAAACCTAGACTGTTTCATCTCGGTCTATTAAGCCTTGTAGACTATTGGATCCTGGTGTTTTCTTCCTATCTATCATGCCTCCCTCGTGGCCTCTTGCCAAGTACTGTTCTAGTACTATCCTGGAAGACATTCTGATGGATTGCTTCGAAGCATATTTCATAACGTTTCTTCATTTTACTTAAATGAGTTTCCTTCAACGATTCCATATCTCAGTCTCTCCTTTGTATTTTTTATGAATCTAGGTCTCACCAAAACGCGGAGGTTTTTAATTTATAGACCTCAATCTATCATTCAAGAACGTTGAATTCAAGAATTTATAAGATGCGATTCCAATGCCTAAAGTGTCTCAGGTTTTGTGGAAATTTAAATATTTATAAAATATGACGAGTGATCAATATAATAAAATAATATCTAACTACATTAACTAAGTAAATAAAATCATTAAGAAATTAAACGATAAAACGAGTCTTGAAATATAAACTATAATTTATTTATATTATGATATATCAATTGAAATCCACAATTTTAAATGATATCATACATTCAGCTGATTTAGGATCAATAATACTTAGTAGTATTTTTCAACGGAGATGCGTTGAAAAATGAAATTCGCTCTTTGATATCTAGCATTTGGGAAGTAGAGGAGTTTCCTGCTGAGTGGAATGAGTCTAACATAGTTCCAATATATAAGAAGAAAGGAGATAAGACAGAGTGCAGAAATAATCGGGAGATAAGTCTACAGAACACAGTATATAAAGTTTTCTCAATAGCCCTATATAACAGGATCATCGCACATGTGAATACCAGGGAGGTTTCAGACCCAACCGATCGACTGTCGATCAAATTTTCTCACTGAAGCAGATGTGCGAAAAAATGAAAGAGTATAACCAAACTATGTGGCTGATGTTTGTGGACTTTAAGACAGCATACGATTCCGTCAACCGTGATGAGCTGTATAAAGCAATGAAAGACATGAAAATACCGAACAAGCTCATTAGGCTCACTATCTGCAACATGAAGAGCACATTTGCCAGGATTAAAGTGAACCAGGCAAGAAGCGAGCCTTTTCCCGTAGATGTCGAACTCAGACAAGGAGACTCGTTAGCACCTCTCCTTTTCAATATAGTTTTACATGCAACTACCAAAAGAGCGGGGTTTGACACCAGAGGCACAATTTTTAACAGCCCTATTCAGATATTGGCGTATGCGGATGACGTAGTTATTGCAGCTCACTCTATGCGATACTTAAGGGAAGCTTTGCACAAAATGAACAGAGAAGCTAAAAGAATGGGATTGCATATGAACGAGGAGAAATCCAAAATAATGGTATTTAGAAGAAAAAAACTTGCTCGTCCACAGCATTGTTATTATATGGAAGGCTACACCCTCAAAACCGTCACAAGTTTCCAATATTTAGGCGCCCGGATTAACGATTACCTCGATGAAAATGAGGAAATTAAAAGTCGGATAATATCAGCCAACAGAGCCTTCTTCTCCATACAAAGCATTATTAAGAGTAGACTCACCAGCCTCGCAACCAAGATAAGACTGTACAAGACCCTAGTGCGACCGGTAGCCTCGTATGCCTGCGAAACATGGACTATTAATAAATCAGTAGCGACAAAACTGGACTGTTTCGAAAGGAAAGTACTGAGGCGTATATTTGGTCCGATAAAGGATAACGGCATGTGGCGGCGAAGGAAGAACCGGGAGCTATACGATTTGTATGGTGACTTGCCATTGACGATATACATAAGAGTTCAACGGCTAAAATGGATGGGGCATGTATACCGGATGGGTGAGAACAGAAAATGCAGAAAATTGTTATGGGATAGACCGGATGGAGTGAGACCTCGTGGAAGACCGAAGAGAAGATGGTTCGATGGCGTCTCCGAGGACTTAAAAGTTTCTAAAATATATTTAAGGCGAGCAGCTGATCGGGACGACTGGAGGAGGGCTGTGGAGCAGGCCAAGGACAGCTTCATGCGTCTGTCGTGCCAATAAAGAAGAGAAGAATACTTTGATAGCAATTTAGAATATTAAAAAAAAAAATTGATTTTTTAAAAATTGAATTTTCTTTGTTTTGTTTTCATGCTCCATAAAATTACTGCACTTCATGCAATCATATCAAGGTGATTTAAACTAACATTGTGAGAAAAAAAACTTTAATTTTAATATCTAAATTCCCTTTATGCATTTAAAGAGAATCTTAATTTTACCTTCTCTGCCTTGCAGAATTTTGGTTAGTATTTCAGGTAAAATTTTTAGTTGCATTTTTTTATATTTAGTCAGGAAACATACAAACCACGATTTACATAGATTTTGGTGCGTTCAGTACCACAAAGAATAGTTTAGATCTATGAGTGAACTAACATTCACTAATTTTGACATATCTTCAATTTATCCGTAGCATTAGTTGAACATATTATTTTCAATTTTCCAAAATTAGATCTTTTAGTACGGTACTAATGCCTTGTATTTTTTCAAACTCCTTCCATGCTTATAAAACTGATACCATAAATTAACAAGTTTTAAGTAAATTTTATTTTATTTCATTATTTTTTCAAGGAAAAAAATAAAAATTATTATTTTTGTCATACAATATCTATCTTCGATAAATATAATAATACATCTAAATCAATGATTAGTGTGTAAGGGATATAATCCTATTTTCTAACCAATAACATTTTATAACTGGCAAAGAAGTTCCAAAAAATTATTCCACCTTTAATTATTTGCAATTTTTACTGTTTGGCAATATACTTATTTCTTCAAGCTTTAGTATTGGTTAAAAAAAATTTAAAAAATGTATAAATACATCAAATGATTATGTTTAATTATATTAGGGCTAAAATTTATGACCGTTTTATTCAAATTCTAGAGTTCAAAAGTCTGTAAATATCTTGATGCTATTTATTATTTACAAATACTTAATAATCCCTTTAGAGCATTCTCTAAGCTTGTTTACTAACACTGAACTTCTTAAAAAAAAAAACCTCAGTTCAGGTATTTATTTTAAAGAAGAAACATGACAGATTCCTACGAAATTAGGAAATAATTTTAAGACATTACAGGAAAAAAAATTTCACAGCCGCTAAAGCAACTCGTGAAATTATTAAATATGAAGGGAAAGGAGTCCTGCACTGCGCGGCGTTGGTTTACAAACTTTAAAAGTTGAGATACGACATTAGAAAGTAACAGGTTCTGAAGGAAGCTGTTGAGTCAAATCCGTCCACAAGTACTCGCGAACTTGCCAGGGAGTGCGGTGCCGAAAGATACTGTTAGTCGACATCTTCTCTCAATGGGGAAGGTGAAGATGACCTGTAGACTGGCCCCTCACGAACTTTCTCCTCTACAATCAGCAGAAAAGTTTAAAGAACTTCATGGGTTTGAACTCCTGCCTCATCCACCATATAGTTCAGACCTCGCACCTTCGGATTACCATTCGTTTCGATCCATGGGCCATTTTCGTGAAGGGAAAAAATTTGATAATTTTGCGGAAGTTGAAAATGAAGGAATGGCATCAGCGTGGCATCAATCAATTGACTAGCAGATGGGTAATGACGGTAGATAACAATGGACTATACTTTGAGTATTAATTGTATTTTATATCAAAGAAATAATAATACAAATATTTGTTTGAGAAACGGTCATTTTTTTTATACACCCATTATATATGTATGTATGTATATGTATAATTTTAAATTAGTCTTAGCTGATAATTAAAATATCAATTGTTAATTAATATAATTGTAAATAATTTAAAACAAAAAGGATAAAACTAGATATTTAAAATCACGAAAAGGTTTGTTTAATATAGGCAAATAATATTTAATAATTATTGTATTCATATGTATAAGGTCCTTCGAAAATATTGAAGAGAATTTCCATTAGATTTTTTTTTTTTTTTTTTTTTTAATAAATGTAAATCATGTATGGAATGTATTCGATAAACTGGTTTTAAACAACACGAGTAGGTGTCTTGGAACAACAGGGTAAAATTTAATACAAACAGGGTAAATTGAATTTCTAAATATCGATTCTAAAGAAACAGGTCCCTAGGAGATTGGTTTAATCCAGCTTTACCTCCAAAGCTGATTAGCCTCCGTAAAATCTAAATCAAGGGCAAACTAAATATAAATAAAAACAAGATTGCTAAATATAATTGACATTTTATTCATTTTTATTGATTTTGTGGAGGTTGTGTGAAATAGAATGTTTTCTAATTACAAAAAATATTTATAGTTAAGAAAACTGGTTTAAACCAGTTATTAAGGATATTAAAATTTATTGGAAATTTTAAATTTTAGGAGTTATTGAATTCTGAATAAAAAAAGTTGTCGTGCTTAGGACCACACGCTTGTTATTAATTGTTAGCTTAGATCGCGGCACTGAAACATTTTCTTCAGGCGATCACGATCATTTTATTTTGCTTACTTATTGATTACTTTGATTACTTTAATGAAAAAAAATTAAAAATATGAGTTGCTGAGCTTAACTGGCGTGATAAATTCTGTGGCCGTAGTCAAACGTGATCCTCACTGATCTTGCTTTTTAAAATATCTCCGACTTGCTAGGACATTCGATAAAGCATTAAACCCTTTCAGTTTTAAAGCGGTCGGATTTCAAAAAATGTAAGTTGCAGGATAACATCTGATAACTTATAGAAAATTAATTTCCTTCTCTATCGCTCCTTTTCAAGTCATACCATCTCAACGGAATGAGCAGCAATTTATAATTGGGTACCGTTTTACAGAGTATGTGCGAGCTCTCATTTCGGCCTCTTCACAAAAGTGAAACCACTACCTAGCAGTTTGCGGAAAAAATTAATCCAAAGTTTCACAGAGGTTATTAGCGAATTTCTACTAAAATGTTTGAAAAAGTAGTAGTGCTAGACTTATACTATGCTGGAACGAAGTGTAGCGGCTTTCTTCCTGTTTCAAACGGCATACCTATTACAATCGTAACTCATATTTTTGCATTAACATCCACTCCTAACACATATTCCAAGCTTCAAGCTTCAAGTCTCTACTAGATAGATATTCTGAATATACGGTTACGGTACGGTTATGTGAAGCGAGTTTTTTTTATCCTATCCCAAAAAATGCCCAACGGGCCAAAAGAAGTTTACACTTAAAAATTAAAAAAAAAAAATATTTTATAACTTTTTAAATTTGTATTAAAATAATAAAAAGATACGAAATAATATTAAATACAAGTAGTGATATGGTGGGTTTTATATGGTGCGGGACACAAAAGAGATGGTCCGGATCAAGAAGGTAGAGAGGGGATTGAGAAGGAATAAGGAATAAGGAGGAAACCTCACTTGAAGTCCGCGAAAATGTAAAGGTCAAAGAAGATCTCTTAGGTCCTAGTCAACACTAAGAAATAAATATTTAAATAACGTTTTAAGTTAAGCAATGGAGTGAATTGTGGTTTGTAGCAGAGCTGCGAATAATTGATTGCTCCAAAGAAAAAAAGAAAAATGTACAAAGTAATTTTTCGTTTTAAGTAAATTTAACGATTTAAATCAATTAGTAAATTTTGCTGAAAAACATTTGATTATAATAAGTGAACGTTATGTCACTTCATGTTAGTGTCAAATATTTGAAAAGAAAAATGAAATATTTTTTTTTAGCAGCAATTATATGAATGTATTTAAGGATAGGTATTAATTTTCTTATTTATTAATAAGAAAACATTCCACACTTAAAAGGCAAGAAACTGCTAGTCGTTTCCGATTACTATATTTACTAGACAAGCGTTTAAAGCTCCTAATAAATTACAAAAGGCTTATTTACTTTACAGTAATTTGACCCATTTGGACATACGGAGTTGAGCTTTTTGACTTCACTAAACACTCCAATAATTCTTTTATCCTAACCTTACAATCTGAAGCCTTTTGTGAAATTCTTAATGCTTCTTATTATCTGGCAAACATACTTATCTATAAAGTTCCTAATGTTCGATATGTTACTGATCTGGCAAAAACCAGATAACAATAATTTCATAGTAAACTCCGTACCCACCCGAATCCACTAGTCGCCCAACTTGCCTTACACTCTATTACCGATAATCCTCTGAGGCGTATGAAAAGAAGATGGCCAAAAGACCTTTTAAATGTACAACTTTTATTGAAGTGAACAGTTTTTTTACATCTTATTGGCATGACATATACTATCTTATATCAATTATTTATAGAGCTACACATACGAACTCTTCAATGATTTAAATACATATTAATAGCAGATATGACCAAAATTACCATTTCAAGAAGTAGTCCGAAAAAAGTTTGGGTACTGGTAGGTTCTTCCCTTCATCATGTCTGTATATTATTTGGTGTATTATTGCGTAGCTGCCAAGAGATATGCAAATCGTCAGGTTGTGACCGGTATAAATAAATGATGGGAAGCAAAAAGATGAAAATAGATAAAATTTGTATTTTCTGAGTTAGTCACTAACGAACCAATTCATTTTAATCAGCCACTATAGTCAAATAAAACAAAACAAAAAACCTATAAATAGAAAAAAAAAATATTTATTTTATCAATGGACATTCACAAACAGGAAAAAGCTTGATTATAGAGAGCAGAGGTATATAATATCATGCATAACAATCAAGCTAATAAGAGGAATAAATAATATAAAACTCAGACGATAAATCAATATATATATTTTTTTAAATAGCTAATGTCAAAACCATACATAATTTTTTTTTTTTAAATTAATTTATAATTAATGGCAGGTAATGGCAAAAACATTACCTTTAACAGAGTCAGGATTAATGGATGATTTGAAAAGAAAGAAAAAAAAATGTTGAGGAAAATATTAAGGACCGAAATTTAATAATAATGGAGTGCAGTTAATTTCAAATAAAATTCTATACAAAAAAATGGACCATCTTTCAGGTACTATAAGAAAAAGAAGAATGAGTATTATGGTCACATATTTAGAATAATTGAAAATACTCACAAAGCCAGTATTCGACTTTTATTAAAAAACAGAAAAAAATAAATAAATAAGTGGTTCTAACAGGCTCAACTTAATTTTAAGGAATTTAATATTACTGAGAATACCATTAAAAACACTGTACATTTAAGAAAATTGTTAAAAGATGGGATAGAAGATTCTAAGAAAAACCTAAAGCTAGAAGAGGTAATTTAGTATCAGATGGGAGAAGAAAGGCAACATTGAAGATATTCAAGGAGTACTGGAGGAAGCGCAAAGAAGTATCCACGATAACATAATTGATTCAACGTACACCAAAGTGGTTGATTAAAAAAAAAAAAAAAAAAAAAAAATATATATATATATATATATATATATATATATATATATATATATATATTATATTATATTATATTTTTTTACTATTCATTGATATTTACAATTGTATAAAAATTATGCAAAAAGTAAATTGGAGAAAAATGATAATGTCATGTAAAGAACTTGTTTGTTTATTTCGTTTAACTTCACTTTTACGCTGCTATGGCTAATCGAACGATGCTACGGTGGGAGTCCTAAATCTTGCTTATCCAGGTATAATTAGGATAGAAATGTTTAACGAGTACCTGACATCGTACAGGCTCAGGACCCCATTTTACGTCCCTTCAAGGGCTTTTTACTCCCTTTAAAAAATCCTAAGGTCATCTGTCGGGCTGCGAACCCGCGATCTTGGGTTTAGTAGGTTGCTATGCTAACCAGTACACCACAGGTGACCCCTAAAGAACTAGTTACTAGAAGTACATCAATAAAAATCTGCATAAGAGATGTTTTTACCATCCTCTTTTCAGATCCCTCGGAGGATTTTCTGTAATAGAGTGTGAGTTAAGTTTAGGGACTGGTGAATTCAAGTAGGTATCAAGTTTACTATAAAAGGATTGGCAGTTTGGGCCAAATCAGCTACATATGGAACAATGAGATCTTTATGAATAAGTTTGTTTGCAAGGTTATAAGGATCATGCAGGGTTTTACGAAGGACTTTAGGTTGTAAGGATTGGTTACGAGAAGTTTAGTGCATGTTTAGTGCATTCCTAATGCTCAAATCCGTTGGTACTAATGGGTCTAATTATTGTTTTATAAATACATCTTTTGTAATTTATTAAGAGTTTGAACGCTAGTATAGTAAATGTTGGAGTGGTCGTAAAAATATTATATTCCAAATTAAATTATTCTACATTTCCTATAAAAATTTCTCTAGAAAGTTTTTATTGATACAGCCCGTATTATTATCAAACAGAAATAAATAAATTATACCGAGAGATAGAAAGAGAAAAAAGAGAGGAGAGAAAGAGAGAGAGGGAGAGAGAGAGAGAGAGAGAGAGAGAGAGAGAGAGAGAGAGAGAGAGAGAGAGAGAGAGAGAGAGAGAGAGAGAGAGAGAGAGAGAGAGAGAGAGAGAATTCCAATGACCAATGCTTCAAATCTTCAGATTTATTATGATTTTTGAATTTTCTAGAATATTGTTGAGGAGGAAAATCAGCTTGAACGTTTATTTATGGTAAAGGAGACGTTCAAACTGCTTTTCTTCCTTGCACTTACACACATGTTTTTACAGGTCGGAATCTTTAATATTCTATACGTACGAATCTAATAAATGGATAAAGCAAACAACAGATATTTTTGTATCATTGGGTAAACATGTTTTTTTTTCACTTGAGGTACGCATGATGATATAGAAGGATCAATACAATTAGGATTGATGAATTAAATGCCACTTCTATTGAGATTATTTTATTTGAAAACTAGTTTCGAATGCTAAACATTCATCTTCAGTTCTAAAACATACAATAAAATTTTCAACACATCAGTACTATGTTACATAGATTAAATATACTAAGGTTTTTAAAAAGATAAGACAAGAAATCAAGCATAGGCACTCACCTTCGAGGTAACTAAAACACTGAATTTGTGAGAAGTAAAAGGGGGGGGGGGCAGGTAGGTTAAGTTTTAGATTTACAACGGGGTTTCCCTTATGACTCATTGGGTTTTTTCGTTCCTATGGGAAATAAATTTAAAATGGGGCTATTGGATATGTTAATCTGATCATTTAAACAAAAATCTGGATCGGTTTTAAACGATTTTATTATTTCTAGTGATTCAAAAGTATTTAATTTTAGGCTATTTTCTACTTGATGTAATATTTTTACTCCCAAGTCTTTATTAAATTTGTGGTTATTTTCATTTAGATGGATAGCGAAATTGGAATTTTGGGTCTTATTAGTGTATGCTCTTATATGTTCATTTACTCTTTGTTCATTTACCAAAGAGTAAATGAACATATAAGAGCATACACTAATAAGACCCAAAATTCCAATTTCGCTATCCATCTAAATGAAAATAACCACAAATTTAATAAAGACTCGGGAGTAAAAATATTACATCAAGTAGAAAATAGCCTAAAATTAAATACTTTTGAATCACTAGAAATAATAAAATCGTTTAAAACCGATCCAGATTTTTGTTTAAATGATCAGATTAACATATCCAATAGCCCCATTTTAAGTTTATTTCCCATAGGAACGAAAAAACCCAATAAGTCATAAGGGAAACCCCGTTGTAAATCTAAAACTTAACCTACCTGCCCCCCCCCCTTTTACTTCTCACAAATTCAGTGTTTTAGTTACCTCGAAGGTGAGTGCCTATGCTTGATTTCTTGTCTTATCTTTTTAAAAACCTTAGTATATTTAATCTATGTAACATAGTACTGATGTGTTAAAAATTTTATTGTATGTTTTAGAACTGAAGATGAATGTTTAGCATTCGAAACTAGTTTTCAAATAAAATAATCTCAATAGAAGTGGCATTTAATTCATCAATCCTAATTGTATGGTTTTTTTTTTTTTTTTTATGAATCTTAATCTTTCCTTGGATTATTCATTCAAACGTTGATTTGCAGATTTTTTTTTTTGTTTTTTTTAATCAACCACTTTGGTGTACGTTGAATCAATTATATTATCGTGGATGTTTCTTTGCGCTTCCTACAGTACACCTTCAATATCTTCAATGTTGCCTTTCTTCTCCCATCTGATACAACATTACCTCATCTTGCTTTAGGTTTTTCTTAGAATCTTCTATTTTCATCTTTTAATCGTTTCCTAAATGTACAGTGTTTATAATGGTATTCTCAGTAATATTAAATTCCTTAAAATTAAGTTGAACCACTTAATTATTTATTTTTTTCTGTTTTTTAAAAAAGTCGAATACTGGCTTTGTGAGTATTTTCAATTATTCTAAATATGTGACCATAATACTCATTCTTCTTTTTCTTATAGTACCTGAAAGATGGTCTGAAAGATATATATATATATATATATATAATTAGGAAAATTCACTAAAGTTCTAAGTATTTTGGATTATAAAGATTAAATGCGTTTGGTATTCGACTTTTTTGCTGTCCCCCACAGTTTAAGTCAATAAGTCCAAATATGTTTAGTGATAGTTTTGCATATAAGAAGCTTGTTTTAATGAAAAGATGCGGTATCCTATTTATTAGTCTATAAAGTAAGCTAAAGCATATGTTAGGTTTTTGCCTATTAAGTCGATCATGAGGGTACTATGTAAGTCTCATGTCGCATGAATACTTGAAATGAATTTTATGTGAATACTAAAGTCAATTCTTTTAAAATAGAAAAATAATATTATAAATAAGTATATAATTATTACTTGTAGTCATTAGTGAAATAGTGTGTTATATTTTATAGTTAAAAAAAGTAAAAAATATAAAAAATAAAAAATGTTTACAAGCGAAAATAGGGCAAATAGGTGCAGTGTATGAGATGGAACAATACCTGATACAGCTCTGACTGTACATTTGTAAAGTAATTATAAAGTAGAGGGTTCTCAGAATACAATTTTATTTATAAAATACATCTCTGTGATCTCTGGAGATTTCCAGATGTTAGTATGTGGATTTAGTTTGCAACACTTTTACCTTACAGTGTCGGTAGTCCGAACCTCGCTAATCCAGACCACTTCTAAATGTATATACATACACCTATATAAACAATAATACCAAAAGTATTTATTATAACATCGCACGGGATGAAAGGTAATATACATTTTAGTTTCTCAATAAATAATAAACCACAATAATTCGAAACCGTATATATTTTCAAAGTTTTATTATATATGTATATTAATTTTTTTTTTAAATAAAATTAATTATAATGTGAAATTGTTTTGTTAACACAGTATTCAAAAATATAACTGTGAATTTAAATTAATTTAATTTTAAATATTAAAAGTTAAATAAATTATAGAGTTTTTAAGGAAATGTTATTTTCCAAGAATATCGCCTTTACTTTTTTTCATCAACTTCCGAAATACCTACGTTTAAACCACTTTTTCCCTCCTTTTTTTTTTTTTTTCAGTTAGTAATGATTTTCCAGAAAATATCTTTATTTAAAACCAAATTAAATTATTATAGGTTATAGTTAGTTAAAATGGTTAGTTAAATGATATTGCAATAAAGGGCGACCTAGACAACTCGCGGGTTGTAGAGCCAAGGAAGTAAGTAAAATAAAATTAACATAATTAATTAAAATAGACCTTATACGGATGTGAAGAAGGCATTTTTGGGCTTTGAACGGCTGTAGCTGGATTGGGACTAGTGGTGAATGAGAAAAAGAGCAAATGCATGATTGCAGAACCCCACGGACAAACCCATGACCACCGTCAGATGAAAATAGAGAGCAATACCTTTGAAAGGGTTGAGAGTTCATTTACCTTAGCCCTCAGTTGAACTCTAATAATGACATAAAGCGGAAAATCCAAAGAAGAATCTTGTCAGCAGATGAACACTATTTTGGACTCCATAAGCATTTTAAAAGTAAACTCATCTCCCGATCTACGAAACTAATTATTTATAAGACACTAGTTAGACCTGTGTTGACTTATGGTTCAGAATGTTGGACAATAACTAAAGCCGAGAAATGCCGCCTCCTTAGATTTGAACGAAGTATACTTAGGAGAATATTTGGTCCTTTACATAATAATAATAATAAAGGTAATCAAAGTGGGTCGGCTACAATGGGCAGGCCATGCAAGGATGACACCAGACCAGATACATCGGAAAATCTTTGATGAAAAAAATATATGAAAAAAACATCAGAAGAGTGGGAAGACCCCGATTAAGATGAATAGATGGTGTGTCCACTGACGTGAGATCCGTCTTGGGCGTTCAAAACTGGAGAGCAGCAGCTAACAGAGATGACTGGCGGACCGAAATGCCGGAAATGCCTTGACTCTCCTAGAGTTGTAGTGCCACATAAGAAGAAGAAGAATTAACTCTCCAGTAGTCGCAAACGATCTGACAGATCACCCGAGGTATTTTTTGCGCAGTATTCCGAGTAGGATTTTTAAAATGAGATAAGCGACTCAGTACCATTCAACTAACATTCCTCGAATGCATTAGTGACGTCAACTTCTCAATATTCTCCCTTTTTAGTTATTCTGTTTCTATTCCGCTGTTACCGGGACAAGATCTATTAGGCTCATTGCGACTACTGACGCGACAGATTTTATTCTATCATTATTACATTATGAATCGTAAGCGCACCTTCAATTTATAAAACGCAGACGATATTGAAATCATTCTATGTAACACGGAGAATAATAGTGATGTAGAAAATTTTGATGAAAGTAAGCCAAATTCTGTAAGTGAAACAGACGTTGTTGAAGAAAGAATTGAGCATTCAGATACAGAACACAAAGATGATGTATCTAGTGTTGAGGAATTCATTTATAGGAAAGAGTTTGTTTATGTTTCATATAATATAAAAAAGAGGATGCTCCACCTGAAGCAAGTCACGAAGGACGCTGCTCTAAGAGACGACGTTGTGAATTATGTGTAAAACGAAGGCTGACTAAATACTTATGTGAACAATGTAAAATCTATTTATGTTTAGAACATTCAAAAATTGCCTGTCAAAGCTGTATAAATAAAATTAGTGAAGTAAGTAAATTAAAAAGTTGTGATAACAGAAACATAGTTAAAAGTTGTTATAATAGATAAATTATATTTGTATTACTTATTTTATTAATGTGTATTATTATTTGCATTCCTTTAAAAATCAAATACAGTAAATGAGAAAAATAAAAGTGATGAAATCGTCAGTAAAACGATTGAATTTCAAGAGGTGATCTGTCAGATCGATGCGACTATTGGTGTTAGTCCTAGGGTTCCGACTACTGGAGGGTTAAAATAGTTATGACGATCATACGACTATTCCGAATTAAATTAAAATGCTTTCAAATGCACATTCTTCTCCTAACTTTAATAAATCATCTTAAGAAACGTTAGCATGGAAAAATATAATGAGAGAAATATAATTTTGTGTAAGTTCATCAAGAATTACCGTAACTGGGATCCAATTTTTAACCTAATTAATAATTAAATGTTTAAATATCTATGTTCCTTTATCTTACAAGTTTATTACAATATATCTAGCGAAATAATGTGATTAAAACTATCTAATTCGTTTCAGATCAGCACTTAGTCAGCCAAGGCTCTCAGGCGGACTACGTGACTATTCGGAAAAATATGATAATTATTTTTCATTTTATTTTATTATTTCCTATTTATTGAAGTATGGAACAGTACAAAAATACCTCTAGTAAACGTAAAGATAATAATTATAATAATATGCCAAATAATTGTGAAACAACTTACCCATTGGTTGCACTTATATAAAATATCTGTAGTAGGAGATTCCGAAGCTATCAGATGCATCGGCGGGTTATCAAAACTTGAATAGAAAGAAATTGAGTTTGAGAAGTTGTAGAATCGACTATAAAATAATAAATATCTGGTCCGGGGTTAATCAGCAACATATGACGCATTAAGACGTTATATAGGTTGTTTTGATGCATCAGGATAAGTTTGTTTGAGGTAAATAAAGAAAGTTGAAGATTTTTTTTTTAATAGTTGGATAGAAGCTGAATAAGAAGGTATATTATATTACACATATTTAGTATATTTAGATTATTTTTTATATGAGAGTTATATGCACAAATTCTCAACTTATTCATAATATGTAAGTGACTATTGATAAAAAGACAAGTGTAATTATGATCTGACATTAATTAGATTAATTTCTCATCCATTCCATGAGCCGATATATTTATGATAGTTTTGTTGATTTAAGATTTATTATTATAGACAATTCTTGATCATAGACCACAGAACTTGACTATAACTAATTTCTCAAGAGGCAGCTTCTGATCAGAACTTATAGTGTTCAATCTCAATAAAATAGCACTCCCCTAGTTGAAGATCGACCCTGACTAACACTGTAAACAGTGAATGGTATTAAGGGAGCAAACTATCTCCACCCTCTCTCCTCCTCTCTCTCCTCTCCCCCCCCCAGACTATAATAGCTATAGGATATAGCCACAATCAATCTTGTCCGACTCCGGTCTGTCCTATCGGCTATCGTTTAAGTTCTCATAGCCTCTCCATCTTATCGCCGCCCGTCTTCATGCTTACAAACTGGGTCGTTTGTTACCAGATTTGGGATTCATACAGGTTCTCGGGGAACGTTGTTCGCGTTTTTCTTATATATTTTGGCATGGATAAGTCTTTTGCCTGGGGTATGTACTTAACACTCTCAAGCTCTGTTGATGTTACTCCAATCGGAAATTTGACGACGATTCCTTTAGGAAATTTAATGAAAAATATGTTTTAATATATAAAATTTGTCACTAGGACTTACCGTTTAGGAGCTGTATTGGTTTAAATGAGAAAAGTCACGTGTACCTACATTTTTGAAGTAATGAGAATTTCGGACACGCTCTAGATCTGTTGGTTTTGAAAATTTGACGGCAGTATATTGAAGTAAAAGTAAAGAAGGCAGTATATATTGAAAATATATTTGTTATTATAACACTTGTCGCTAGGACATACCATTTAGGAGTTATATATGTTTAAATAAAAAAGTCACTAACTGCTAGAACATAAACAATTTTTGACAAATTAGTGCTATGTTACATGGATTATATATATATTCATTTTTTCAAAAATGTTTGGTTAGATTTAACCTAGCTAGCCCTTTCCCCTTCAGAAATATATCAGAACCACCAATTTTTGATTTCTTGTCATACATTTTTTCAAACTTTAGTATACAGGGTGTTCGGAAGATCGTAGGCCAAAGAGGTATCTCGTTAAAGAGGTTCATTTGAACCTATTTAAGCTCACTTACCTATATACATTCTTACGGGTTTTTTTAATGAATTTTTTTGAATAAATAGCCGAAACCAAACATATATTAACAAGATTTAACGATCGCCAATTTTTTTTGTATTAGTTTTTTGCATTAAATTTTTTTTATTTTACATAGACAATGTAATAGTAATTACAACAACATAAAAATTTCGTTGATATATCAGTAAAAAACGAAGTTATAAGGCATAAATGTTTGGTTTGGAACATTTATTTTTTTAAAAAATCATTAAAAATATACAGTAAGACTTTGTATATAGGTAAGTGACCTTAAATAGGTTCAAAATGAACCTTCCTACCCGAGATACCTCTTTGGCTAACTATCTTCCGAACCCCCTGTTTATAATCCTTGTAAAATAGTACTGATGTGTTGAAAATGTGTATGTTATAGTACTGAAGATGAATGTTTAGCATTAGAAACTAGTTTTCTAATAAAATAATTCCAATAGAAGTGGAAATTGATTCATCAATCCTAATTGTATAGATCCGTATATACCATCATGCGTATTTAAAGTTGTTTATAATTGTACTAATAACACAATATTTTATTTATTTTCATTATGTTCAAAGAATAGACAATGATAAATCTAATTTTGGGAACACTAGGGTGTTCTGAAAATTTACTTCTTTATGAATTTCATCTAGTATTGAAGTATTACTAATGGTGGAATGCCTTTTAAGAAATTACTTGGAAGCCATTGACGGCATTTAGAAAAAGTTCAAAAGAAAAATATAAAATCATAAGACGGAATATACCGAAGATGGATGGGGTGTCATTATGTGGATTATATTCCATATAATCCATCGAATAGATAAAATCGGAAACAATCTATTCGGTACTCGGTCGGCGGGATACAAAGGATTAACGAGGACAGCCCTAAAGCCGGCAATTAAATATTCAACTATCCTAACGACAAAACTTTCCGAAGGGCTTAGGGAAAACTTTAATAAAGGGTAGGGGCGACTTAAAATTCCTGATTCTCATCAGAAGTCGCTGATGAGCTGGGTTCTAAACGGAGAACGTTAATGAGCCCTCCAATATAACACTGCTGGGGTGGGGGTAGATGGGAGAGGAGAGAAGGGGAGGAGGAGAGAAGCCACAAAACTACTGCTTTCTCATAAATATTCAAGTCTCTTTCCTAGGTAAGGTTTGTGTCTCCGCGAGTGTCAGGGTCTGCACGCTACGGTGCCAGCGGTAAGACAACAGAAACAAAAAAGCTGGATCTAAATTTTTAAATTATGATTAATCAGACTCCCAATTAATCCCCAGATTAAGCTCCCAATTAATTACAAAAGATTTATTTACATGAAAGTATTTAGACCCCTTTGGACATACGGAGTTGAGCTTTGAGTCTCCATTAACCTTGTAGACAACACCCTCGATTTTACTCTTGTTATTAACAAAAGACGCGTATATCTCGGGCGTATAAAATAAATTATGTTATATACATGATTTTCGAGGTCCTCATTTCCATGGAAATGCCAATATCCTTATTTTCAAAGGGAATCGCATAACATAATAGATAAAAACACAATTTAAATAAATTAATAAATTTATATAAATTTACCGCTGCATGGAAGTTTTTTATGTCTGATAATATTGTCAAAACTCTTTTCAAATCACAATTACCAAATATAAGATAAAATTAAGTACACTAACTAATTAGCTTAGGAAACAAAAAATATTTTTTAATTTAAATAATCGTATGAATTTCTTAGATATTTTCACATCATAAAACCTACTTTTATACCGAGCTATTTGTATACAATATTTTTAGATGGAATTTCTCTAACAGTGTGAATCAGTTTGTTTTCCAATCTTTTCCCAGGATTAATTTCTTCTTTGTCCAACTGTCTTTTCTTTGATCCCTTATTTTCAAGAATAGGAATTTTAATTTGTTTTTTTTTCTTCTACAATTATTTTTATTTTTTTGATAGAAATGAATGCTAAAACATGTGCTTCAGCAATATCCTACACACGAGAGGCGTGTAAAGATTTACGTTGGAAACACATTCTATGTCTGAGAGGCCTAGTATATTGTTAAAAGAAGATTATAACTAATCTCGAGAGAGACAAAATATGAATATTCGAATTAAATAAACCAGACTGATTGTGGATTGCATACCAAGAATTTAGTGGGTGGATTTGAAAATTACGGATAGTAATTAACTATCTAGAACATTCTTACGCTTCTAAGACGTAACGCGTAATCTAAAAAATTCAACATTCTAATTCTTCTCCTATCGAATCCTTACAATCTAAGATCGAAAAATTCTCCATGTTCCTTAATACGTCACAAATATCTATAATGACATTGATGTCCCATATGTTGCTGATCCGGCCCAAAGAAGATACCTAACCATACATGGCAAGATACTAACTATTTGAATCTATTAGTCTCGCAACTTGCTTCTCACTCGATTCCCAATAGTCCTCTGAGGTGTGGAAGAAGATGGCCTAGAGATCTTCTAGTGTATAATTTTTTTTAAGTGCTACTGGTGAGCAGTTCTTTTTAAGTTTTGGCATGTTATTGTGATCGTTATCAACACATTTACTCGATGTATATATTTGTGCAGTTGTAAATTTCAATATTATTTAATTCAAAAAGATGATTTTGTTTTAAATTATTATCTAAGCAAACGTTTAAGATTGATATGATGAGATATTTAAAATGGAAGAGGATTTCTTCTGTTTTGGTCATAAGCGATTCGTTTTTGGGGAACGCGAGTGTCTCTGTGGGTGTTGCTCGAATCGGAAATCTGATGACAACCTACAGTTACAATAAAAATTTAATAGAAAATATTTGTTGTTAAATAATATTTTTCACTAGGACCTACCGTTTAGGAGCTGTTTTGGTTGATAATAAAAAGTCACGTTTTTAACCTCTGTTTTTCTCAACTTTATTTATTTCGAATAATCATTAATTGTCAATTTATTTTAAATAATTTTAAATCATATAAGTAAGCGTACTTAAGTTTATTGTATAATTGCTAATTGATATTTGAAATTAATATTTACAACATTATACGCCCGAGATGTTATCTGCAGGATTAAGTGATTGTTGTTTATCTGTAAGTCATTACACGATTGATGGAACAAGATATCTACATGAATCAACATTCTGACTCAAGATTTGACCCCCTGTTAATGTCTAAAAACAAGTTAAAATTTTAAATAACAATTAAATTTTAAATAACAAAAGATTTTTTTTTTTTTTTTTTTTTTTTTTATAACAGAATCTCTCTGGTCGTAATGCAAAAGGAATTAAGTATAACAAAAGGCACGGTCTCTCAACGCGCGAGAACCATTTTCTTCCCCGAACAAAAGTCTCCGAGGTGCTCAGACTTAAGTTCACGTCAATTCCTGGAAAATCTTTTCTTTTATAATTATTGCGAACTCTAATAATGGCCTCATACAAATGAAGTGTTGTCAAATGTTTAAATATTCCATTGTTTCCAGTATCAAGTGTCAACACAATCTAGAATTATGACAGTAGCCGCTTCCATTCTTCGGCCCTGATCCTCTTTCTTCTGGAAGGATACAGACAAAATAATTAATAATTAACATACTCATTTTATAATTTGAGTATAATGTATTATGTTTTATTGTTACCTTGGCTGTGTTTGTTTCAAGTCATTAATATTGAGATTTTTGTAATTAACTGATGTTGTATGAAGTTATTATCAGTACACATAATATACCTTAGATCCCAGTTAGTTGCCCCAATATGAGTGATAATTAAAAGTCATGTTAATCAAACAGCATATCCGATGCCAATGAATTTGGTTCAATGAGTATATCATTGTATAAATTTAAATTCGTTTTTGTTTTTGACATTTGCTTCCCTAACAATGTTTTTTTTCTCACGTAATTATATATACATGTCATTGTATAGATTAATAGGTGTGCACAGATAACACATAGGTGTGAACACCTATATCTACATAAGTTGGAAGCAGATGTGTGAATATATGCTTTTATATATCTGTAAATATCTCGTCTTATAAACATTCAAGTAGTTCTTAAAATTTGTCTATATATTTTTCGTTGCTATTCATTATTTATACTTTATTTTATGTATGTATTTCTTTATTTTTCTCGAACACATTGTAATTATATAAGCATATAATTATTATATCATCATATTGTTATTATTATTATTCCTTTTCGCTTTCTTCTATTTCTTATTTATATAATTATACAAGAAGTGCTATTTTCAATTGTATATACATACATTACCTTTTATACATATTATTATCTTCGTTTGAAATTAAGTTAGCCAGACTATTATAAAACCTTATTATATTTTATGTTAGTTATTTTTAGGGGACAATATGTCCCAGAATAAAGATTATTTTTTTTCATTTCATTTCATTATATAATAATTAGTAGCCATATAAAAATATTCTTCATATATTTTACTGAAAGGAACTTATCTTTTTAAGTTTGAATTTGATTTTATGTTTGGTTATGATTCTAAAACATGTTGCACTTTGGCAATAATATTATCACAACAGAGCCAGTGACTTTGAGTTAATAGCAGTGATTTTACGTGTCTTGATTTTAAATTAAAAATTAAAAATATGATGGAGGTGACCCATAAAAAGAATCTGTAATTCCGGATCTCTATTAAACATGCCATATTAATGTTTTTCAGTGCAATTGTCTAATAATATATGAATATAAATATATAATGGATGATAAATAACCCACTTATTAAAAAATCAAAAAACAATTGAAAATATATTTTTTTTATCTTGAATTTATGAATAAAATAAAAAAGAAACATATTAATATAACCCCATATGTTCCAAAATTAGCAGAAACCAGAGAACTAAACATTACACTGTACAGAACGCTAAAAAGAACTGTGGCTAAAGCTCAGGTTGTCAAACAGACAGTGTCCTGAGAAAAGGATTAAACAGAAAGAGAGTGTCTTTGTTGAACACGAATTAATAAATCCAATTTTCAGAAAGACATCCTTTGGCCGTCAAAAATATTCAGATACTTACTGGCTTTAGGTACAGAAATATAGAACGCAGAAAAAACATGTTCTCAATATTTTGCAATCTTGGAAAGGAACTTCTATTCACTACTCATATAGACATAATTCGCAGATGTTCCCGAAACAGACAAAAGTCTCATCAAATATGTCTACTGATTTCACAGAAAAAAAAAAAATACTTTTTCAAAATTTCATATATCCAGACATTCATTGTCTCATAGATCGTTGACCTATCATGCTTTAGAATATATATACATTTAATTAAATTAAAGATACTTTTTTTGTGACTAATAATTTTGAAATTAGAGGGATTAATTTTAATGAATACGCCACTTTTACAACTTTCACATAAAACACAGGAAACTTTCTTTTCTTCTCTTTTTTTAATTTTTAGTTTGTTTAAAATAAATACGTTAGATTTAATACTAAGCAAGATGCATACATAAATTTATTTCCTTTGAAACTCTTGACTAGGACGAATAAGGAGGGAAAACATGGGCTGTTCTTATGTAAATTTCTATTGTAGGTCTAGAAAAGGTTCTTATTGAACCACTACCCTCTCTAGCGTATGAGAAACATAAAATCTACAAGACATAAAAGAAAAAAAATATATTAAATTTTACAAAATATTCTGTGAAATAAACGTTTAATATAATTTATTAAAATATTAGGAAAACAATAGGTATACAAAAATGCAATTGCTGCAGAATAGTGGAAGCATAAATCAGGTAATAGCAAATAATTAAGGAACTAATTTCAAAATTATTTAAATTATTAAAAACTTTTTTACCCTAAAGGTAGGACATAAATACACAACAGGAGATCTCACGCCTACGCAATTCCGGGAACTCCGTAACTAAAAAGTTCATCTGTCAAGAGGATTAACAATTTCTGAGTGGTCTAAATGGGTACCAAGAATATTATGTATTTATTATGAATTCGCATAAAAAATATTTTTGCTAACATCTGCGAGGAATTGTCCCATTGTGTATAATCGCAAAAATTTTATTTTTTTAATCGAAAATGCATGAGTTTAACTGAGCGCTTAAGCATTTGAGACTTTTTTTTTTCTGTGTCACAAAAAGGAATAAATTGAAAGGAAAGTTAATAATAATAAAACTAACTAATTGAAACATATTTGATAACTAAAAATAAAACTGATTAATTAAAATTATTTTGACTGGTCTACGAATTGCAATTTGTTGTTTTAACATTTTTCACGAAATTTCAAGCATCCATCTTTAAGATGTCTTCTTTATTATAATTGCTTCAGCCGACATTACTATCCTAATTAGGTTTGCATTTTCAAATATTAATTCTAAAAATGATTAAAACCTCCTATTTTTATGTAGGATTTTATCCCCCCCCCCCTCAATAGATACAATACTCATTGAACTTATCGTATCTTCCTTAATCCTGTTTTTTTTTTTTTTTTTTTTTTTTTTTTTTTTTTTTTTTTTTTTTTTTTTTTTTTTTTTTTTTTTTTTTTTTTTTTTTTTTTTTTTTTTTTTTTTTTTTTCTTTAACTTTTTTATCTAACGATCTGTTCTACAAGATTTTTATTTCAAATTTATAATAAACATTAAATTATTTATATTAGCTCTTTTACTATTATACATTTTTCATCCTTTAAAAAAAAATATTTTTTGTTTACCTGTTGTTTACCAATGACGTATTTGTGTGTACCTGTGTATGGAAATTGAAATAAAAATAAAATGTTTAATATTGTAAAATAAACATAACTTCGGGCTGAAAATGGTTTTAGGAGATAACCCTCCTGTTTTGCCTGTAATTAATTTTATAAAATATTAATGGACTTATTTTATATTAATTATTAAAATATTAATTGAGGAAGAATGAGAGCAAAAATGATTTTTTTAGGAAAGAAATATTATATTCAATTTATAAATTTTTTTTTTAAAGCTGTGACTTTTAATTATAAAAAACAATAAAATTACGAGAATTACACGATCATATAATTGCCAATTTGTGAATTATACATGCATGCATAAGTCTTGCACATCGAGCAGTTAAATTAACCATTACCCGTTTATAAGATGGGTTTTAAATTTATTCTGCTAGGTGAGTTAACAAGATATCCTGTGAGCAGTATCCATCAGGAGGTTGTTATCATATGGTGTAAGGGTAAATGGCCGATTGCTACATAACGCCTCAGATATGGCCATACCTCGGGCTGGAAATGGTTTTGGGATGTAGCCTCTCTGAGAGGCCTGTAATTCCATCTCGATTCATACTGGGCATTATCTCTGATGGCGGTTTTATATTTCTATAATGCCTCTTATTGGGTAGTTGACCCTTTGCCTCCGATTACACCGAGTGTAGTCACGAATAAATTGGGCTCTGTACCATAAATTGAATTATGAGATGAATATTGAAACATTTTTTATTATATACTGACACACAAAAAATCAACGCAATATTTATTTTACCTTCGTTATATGTTTCACTTTAGTTTTTTACGTCTATTTATTCTTTGCCCAAGGGCACATGCGAAGTATTAGGATTATAAAATATTAAACAAAATCAAGCAGTATTTAAAAAAAAATTAAAATAACAAAATGTTAAATTAGCATGACTTATTACAGTTTTTCATTAAATTGGGAATAACTCTCAAGAAATAATTCAAAATCATGTATGATTTATACCCTATTGAATACAAAACGAAATGAATGCAAGGGGTGAATATAAACATTATTAACTTGAGGTACGCGTGATGGTATAGAAGGATCAATACAATTAGGATTAATGAATTAATTGCCACTTCTGTTGAGATTATTTTATTAGAAAACTAGTTTCGAATGCTAAACATTCATCTTCAGTTCTGAAACATTCAAATTTTTTTTCAACACATCAGTAATATGTTACATAGATTATATATACTAAAGTTTTTAAAAAGGTAAGACAAGAAATCAAACATGGGCACTCACCTTAGAGGTAACTAAAACACAAATGGACTTCTCACTGGATTCGTGAGAAGTAAAAGTGACCAGGTAGGTTAAATTTTTTATATACAATAGGGTTTCCCTTATGACTCATTGGATTTTTCCGTTCCTATGGGAAACAAATTTAAAATGAGCCTATTGGATATGTTTATCTGATCATTTAAATAAAAATCTGGATCGGTTTTAAACGATTTTATTATTTCTGGTGATTCAAAAGTATTTAATTTTTGGCTATTTTCTACTTGATGTAATATTTTTACTCCCGAGTCTTTATTAATTGTGTGGTTATTTTAATTTAGATGGATAGCGAAATTGGGGTCTTGGGTCTTACTAGTGTATGCTCTTATATGTTCTTTTACTCTTTGATTTACCGATCGTCCAGTTTTTCCCGTGTATTTTGCTTCACAGTCATTACATTTTTTAATTTTATATATATATATATATATATATATATATATATATATATATATATATATATATATATATATATATATATAAAGGGTCTATTTTGTCTTTCGGTGAGTCATAAGGGAAACCCCATTTGCAAATCAAAAATTTAGCCTACCTGCTCCCTTCTACTTCTCACGAATTCAGTGAGAAGTCCAGTTCTGTTTAAGTTACCTCTAAGGTGAGTGCCCATGTTTGATTTCTTGTCTTACCTTTTTAAAAACTTTAGTACATATAATGTATGTAACATAGTACTGATGTGTTGAAAAAAATTCTGTATGTTTTAGAACTGAAGATGAATGTTTATTATTCGAAACTAGTTTTCTAATAAAATAATCTCAATAGAATTGGCAATTAATTCATCAATCCTAAACATTATTAATTTATAATTTCGTAAATTTCAAATTAATTAGTATTAATTTGACATAGATATATCTGTTAGCTGGAGGTCTTTAGTTTTTTTTTTTTGTAAGTTTTTTTTTTTTTAAATCTAAAATTTTGACAATCTCATATATTGGTATATATTGATAAGGATATATTGGTTTGAATGAAAATAGTTACGTATAGTCTATATTCTATTAGTGTAAGTTTTTGAAACGCTCTAGCTCTGTTGGTGTTCGTATCGAAAATTTGCTGATTATTTCCTTATCAGAAATTAATTGGGAATTTTTTTTTTTTTAATAAATTTTGTCGATGGGACCTATTATTTAGAAGGTTTATTGTTTGGAATGGAAACAAATATTTTTGTAACCCCTATTTCCTTTCAACGTTGTTTATTTATAATTACTATCCATGGTCTATTTAATTTGCTTTTTATTTCTATCCGTTTAATTCTAAAATGTAAATTGGGAAAAGCAGTATACAAAAACATACCCATGGTGTATATTTTTCCCTAGTCAAGAGAAATTTACTATTTTTTTTAAGAGGTTTTTTTCTTTATTTTATGTACATTGTAAAGTAGTATGATCCAGAGAAATAGAAATGAGTGAATAGATATTTTCCCACATTAAGGGTTCCCGAATATATAAAGAAGTCTGCTAATCGCCTAAATTTAAAGTTCAAGGCGTTCGACTACATTAAGTTCTGGTATCAAGAAAAATATTTGTTGCTTAACTGACTGAAAGCGTATATTAACATATTGTAGTCGAGTTTTTTGAGCCAGTAAATTATGACTGGAGCGGGAAATCAATTGAAAAATGTTCGTGAATTTTATATTATTCTTTCAGAGCATACTTTCATAGCACATAAATAGGAAAATTTATGTTTCAAATAAGTCAAAATTCTTTATCCTTTCTTTATTTGCAGAATCCTACTATTCAAGTCCTAAATCTAATCATTGGATACAAGATTTCCTGTTTTCGATCTCTATACTCCATCTGCATCTGCAGAACCACTGCATTCCAACTCCTATTTCATGTCCAATCCTCTATTCTCTGGAAACCCCCTCCCTTTGTACTCACGTGTCTCGTAGTAAATGTGTTAAAACTTAAAAGTTTTATAATTTATTAGGAATTCATCAAGAAAATTATATGTATGGTAATATAAGTACCGGATTCGGAGAACCACTGGAGTGAGTGAGCACCCACTGAAATCAGAATCACATTAGCGGATGAGTTTTGGATAACAGCTGATGCTCTAAATGATCTCCTGGAATTAACTGGCTCCAGCTCCAGTGTAATTATCGACTTTTGTGATGAGTGGCTATGGTTATAGTGATAACCAGTCTCTGTGGTTGGGTTAGGGAGGGGGGGGGGGAGGACGAGGAGCAGTTGCATCAATATCACCTCTCAGCTACGCTGTCCTCTCTACGTAATTGCATAGAGGAGTACATGATTAGAAGCAGTAAATAGAGTGATTAAAAAAAAAATAACTTTAAATATATAAAGGGTAAATAGGGTGAACCACAAGTTATGGTCAGCCTAATACAATTATCTTAATAATAAGGGTTTTAATCATTTATTTGTGATATCACTAGGAGAAATATTTCTGAAAAGTATTTAACGTTCATTTACGAATGAAACTATTCCTCTTATCCCTTTCCAGTAACCATTAAACAATTTTATCCTCAAATACATAAATAAATATAAATATAATTTTTTTTTTTTTTTTTTTTGTGAGATCGTATTTATTTATTTATTTTGAGAGGGCGTTTAACTGCTAGGTCATCAACGCCCGTTGGTAGTTTGAATTTAATTAATTAGTAAAATTATTAGAGGTTGTCTGTTAATTTAGAGTCATAGATGGATTTAAGGACGGCTTGTCTAACGGATTCATCGTTTCTTAACACCATTGAGATATTTGTTCTTGTCCCTAACTGGTTTAGGTAGATTCTATAGGGATTACATTCTTCAAAGATGTGTTTAACTGTTAGATTGGCTTGGCATTTCGAGCATTTTGGAGGAGCTTCTCTTGTAATGAGGTGTACATGCGTTATCCGGGTGTGTCCTATTCTGAGGCGTGTGATCGCACCTTCTTCAAGGTGTTTTTAAAAGTGAGGATTCATAAAAAATTATAGTGAAATTGCTTAAATAATTTTTATTTTTTCAGTTGTTTAACTTTTTATTAGAATTCTGGCTTCCATACAAGCTCCATTATGTTGGGCTATCTGAGGTTAATTCACAATAATTTTGAATTGACTATAGCCGGTGTACAAAAATACGGGATATGAGTTACGGTCACCCCTATCCATTTCAATTTTCTTTGATGTTACAAACGTTCTTTCTCTTAATAAAGAAAAAAATAGAATTTTTATTTGATTATGTCATTTTAAATCTTAAATGCTACATCCTTTCCCATTAGCGGCCATGTTTGACTTTACTCCTCTTAAGCGACCATTGCTAGTTAATATAGTTAGTTATATTGTTCTTCGCGGATAATTACTGCTGTTTAAAAAAGCTGGAAATATTGAAAGTAAATAATTGACAAAAAATACATTGCGATTTCTCTTAATTCATTAATTTTAAATGGGGATGAGTACCATATTGTATGCCGTTACTGCATATGTAGAAAAGTCAATGAGAAGTGCGGCTATCAATTAAAATCTGATAAATAGTTGTTTAAATTCATTTTCAACTATCATTTCATCATTTCATATTTTCTAATCTAATAAGTAATTACTAAGTTTGTGAATGAGTGCGAGTGATCTTGTTTTTATTTATTTTTTTTTTTTTTGTTAGATGCTTTATATTTAAATTATTGGGCATTACTATCAATACTTTTATAGTTTCAACTGTTCATTAATTAATACTAAATTCTTCTTCTTACGAGTTCGGCCATCTGTGGACCACGCTCAACAATTTATTTCTTGCTCTTCCTCTCTCTCCAATATATCTTCATTGCCTCAGCCTGATGCTTTCTTCTTTCATCTGACCACCGTCTATTAACATGTGTCTTAGCAATTTCCGGAAATTTGATCCCGCTGACCAGTGTCCGAAATCGGTCTCTGTTCCACATTGAATTCCAATGCACAGTTACCACTCTCATATCCTCCTTTACCATCCTTATCCATGTATTCTTTTTCTGTTTTTGGAGGCTGTGTTGGAAAATTTTCTTCGTCAGTCTTCCTTCTTCCATTCTCATCAAATGCCAACAAAACGTTAATCTACGTTTTCTCATTACATCACTCAACCTTTCAATGTTTCGATATATTTCCATATTAATTTTTAGTTTAAAACCTTCTTCAGTCTTTCTTGGTCCTAATTCTACAGTCTTTCTCTTCATTTTCTGTAACTATTGCTAAATCATCTGCAAAGGCCAATATGTCCACATTAATCTTCTCTCTTTTCCTACCAATTCTGATATCATTTTCATAATACTAAATTATAAATTATTAAAATCTTTAGCTTTAAGATTATTTTGCGAAATGACCATAACTAGTCTTGGCCAAGACCGTAACTGATACAAGATGCCCATAACTGGTATTTTTAGGTTTTTGTAAAAAAAAGATATAAAGAAATTATTTGAAAGGAAGCTTAAGTGTATGTTTTGAGAATTTATGTATATAACCAAAGATATTATATTACAAACTGTATCAACACATTTCCTTTTAAATCGAATAGTTCCCTTAACTATAACCAACCATAACTAGTGATTATATATATAGGTATATATATATCTGGTATATGTATAGGTATATGGTATATTTATATGGTATAGGTATATATATGATGGGGTGAATAAAAAAAAATGACCGTTTTTGAAACAAATGTTTGTATTATTATTTCTTTGACATAAAATACAATTAGTACTCAAAGTATAGTTATCTGCCGTCATCACCCATATACTAGCTAATTGCTCAATTCCACGCTGATACCATTCCTTGGGATGGCTGTCAAAGAACTCTTGGACAGCATTTTCAACTTTCGCAAAATTATCAAATTTTTTCCTTGAAGAAAATGGGCCATGGATCGAAACAAGTAATCCGAAGGTGCGAGGTCTGGACTATACGGTGGATGAGTTCAAACCCATGAAGATCTGTGAACTTTTCTCAACTTTTGTAAAATTATTGAGGAGTAAGGTCGTAAGGGACCAGTCTACAGGTCTTTTTCACCTTCCCCATGGAGAGAAGATGGCGACTAACAGTATCTTTTGACACACCACACTCCCTGGCAAGTTCGCGAGTACTTGTGGACGGATTTGACTCAACAGCTTCCTTCAGAACCGCATCAATAACCATTAATGGCCGCCCGGAGCCCTTCTTCCTTTCAGCTCTACTTCTAAATTTTTCAAACCAAAGCCGCGCAGTGCGTTCTACAAGCACACCTTCCCCTTTTTATTTAATTATTTCACGAGTCTCTTGAAATAATGAGCGGTTGTGAATTTTTTTTTCCATTAATGATTACGAAAGTTTATGTTTGCCTACACTGCCATGTTTCTTCTTTGAAATAAATAAATGAACTGAGGCTTTTTTTTTGAAGAAGTCTAGTGTTAGAAACAAGCTTAGAGAATGCTCTAAAGGGATTATTAAGTATTTTTAAATAATAAATAGCATTAAGATATTTACAGACCTTTGAACTCTAGAATTTGATAAAACGGTCATTTTTTTTTCATACGCCCTATTATCTCTAGAAAGTAAAATATTGAAAAATAGAAAAAATACATTAAAAAAAAATATATATACAAAAAATTATATTATCACGTGATCTTTAGGCAGTTAATACTTCAAGCCAATGATTTAATGGACGAAGGTGATGCTACTGATAATCTTATTCGATAGTCCTTATAGGGTAAAATTATGATCGCTGTCTTTCAGTCCTAAGCTGGTGGATTTTCTATCGTGGTGCAATTCAAAAAGTCCTATTCAACGGAAATATAATCAGCTACAATTTACAAAACAGCTAAATTACACCCAGTAGGTTATAAGCTTATGCTGAAACTGAGAAAGTGATGGTGTTCTTTCTAAACGGAAACGCTCAAACACTATAACTCCGAAACTATTTTTTTCGGAGTAAAATAGAAGAGTATAAAATAAAACTAGATAGTAAAATAAAACTTCTTTATTTAATCTCAAACCTGGTCAGATTTACTATCAAATGCAATATATGAAATTTTAATCATGTCTCCTAAAATACACCGCCAAGAAACGTAAAATACCCTACAAGGGCTATCAATTAAGATGATCAGTAGCTTTACCCAATCTAGAAAGCCAACGTAAATTCATAAATTTATCTTGCATAAATTATCTGCTTCAGTGGCTTTATATAAAAGGGGAAATTGTTATATTTTATGATAATGTCAAAAAAGCAACGTATGGGATATTAAAAACGAACATTTCTTTTTCTTTAGAGATTCATCTCATTACTCCCCATTGACTGGAGGAATAACCTTTATAAAGTAATTTTCAATGAAACATTAATTCCGCACTCCTAGAAAGTATTAATTTTCAAATTCAATTTCGACAATGCAAAAAAGTTTAAACGATATATGTTGTATGTGATTTGAAATGTAGCCTTTTTCTTGTAGTATTTTTTTGAGAGTGTGGCTTGTATTTCATGAATCAATAGGTTTTTTAGGATTTAAAATTCCGAATATGTTGGTCCAAATTAAATTTAGGGTTATAAATTAATTTCTCTTTTAGTAAGATTAATAGTAATAGTTTTCAAGTAAATATTTTCGTACTATATACCGTTGTTAAGGTTCCAATTGTTTAATTTTTGTATGCTCTAGGTAGGCCAATGAGTTCCAAAACAGTCCATGATTTTTCTTCGGCTCATATTACAAATTATAACTTATAAAATGTTTTCCCCAGCTTTAATTCCAGGTAGTTTGACTTCTGATAATATGTCTTGATTTTTCCACATTTCAAATTATTTCTATATGATGCAATGTCTAGGAAATCGAAGGAAGAAATTGTCAGATCTTTGTAAGAATAAAGGATAAAGATATAGATATTTATGGGAGGACGCATTATTTGTTAGCAGACAACTGGGAATAAAGATGAGGGCTCAATGAATCATCTTGAGGAACACCTGAATTTCCTGGTTTGAGTGGATAGAAAACGACAATTTATGGTATACAGAAGAACATATTGGTGATAAAAGATTTCAAGATAATCTTTTGGGAAGGCAACATACTTTATTATTTCCCACAGACTGTGGACCGCGAAAAACCTTAATGCCATAGAGTATCGAAAGTTTTTTTTTTTTTTATTCAATTACGTTAATTTTAATATAAAATACCCGGAAAGGTAGAACAACTGAATACTTCTTACGTAATATTTAAAATATTGCTATAATAATAGACCCCTATTATTGACGGGTTTATTTGAAGAAGGGGTTATGTAACTGAACACAATTTTATGCAATTTATGTTTAGCAGGAAAGTTTTACATGCCTCTCCATCTTCATTGTAACTCTTTTTCTAGTTGTTTTGAAATATTCAGAATTCGCTACCTAACACTGCTGCAAATAAATTCTTCATCCAGTGTACTAGATTATATTTAAAACCAAATGTGACATAACCCTACATCCAAGCCCTTTAATTACGAAGTAATACAATACCTTTTTTTTTCAATATCTAGTTACAAAAATATTTTAATTTACAAATTTATAAATGTTAGAAAAAAAAAAGTGAAGTGGATAGGAAAAAAAATTACCTTTTTTTCGTTTAACTTACTTTAATATACAATATAATTTAACAAGTATTTCAAATATTTCTGTGTTTACATTTCCAGATCAAACACATAACATAGAACTGTAACATAGAAAAAGGGATGTGAACACCTGAATAAAGAGAAAAAATATAGTTATCTTAACAGACTTCATACCTTTATATGGTAAAGGCTCTAAAGGAGCTTGATGAAATTAAAACGTTTTAATTAATATATTGGTATATAAAAAAATTATCAATATAATATATGTAATTAATATATACAAACTATAGTAACACAATAGCAATATAACAAACGAAAATGTTTAAGTTAACTTTTGTGTTTTAACCTCTGACCTATCTAAAATTCGGAGTTATTTGTGGATCTAACTCTACTTAGGGTACCGTGAGTAAAGCCATGTTAAAAAGAAAATAGAATAATTTTAGCTCTAATCATTATCACATAACTGTTCCAAGAAGCAGCGGAAAAAATTAAGGAAGTTTGATGGGATAAGTACAGCATACAAATTCAAATAAGAAATGATATTAGATACTTGAAAATTACTCGAGAATATTATTTGATTACTCTCCTTTCAGGATAAAAATCAAGGGTTTGAGGAATATTATTTAGAGTCTTTATTATATGTATTATATATATGTGCATAATATATATATATATATATATATATATATATATATATATATATATATATATAAAAGATTCTAGATGGAATCAAAATGATTAAAGTATTATTACTTCTTACACTAAATTTAGTGAAGTGAAAAAATAATTCATAGAAATATTATTTAAAATGACAAAAGAGAGAAAGAATGAGAGTGAGGAAGTGAGATAGATAGATATATAGAGAAATAGATAGATATATGGTAGAGGGTGGGTAACAGAGAATTCCAATGTCGATTGCTTCACCAGCAAATCTGCAAATTCATTCTTATATTTTGATTTGTCTGCTGAACTTTTTTTCTGAACCATAAATACTGACTATATGAAAAAATTATTCTAAGATAGAAAGTATTGTGGAGGTTGATTTCAATTCAACCAAAATATTATTTTTTAAACATAGAAAAAATAATCACAAATTGTAACGGAATTAAATTAAGGGTAAAATAAATGTACTGAAATAGAAAAATAAAACCAAAATCATACAATAACATAAAAAATAAAATAAATATTATTAATGAGGCCATGTACGTAACTGAGAGCAAACCTGCTTGTAAGGAACAGAGATAAAAATATTCTAAAAAACTGATTAATACAAGCGATCTAGTTATCTATGATATAATAATATTGGGTAGACCTGCTATAATTATTTTGAGCAAAGCATCTCGAAAACCTAATCATAGTTTTTCGTTTTTCTTTCGAACATAACTTTTCGAGGAAACTATTCATTCATTGAATGAAATCAACTATCCTCCTCTCTTCAACTCTCTAAACTAATTGTAAGTTAATTTAAATATATTTGTTTGGACCATACATTTTTTTTTAATTTTAAACACTTAAAAGACAATAAACAATCCGTTGTTTACAACTACTCAAAAATTGACTAGACATGCGTTCAAAGCTCCCAATAAATTAAAAAAGACAAATTTACTTGACAGTAATTAGCCCCATCTGGACGAAGTTGAGGTTTTGGGGCTCCGCTAAATCTGCCAATTCTTCTCGTATCTAATTTTTACAATCCAGATGCCTTTGTGAAACCTTAAATGCTCCATATTATGTCACAAAAAAACTTATCCACAAAGTCATAGTGTTCCATATGTTGCTGAATTGATTCATACCAGATATCTATTCTTTCATTCTTAACCCCGAATGCACTAGAATCCCAACTTACCTCATACTCAATTCCCGGTCAGAAAAGAAGATGATCATGAGACCTTATAATGTAGAACTTTTTATTAATGTGATACTATTCAATAGGTCTTTACAGATACTTGACCTGTCTTAGTAATCATTTTCCTAAAATTTACTCCTTCTTTATTGGAGGTGCCTCGACCCAAACTGACTAAGCATCACGATCCCTCGCGAACACCATTATTGATTCCAGCCGTCTTCCTCGCCTCTATCCATTCAGTCCATCCACGTCTTCCTTGGTCCGCCACTTGGTCTTTTGTCCGTAAACCTAGCCGCAGAAAACTTGCGTGAATCTCGATCTTCACTCATTCCGCAGACGTGGCCAAACCATTTAAATTGCTTCTTCTCTAGGAACCACATATTGGCCTAACTCCTGATCACATCCTCCCGAATTCTGCCCACTCCTCTTCAAAGGTACTACGTTTCTGCGGCAATGATTCTGCTAAAATTTACTTCTTGTATATATTGTATACAGTTATAAATATCAATAAATAGTTTTAACAAAAATAGATTAGTATGTTGAGCAAATTTATACCAACGAGTTATGGATTTTGGAATTTCATCATACAGGCTCTTTGGCTTCTATTTGAACTATTTTATTTTCTCTATGAATCAATTTCTTAGGTAATTATTTCACTTTCAGACAACATGTTAATAAGGCAAATTTATTGAGGCCGTGGCGGAAGACTACAGAGGTGATTGTGGGTTGGCCCATAAAGGAGGGGTGAAGACAGAGGAGGCACCTGAGTGCAGTATTGTGTCCCTGCTCAGCCATTCACCTCTCACCTGTAAATATCTTCGCTCTAGGCAACTTGTCCTTAAGTCAAGTTTGTTTGAGAATCCGATCCTCCCACAACTTCCAAATCCAACGGAACTAATGAATTCTTACACAACCGTTCTGCCTTAAAAGATTTTTGATCGAGAGGTTCTAATACTTTTTTTTCATAAAAAAGAAAATTTAGGAATTGATTAGACTTCAGTTGAGAGCACATACTAATTCAAAACCTAAAAATAAAAAATAAAAACCTTTAAGTTAACAAAAGGTACTTATCAAATTGTAATTTAAAAAAAAAATACATCATACATTCACCCTGAACTAGATTGTTATGAAAGTACTTATGCATTAACACAACTCTTAATTTCAACCCTCGTAATTAATTCTATAAGATTTTTTTTTTGAAACGAACGTGCAATGTATTTGCAAAATATTTGAGGACAAAGGCAACTTCGAAGAAATTCATTTGGATCGTTTTAGGAAATAAGTGATGCATTTGGAGAAAACTGTACTGTGAACAGCTACACAGAGTTCTTGCAGTATATTAAACTCAAGAGGACTTCTGGTGGTCCGGGTTGATGTTGTTTCCAGTAAAAACTGAGAAAAAGTTTATATTTTTTCTAAAATAAAAAAAAAAAGTACTAATAAAATAAAAAAATATATATATTCAGAGACTAATAGTTACCTAAAAATAATATGAGGGCACAGTAACATGTTACTGTTGTCCGGCTACATTAATTTTTAGAAGATACATTAATCAAATTATTACAAAAGACTTTAATGAATAAACGATATTAAAATTAAAATAGATTTTTATGTATACAAGCATAAAAAAGTTTGAGCTAATTAATTAGTATATCATTTATAAGAAGTACTGCAAATTAAACAGAATTATTTTGCTAAATAATTCATCTGTAAGTAAGCGCCTGACTGGATTGTTGGCAGATGTTGGAAACAGAAAGCCCTGAATAAGCCCAGGGTAGGATCATGTTAAATTTTTTTTTACAAATATTAAACAAATTATTCCGTAACCAATAATTAATTGATAAACAATGACCCCAGGTTTAGGAATATTTAGATGAGAACTATTTAGCCCTCGATAATACCATTAGGGACCGCAAACAGGGTCAATGCAAATTCCTTCAACCCAGAGATAACCGATCCAATAAGCCACCCTCGTCATTCCGATCATCTTGACTTTGAGTGGCCTCTGATCCAATTTGGCGGGACCCTTCGACCGCCTAATGTGGTCCTCGCCCTCCGATCTGAATTATATTTGCATAAGATATTGAAAATAACGGTGACCGCAGGGTTCTTCCATCTAGGCCACCTCATTTCGAATGCATTTCACCTCACGAAAAATGATAAGGAAGTCGAGGTAAATGTGAGTCAAATTATACATGGAACATTTCTTTCTAAAATAGATTTTTTTTTTTATAAAAAACAAACTTGTCACAAAAACACTTTTCAATTTTTCCTTCTCAGGTATTTTAAGTAAAGAATAAAATAAAAAACTTATAAAGAAAAACTATAGTATTAAAACATATTAAAAATCTTGGGTTCAGTACTACAGTGTATTATGGATACCAGGTAAACGATATTATTTATATGCATAATTATTATAGATGGATAGAAAAAGGGGGACGACACCTTTTGATATATTTACCTTTATAATCAGCAGTAAAAGTGCAAAGGTAAGTAGTAACTAGGGGGGTGTCTGGGTCAAGGCATTAGACTCCTTACCGGCAATACCTGGAGAAAAAAATTGCAAACAAAGTAGTAAAATATAAAAAAAAAAAAAAAAAAAAAAAAGAATGTGTATGTTATATGGAGGGGATAGTGGTCTATTTAAAATTTAAGAAATCAATCCTTGAGGATAAATGCCGGCGCGATAGATGGACAAGATCGTAGAAGAAGCACTTGAGACATTCCCGAAATAGCCCAGCCTTGCCTTAACACTTCATTCCTAAGATAAGTACCCTATAATGGCAATTCCATGTAATAAGTGGATACTGGAAATTGTGTGCATACCAACAAATAGATTAATTGTAAAATCATGTGTAGTTTCCTATTTTAAAATCATAATGATAAATAAATTATATAAATTAATACTAACAATTATTCTTCTATTTTGTCATCAGAGATTATACCTTATATTGACAAAGTATTGAATAAACCCTCAAACTGTATCGAATAACGCATTATTACTTTAGAACGGATGCACTGGGCTAATAGTTGTGAAAGGAGGAAATTTCGCCAAATTCAAGCTCAAATATCTCGACTTCCTCAATTAAGGGTATCGACTTACTATACAAGGCTAATGCATCGCACAGGAAGGTTCCGACGTCAAAGTAGATTCACGGATGACATAACAAGATATAAATAGGATGTATTCAGCCCGATTTGAACTCGTATCCGGGATCATAACAGTCTAGTACCTTGTCCAGTGAGCTTCGTATTTTATGTTATAATCAAAATTTTAACAACGATCGTTAACTTTAAATTATTTATAGGTAAATTATGATTTAGAAAGAAAATATAATATAATAAAGGTTTTCTTATAACTTGACCTAATAGCATAAGTCAAATATTTTATAGGATAACTATAATATACAATAAAATGGGGGCAAAGATGTCGTTTTATAAATAAATCTATAAATCATCTCTTCAATATATGTATAACGAACAATAATATTATAATATGAAAAACCATATCTCATTATAAATATTTTCTTCTTGTGTCTGAAGAAGATTAAATTATTATTAAAATGGATGGAATGTCTAACAGGTTAAGAAAGAGCCTGAATCAAAAAATGTTTAGAGTGGGAGAATGACGTATCTTGGATAAGTGGTAGTTCCAGAAATTTGATGTTTTGGCAATGAAAGAGCGTTGGAGTGATGTATGAAAGGGAGTTGAGAAAAACAGGATGTGGTTTCACAGAAACTCACTGTTGTTATTTTGGGAGATTTTCTGAACTCAAAACAAATGATTATTTTGTTCTAAAAATGTATTAACATCGCAAAGCTTCCAACAATGTATTTCTAACACACAACGAATACACAGTACACGTTAATTTAACAAACAGAAATTGACACAAATACTATCTGAACAAGAATAGACCAAATCATACCTTAAAATATTTACATCGACAAAGGTTAATCACGATTGACATGAACAAACCCTAAAACACATTTAATATTTAATTCACTTTACTCTACAGAAAGATGTCTAAATTAAATATGACTTCAATGCTGACCGGAACATCTGACTTTTACATGACACAACTTAAATTACAAATACAAGGAATGAACTTCCTAATTTTATCGGTTTTGTATCAATTTTGGGCGAATTGCTGTATAAAAAATCGTTTTAACCTTCATACATAGAAAATCAGATCAATTATTTATTCATTAAATATTTTTGTCTTAATAATCAAAATATATTAATATTACATTTTTTTGTTATGTGTTATTCTTTAAAAAAATATTTATTATATTGTAGAATTAAAAAAAAAAACGTAATACCTCATATGTATTTTTGATTGAATATTATATGAAATATTCTATCTTTTTTTTTTTGGAGGGGGGAAGGAGGGGGTAACAACGGAAAAATAAATGAACACGAAAGCTGAGCTCTTTGGAGGGGCTCCCCGTACAGGAAGTTTAGGGTTCAATTTCCATCTTGTTAGCCTCGTTAAATAAAATACACTTTTCACATTAGAATATGGGTATTAAAGTTGAATAATTAGAATTAAGTTTTACTAAATTAAAAAAAACAAAAAACAATTACTGATCTGTTGTTTAGAATATATATATATATATATATATATATATATATATATATATATATATATATATATATATATATATATATATATATATATATTCGGTGGGACAGTCTTATTCAATCGCTCAAATAGTGGAAAGAATTTATTTTTTCGATATAGTTTATATTGAAAGAAAAAAAAAATTTTTGTCAATCATATATTTTATTAAAATAAGTGTACAATCTGCCTAAGTAAAGGGCAATAGGTACAGAGATAAATGTATTCATTCATACCATATTTACAAATGCACACACACACACACACACACACAACTAATAATAATAAAAAATAAAAATAAAATAAATATCTTCATAAAAATAAAACTAATAATTATTTACAATAATCAAAAATTCAATTAAAATCAAAATACACAAATTATTATCCATTCATACTTTATATACAATACAAACACAGTCAGCCCGGAGAACCCCGAATCGAGCCTATTCCCCACTTATTGGAAGTCATGGCCAGACACGTAGAGATCCCAGCGGTGCTCTCTCTGTTACATCACTGGTAATATCCAGTGGAGGCTGAGGGGGAGCGCTACAAAGAAAAATTAAGAACAGAAATGAAAAATTATTTTGGCTAGAATCCAGATGTTAATTAAAGTCGCTTAATTTTTTTTTCTGTTAATTCAAGTAACTATCTATAACTTTTTTTCCTATTACTTGTTTAAGCTATTATCCTAATTAGGTTTCTAATTTCAGATCTTAATTATAAAATCATAAACGCTTCGTTTTCTTATGTTTATATTTTTTTAATATTTTATTATCCCCTAGAATATTGAAAAATCGAAGTTTCTCTTCCTTTTTTTTTTTTTTTTTTTTTTTTTTTTTCTAAAAAAACATTTTTAAAATTAAGACAAATAGGATTCATAAATCAATTGCCGCTACTATTGGGATTATTAGTTTATTTGAAAACTAGTTTCGAAATGAAAAAAAAAAAGAAATGATAACTGAATAAAGGGTATTGTTTAAAAAAAAAATATATATAAATATATACCTATATGCGTGTAATCACTCAAAAATAATATATTAAAAAGAATAATAATTTAACACAAAATTTAAATTATTGAATGATAGGTATAGTTGTTTCTTGTTAAAATACTACGTTATTATGAATATGAAAGTTTTATTTGCTGTTTTATTAATGAAAGATTCCCGAGAAAAATTATTTATGAATAAAATTAATTCCTTCAGTAGACTCTTGGCTTTGGAAATAAAAAAAAAGAATGAACGAAATTGAATTATTAATTCATTGACTAGATTAATATTGAGAATATTCTGTCAGTCTATTTATCTATGAATTGAGATATGATAATGAGATTCCTAAGCCCTCCAAAAATGAAGTATCAATATTGACTTATTTCATATCGTGGAAGATGCAAATAGTTTTTAGTATTTCTTCGACAAATCCATTTATTTCTGCCGGCGCAAGATAATTCTTATCGTAATGAATTTCGTTAGGCAAACTTGGCTTTCGTAGGTTTCTATATTTAATAAATATTCAAGGCAAAATAAGTGAATTTCTAATAAATTTAGCAGATAATAGTTTATAAAAACTAATTAAGAAAAAAAAAAAAGAGAAGTTTTTCTAAATAAAGCAAATGATAAGTGTATTGTAATGATCATTACAAATATGCATAATACCATATAAACCAGTACTCATTGATGGCTTCTTACATTATTTTAGGTTATTTTTTACTTAAAATGATCCATATTTTGTATGAGACTATTGTGATGACCATATTGTTTGTGATGAAACATTCATCATTTTCTATTATTTCATAACTTACGTGCCATAGGGAGCAAATAAAAAAGCTAATATAATTAGAATAAATTAACCACACATCTCTCACTTCTTTTTTTGTAATGTTTTGAACTAATCCTGTACCATTTCATTTTGGAAACGTTTTATAAATTATAATTTAATTTTGTTAGCTAATTAAAATACCATTATGAAACTAACTAGCATCTCAACTGCTCTAGATGAAATTTTGATGACCAAGGGGAAAATTTGACCGTAATGTTTGAGTAGAATACACGTGATTTCTCTGTTATAAAGTTTCCTACTCAATTTAATTTAAAATAAACGCTCCCTAAATATTCAAACTGATAGAGAGGAATCTAAAGTTGTATAAAATACATTGTTTAAACGAATTGAATAAATAGAAGGACTCTACTTCGATCAGGAAAAAAGAAAGAACGAATATTAATGAAAGTTTTTTGCCAAAAAAAAAAAATATACATTTCTATTTTTGTTTTTTTGTATATATATTTTTCAATGTGTTTTTTATCCTTTTTTTATGGTACATTTTAACTATCCCATTGGCATCGACCGTGATGATTACAGGACTAACAATAACAATTTTTTTTTTTTTATGTATTTACTTTAAAATCTTATTATTTTTAAAGTTTTATAAAATATTTTTTTATTGCTTTTTATCTGATGTATTCCCTGTAATTCTTATACGAGTTTCTGTTAACCGAGATTCTTATTAGTTAGGGTTCCAAGAGGCATTATTTATTTTTTTTTTTTAAATTAATTTTACACCATTTATTTAATACGCCTAATATTTATTTTTCCTTACATAATGATCTTTATATACCTTCGGTCCTAGAATCTATACCTGTCATATTTTCAAAATTTCATTAAAAACTTTCACATCATCCTAATCCACTAGCACAATCCCTAACCAGATCCACTCACCCCTATAATCCTCCTCGCAGGTTAAAAAGGCAGTGGCCTCGTGATATATTTTAAATTTCGACATGCAGTCCTGGCAATGGCTAGCTTTTTCACTCATGCTCTGACTGACTGTTTTATGACTCTCTCACTCAGCCTCCACTGGTATTATCTTTACAACAGTGACGCAGCTGAGAGAGTAGCGCTGGGGTCTCTTGGGACCTGGCTTGTCCCTCCACAAGTCTGGTTAGGGGATCCCTCAGATGTGTATATATTGTAAATAAGTATGAATGTATTTTTAAGAATTAATTTAGTTTTTTATATCTATATTATTTATTTTATTGATTATTTATATATTTTTTCTTTCTCTTTATGAATTGTATAGTTTTAGGTACTTCATTAATTTATTTATTTTTGTTTTTTTTCTCAAATTATTTATTGTATTATATATTATGATATTTTTTTCCCTTTTGTTTTTATATTTTTTTTATTATTCACTTTTTTTTATTTTGTTTTATCTATTTGTTTTATTTTTTATCTCTTCTTTGTATTCATTTCTTATTGTACATATTGTATGAATTAAGCCATGCATAATACCCACATTGAGGCAGATTGTAATACATTCTCTAAATAAACAAATATAAAATTTAAAAAAATATTTATTTTTAAATAATAAAATAAAATAATGAATAAAGAATTAAGGCAAGCTGGTATGGAAGAGATCATTTTTGTAACTTTGTACCAACCCAATTCAGAATCTAGGAGCAGTAATGTTTTCAAGCCTTAATATGATACAACCGGTATGTTCGCCTATAAATAATGTATATATATATATATATATATATATATATTTACTTAGTTGTGCATTGGTATCTATAATAAATACGAAGTAAATAAGAAAAGATAGGCCAACTTCATCGCAGTATGTTTACGGAAACTTGAGCGATGAGAACGAAGATTCTCTTACCGTTTCGGAAACAAGAAAATTAAACACAACAAAGTTCCGGAACTTCTACTAAACTACTTTAAATGGAAAAACACCGATTACACTGGCATACAAAATCTGTGTGCCTTTTAAATAAATGGCATATTTTATACTAATTTGGAGCCAATGGATACGGAAATACAAATATTTATTTAATGTTAGCTCTTATTTACAAAATATGGCAAGTATTAAAAAAAAGTTGTCTTTCAGCAAAAACTTCAAATGATATTTCATTTTTTTTTTTTTTTCATATTTCCAATTCTAGCTGGTTTGAAATATTCAACTCTTGATACCTTACACTTCTGCACATAAATCCATTATCTAATGGACTAGATCGTATTTTCAAAAAATATGACATAACCTCTTCATTCACAAAACCATTCAATTAGTTAAGATAAAAATTCTATTTTCCTCAAGATAAAATATAACAACTAAATCTAAACCTCAGGTGTACGGAGAGCTCACTATATCTCTAACTTAATTGGTAAAGACGCTGTTAAGAGAGAACCAACTTGAGAGAATATGGGTCACGCAATAGACTACCATCTGGAGACTCCCACGGTACATGCTATGTTTGTGAAGGTCAGAAAAACAAACTAAGAGTTTTATGGCCTTTTAGGAATCAAATAGAATATAATTGTCTGAAATAATATCTAACTTATAATACATAAAACGGTCATGTTTATGCTATGTTTCGTTTATTTATGCTTAACCGTTCTATTTCAAATTCTTTTTTTCTTTTTTTTTTTTTTCTTTTTCTATTGATTTCCGTAGTGGTCCAATCAAATATTTTTAAATATTTTGACAAGCTCTGGCTCGGTTGATGGCCTGATGGAAATTTTTTTCAATAGTTCCTTTATCAAAATTTTATTGAAGAATATTTTTGGTTTATAACATTTATCTCTAGGATATACCGTTTCGAAGTTATAATGGTTTGAATAAAAAGAGGTCATGTTTGTCTGCATTCTTTAAGTGTTTGGACTTTTTTGACACACTCTAGCTTTTTTAGTTTTGCTCGAATCGAAAATATCCCGACATTTTCATGATTAGAAATTTAATAGAAAATATTTTTTGTCATGTAACATTTATCACTAGAACCCAACGTTTAGGAACTATATTTGTTTCAAAAATTCATGTTTGAAACTCATATTTTCTCTCAACTTTGTTTATTATGAAAAGCAATAGATTGTAGATAGGCATATCCCTGATATATTGTTTTTTCTCATTCAGAGAGAAATAGAGTTTTTTTTTTTTTTTTTTTTTTTTTTTTTTTTTTTTTTTTTTTTTTTTTTTTTTTTTTTTTTAATTTACTCCAGGTATAAGTTTATATATATTATAAATTTAAACATGCTGTTTTTGATGTTTTGTTCTTTTAGTTGTAGATAGTGGTTGGGAGGGATTTCTGCAGAAAGGCTAAACTTAGTTGTTTTACTGTAAGCTCTGGCGCCAGTTTCATTTATTTAAAAATCTAATACTTAAGTAGAAAAGAATGTCTTCTTTAATATTGTAAAATAAATTGTAAGAGAATTAAATTCTAAGAAGTTTTGTGTCTTTAGATATGAAGCCGATCCCTTACGTTTCATTTAACTTTAAATACTTGACCTTCCACGCCCTATGATTTTTTGTCTGGAAATTTTTTAGATACTTTATTCTACCTTAAGTTTGAAAATAATTGTTAGTATTTTATAAGAAAATATATATGTTTCTTGAGAAATTAGAGATAAAATATGTCTATCTATAGTCTACTGCCTTCCAATTCACGGGTTAGAACTAAATATATCAAATTACTTCAATTAACGATTTAAATAAATTAACAATTAATCATAATTCGAAATAAACAAAGTAGAGAGAAAGTAGATGTTTCGAACGTGACTTTTTTTTTTATTAAATTAAAACTCCGACAACGTCTAAATACATACACTTACTTAAACCCATATGGACACACGCCACACAAATATACGGGACTGCAAAAAACACACACCTTAAAAAAACACAAATAATCTAATCAAAATTACTCAGACTGATCACGAAATCACCTTGGTACATTTCAAACCACACACTTCACACTGATTTAGAAATACCCACAGTAAAGAAACACATGATTTTTATAGACGATTTCACGGCAGACTTCATGGACATAACAACATACTCATTAATGGCATGGCCACGACTGACATACCTGGAAATACTCTCAGAAGGCTTAAAAGAAGCTGGATGAGAGATTTGCTCAAATAAATCTCTCTAATCCATGCCAGGAGGAGGTACTATTGTGCCTGTTCCCACATTCACTGATTGTTACCCTAATAACAGGTGTGAATCGAAATATGAAAGAGAAAAAAAAAATTCCATTTTCGAGTAACTGCAACAGGGCTAGAGCGTGTGAAAAAATCCCATCACTTAAAAAATTTAGCCAAACGGGACTTTTTTCATTTCAACTAATATAGCTTCTAAACGGAATGGCCTAGCGACAAATGTTGTATAACAAAAATATATTTTATTTAATTTTTGACTAGGAAACTTTAAGAGAATTTCCGAACCAATCTTTACCAACAGAGCTAGAGCGTGTCAAAATGCTATATTTTTGAGTGTTACGTTACCCCAAAAAAGCGTAGAACCCTAGCCAAAAGACTAATCCATGTTCAAATTATCTTTAAATGACCCACCCCCCCTCCCATTTCCCACTGACTCACTACCAATTGAGACGTTTAGTATATTGTACAAGACACTAGAATAGCAACTTTCCCAAGGGTTTTTCGGTAATTTTACGGTTAATTCGAATGGGTTATTTATATATTTTAACCAACGTTTTATATTTGTTTTACTAACCGACATTGAAAACATAGTAAGTTTAAAGTAATTATTTAGACATATACATGTTAACTTTTGGACATAGGTGAGCTTAATAGAGGAAAGGCGCTTGCAATGCTTTTATAGACTTCTTACCCTAGATCTATCTGAAGGAAAGTCTGACGAAGTATATTACTGGGTGACCCAAATAAAATCGATAGCGGTGGAGTTGGGCTGTCAAAACTTGTTCTCAAAAGAACTCTCACAAGAACTGGGCAGGTTTGAAGAAGACATTCTAAAGAAGCGTAGGAACCATCAGTTTTTAAAGAATGTAAAGAGAACTTTAAATTCTTCCAACAAACCTAGGTATAGAAAAATATGCAATTTTAATTTAGTAAGCCCGGAAGATTACATGCAGTTACAGACGAATTCTAAGAAAATCAGAGTTGTGAGTCGTCTAAGAGTCTCAAGCGGGGATTACCTAGAGGTGTTTGTAAAGAACACAACACTAATTATTAAATCCAGCGAAGCCTGCATGGCCTGTGGTAGTTTGCTGTCGGATCCCTTGAGCCATTTTCTTACTCAGTGCATCAAATTTGAAGAGCAGATAAACAAATTCTTAGGTACATATATCTCTGAATCATTAACTCTAGAGGAAATTTTAAATGTAAACAGTATTCTATAATTTAAAGTAGACTATATTATTATGTAATATGTTATGTCATTGATTGAAAAACTTAAACGTGTTTATTATTCTTGTGTTAGAGTTCTAACTATGGTCTTATGTTTTTCTTCTCTTAATCATTTCATATTACGTATATCTAGTTAGCGTAAAAGGTAATAATGGATAAATATGACTTGGTGGGGAGCTGTAAATCTGCATAACTTGTTATTGCATTGATCTTGTTATCAAGTTGCTAATTATTTTCTTTTTAATATAAAAGTGTCTAAACTATTTATATATATAATATTTTTGTTGTATTTATAATTGAATCTTATTTATACAAAGTCCTAGCGCTGCTAGGCAAAAGAGAATTGTTTTATTTTGTATGTTATTTGTACAAGAAATGTGTTTTACAACTAAATTAAAATATTGATTGATTGATGTTAACATATACACAATAACATCATAATAAGGACTTGCTATTACGAATGCTTTAGAAACGGTGGTAAGTAATTACGACTCAATTTCAATGAAAGGAAATACATTGGAGCCAGTAAGTAGCCTTACACAATAGACATCCAGGGACGGAAGTGCTTCTATTCACTGCTCGTGGTCAGCCTTTCCGTTCTTGGCTTACCTCAAATTAGGCTCTTTTGTAATGTAATCCTATGAGTATTACCGTCCCCCGAATTTCCTTCAACTTTATGGTAACACTATCTTGCTGATGGACTAAGATTGAAGACGGATAGGAAATAATTTGCATTAACGCGATGCATTGAGAATATCTAGCTTTGTAAATATTTTTCGCATATCATCAAAGCGTATAGCATTACATATATTTATTTGAACTCAAAGTGTATGTTATTAGGGTTAATAACACTCAAGGGTTTGAGTAGTAACTTTTCTGGTGTTTTACCAATAGGCATATTTTATAACCCCTTATATCTTCAAAAATGCTTTACTAAAAACTACGTAAAAAATAAGTAATTGAAAGGTCAGGTGGAGGACAATTGTTAGCCAACCAAAACAAATGGGAATTACAGGTCGGGAATATCAAATAGCAACTAACAGAGCTACTGAGACTATTCACCTAGCCTCCCTTTACAGACTCTAGGCTCGTCATATTTATACACGCCAAAACAAACATACAATAGCGATGTTACACAGTAGTGGAGGACTGTAGTCATCCGCGCGACCACTCGAGGGTTAATGAAAGTATTTTTTGAAGTATATGTCGATCCTTGGTCTACTGATTATGTAGAAAAAAATCGGTATCGAAAATCGGATTGCATTATTTGTGATACCTGATAATTTAATTGTTAAACATCGATTGCCCTATCCAACAATAAAAAAAAAATAATATTATTTTTTCATTGATAAAAGAACAAATTTTTAATGTAGTGTATCAATACTGATTGGTACGTGGTTAAAAACTATTGTCTTTAAAGAGCAAGCGTTGTTATTGCAAGCTAGACGTCAGATTGTTTTAAATAAGGAAATTGCAATTTTTTTTTTTCTTAATTCAAGAAATTGAATTACGAATTCAAACTACTGAAGCTGAAGAATTTCATACAGCCAGACAATAAAACTATAATATATATGCATGTAAAGTATATGTTTTTTATACTTAATATACTTTTGTCTTATTCTAAGCAAAAATTGTTTTCAAACATTATTTTTCTTTACTTTAAATTTTCATAATTATTTAGTACCTCTGATGCACTATTAAAACTAGAACAAGAAATATATCAGGACATATTTCCATATATAGTGTTTAGTAAAATGCTTCAGCATCATTGCCAATCCTCTTAGCAGTAAATGAAACACGGAACATTTATCTTCTATAACTAAAGATTAGCATTATAAAAGTTGAATAAAAAAAAAAAAAAAATAGTATGAATTATAGTTACATATTTAAATATTAATAAATCAATTATATGAACATTAACCTGTATATAGATGAACAGGCGATGTATCCTGAACGATACTCATATTTAATGTGTTTTGCTCAATGAATGGCGTAATGTATTATGCATCATCTATCATCTAATATAATTTATTCATTGCGAAATTATATTTAAATATACATTAGAACATGAAACAAAAACGTTTTCATATGTCTCTCAAAAGTATACAGCCCAGAAAAAACACCGATTTTCACAATAACTCAAGTTGCATCCACACTGGATTAAAGAATGGTTTTAACTGCTCACTGATATCTTGTATTAGCTAATGTCTCAATAGGCAGCCCTCTTCGCCATTCCTACGGTCAGTTGTGTACTATAATTGTTATAATTTTGTGGTAGATATTGATACTTCTGATTTATTGTTTATTTAAAAATCGCACAATAAACAAAAAATCAGACATCCCAAATCTCAACACATATTATTCAAATTAAATATATTCAAACTATTAATCATTTACATAATTATACATCATATAAGCCATTTAGCCATATATATATATATATATATATATATATATATATATATATATATATATATATATATATATATATATATATATATATATTTACTTATAGTTTTATTTTACTTAAAATAAAACTTTAAATTTGCATATCACAGGAGCCATTCATCTCAATTATGTTTTTAAGATATTTGAAGTATTTAACTTTTTTTAATACTTCCTCAGGGCTATATTTTAAATCGTCAATACCGGAAAACATTTATTGTTCATATATATATTTTTTTAAATGTAACAGTTTTAAATAGACAAGATGGGATAGCACTAAAAGAAAAATAGAATCTGATGATGAGATAACATATCCCGAAACATGTTATACATGGAGTTTAGCTAAAATAAATTGTATTAAATAATATATTTAACATTATAAACTCCTTTATTGAAGAAATAAAATCAATCATTTTTAATATTATGAAGGTTATGGGGAAAGTAAGGGGATGTATAAGGAAAATATTTGGAGTTGGGGAGGATTTAAAGGAATTCAACTTGGATTTATTGAGGATTCCTGGTTTCCTTCCCATCCATTTTGATTTGTACTTCAAATCGGAGTTATGGAACGTGTAATAAAATATTTCCCTCAGAGACTGGTATTTTTTTCATATTAATAACTTAATTCCATATTCAAGTTATCAATACGTTTCTTGATATTCTTTTTTCAAGCTTAAAATCGTGAAGAGAAAGAGGGTCTTTTTTACTTTAGCCCCGCTTTATAATTATTAATAGTTCCTAAATATTTTTGAACATGACCAATAAGAAAAAAAAAGTATAACAATATAAGTAAACAAAACATTTATTTAAAACAATTAAACATTTCCTATGTAGAATAATATAAATAGTGTAATTTAGTAGGTCAATATCCCATAATAATTGTTAATATAACATGAAAAGGATTCTCTTTTTCGAGTATTTTTCTCCGAATAAACTCACCAATGTATGTACTGCTATAATACTCCTTCTAGTTCCACATCCTCTTTTTGTTCTTCTCTTTAATGACGCCCACAATGATTCCACACGTTGTGTATGCACTCCTGTATTTTTATCCTCAAACTTTTTGGAATGGTCTTCAGTATAATGTTTATGTTTTAATACCAGTGATCTTCATAAGTACGACCTCCAATAATCTGAGTATATTGTTCTCTGACGTGCTGAGTAGGTTATACACTCTGTTAATGCATCTTTATTTATTTTAGGAACGGCATAAAGAACACATTCACGAATTTCGCGACATCGTTGTGGATAAACACGTCCATCATTGTATTTTCTACGGGTATAACACGTCTCATCTATTTCAACAGTTAAGCCTTCACCTCCGATGATCATTGCTCATGCTAAGATATAGATAGCATTTTCCTAAATTCTTGACCTAATAACTCTGGGTTCTTCTATCCTCCTCACATAGAACTGCTTCTTTCGAAAAATCCTTCATAATTTATGGTACCTCCTTATAGAATTCCTGACTCTATTCTTTCAACTGCTTCCATTACTCTCTTTAAAAATAGTTTATTTTTACCCTTTTTAGACAATCAATCTTCCGCAAATATGAAAATCGTTAAGAAAATATTGAAAATATTTCTTTTCCCATTTTATAGCATTGATTTTTGTTTTTCTTTTGTTTGTTTTTTCGACAAAATTTAATTTGTATGTAATACGGCCGGACAATTTTAACAGTAATTGTGCATTACAATTAATCTCAGGGGACAGTAGGTCTTAGAATAAAGTTCATTTTTCATTTCATTTTCGGTTTTCATTGCATTGTTCCTTCAAATTAAAAATCACAATTAGTTTTACCACCATCTAGAGTGCTATTGTTTTATCAAATTTCAACTATCAAAAACAACTAAGCTAACAAATTTTGATATAATTTTTTCAAAATTCTCTTAATGTTCGATGTTCTAAAACTGACCTCTATAATTGTTGCAGACAATTATACTCCCAGACAAAGGCTAGGAGAGCGTGAGATAGAGTAGATTCTAGCCATCAATAACTATTTTAAACAAAAGTAAACACGATCCATTTGTATACAAACATTAATTTACAATTAAATTAAGGAGAAACTGCTTCGCTTGTGTTAATATTAAGCAACGTAACAGACAATAGACACGTTTTTGGTAAGTAACAATATTGGAATCATTACTTTGTTAAGATATAATTCTTTTTGGGAGACTGTTTCTCTAGGAGAAAGTAGGCCTGGAAACACAATCACCCACTAAGTTTTTTTTATTAAAAACCAAAATATAAAATCAAAGGAACTCACCTTATAGGCCCTGGGTGTTCTCCTGGAAGGTCCCGCAACATCTAGATTGATCCCAAGCTTATATAAAATAATAGATAGTGATCTTCCACTGCCGGACTCGAACTTGGGTCCTGGAGTTCGAAATTGAGTTTGAAATGGCCCTACATACTGAACTAATGTAGTTCCTAGTTTCTGATATAGCATTTTATAAATATGCAGTATTGTAATTAATACAAAACTTTGTATTTAATATTTAAATTTGATTCTGAAAAAAATAAAATACACATTAGATTCAAACTTTGTGCAAAAAATTAAAAATTTATAACACTAAAGTGGTTATTGATTAAGAAAGCTGTTTTTTTAGATAGAAACTAGATTTTTCAGGTTCCCATTTAAATTGCATGATAAGTGTAAAAGTATTAATTTAACTAATAATTGATAATTAATGTTTCAATTCTAAAATACTCGATTTATACAAAAACTGGTTTTACTGGTATGCTTTCAAAAAATGAATTCTCTTAAAGACTTATTCATGGGATACACTTTGGGGTTTGTGATTTTATAACTGAAAACACCATTAATAATTAATTTGTTTTCCCATCTGGCTAAAAATAAATTTAAATTTAAACATATTTATCTCTATACGGACGATTAAACAAGTATTTAAATCGTATTTTAACAAAGACAACTCAATTTAGACTACTTAAGCATTAATTTCAAACACGTTTTTACTCAAAACAGGAAATTACTAAAGCTACTTACTAAGGAAAACGCGCTGAAGTACTTTAATAGCAAACAGTTTGCAGAAGACAATTTTAGCAAGTGTAAAACAATTATACCGAATCATCGTACCGAACAGTTTTTTTTTTTTTTACAAAAAAAGTTTATCAAAAGGTCATTTCATGAATTTTGTTAATAATTAATAGTAAATATTTTTAGTTTATTGAATGTTGAATCAATTAATGTCCATTTCAGTTAAGTCGTGCACTCCTTTTAAGCAAGACAATTATGCTCAGTCAGTCAGAATTATTTTTTCTAACCAGAGGATTAAGAAGTAGCTAATCTTGCAAAATTTTATTAATTATTTTTTTTTATTTTTATTTTTTTTTGCATTAAAATGTGATAAATACAATGAAAATTGAAGAATAAGGTATGTTCATAAATACACAGTAATTATTTTCTGCATTGTAATTGATTAAATGGCATTTCTAATCGTCTATATTTGAGACTAAAATTATAACGTTTTAATTGTAAACACAATTTTCAAAGGTGTAAGTACATTTGCTAACCCGAATTGAGTAAATATATTTTGTGTGTAATGTAAAGTTTAGTTATTCTAGTTAAAATATTTTATGAGAAAAGTCCCGTCTATATCTGTCATTTGTAAATATTAATTTGTTAACCAATTTAGTTAAAATAATTTCATTATTTGACAAAAATTGATTATAAATATTTCATGTCAGAACGCCGAGCCAAGGTAATATCATCCAGTGATATCTTGAAACAATATTTATGGAAGAAACTCGAAGGAAAGAGCATTATAAATATACCATCAAATATCCTTAAAACAAAAAAAAAAATTAGCTATAAGAACCTTTGAGTTACAATTTAAACATAAATAGAAAGCTAATAATTATACGGAAACACACTTCTTTACCGAATAATGATCAACAGTAAAATTCAACCATAAGTTCACTAAACTGGAAAGTAAAGAGGTGAAGAGATTTCAATGGATTGATTTGAAATAAATGCTTTGAGGGGAGATATGTCTTGCCACCAGTTAGCATGTATAGCCAAATCCTGCTCGCTGCATGTCATCGTAAATCATATAAAATACCTATCAAGAAATGACAAGCGAGGATACAAGGAGAGGAAAATACCGTGGCTAAAACGAAACAGGAAATAGAAAATATATTTTATAAAAACATGGGGCTGCTGATAGTTATTCTTAAGGCAGGTTTTGTTTTGCAGCAAAAGTATAGGATCCAAACAAGAAGAAAACATTCTCTAATAATTAATAGCACTTCTTATTATAATTATTTACAATTACTCGCACGCCAAAAATTCTGTTATATATATATATATATATATATATATATATATATATATATATATATATATATATATATATATATATATCATATTTATATCAAACTGCTGATATTTTTAATTTTTGTATGTTTTTTTGGAACTGATGGCGAATGTTTAACGTAGTGGAATTAGTAGTCCATTAAAAAATACCAATAGAATGTGTAAATTTCATAACAAGGATATTTTTTTTTTTTTTTTTTAAAACAGTGACGCAGCTGAAGAAGCAGCGCTGGCTGGGATTTCTTTGAATCTGGCTTGTTCCCCACAAGTGGAGGAGTGGACAAGTCTGGTCAGGGGATCATTATTTTATGTGTTTTTTTAACTTTAAATTTAATCCTATTTTTGATTTTACTATTATTATTGGGTTTTTTCTTATATTCTTGATATTATTTTATTAATTTTTATCATCTTTTTTCACTATATTTGTTGTAAAGTTTGAGGTTATTTATTAATTTATATTATTTTATTATATATTACGAGGTTATTTCATTTTCTTTTCATTTCATTTATTCTCATTGTATATATGTCACAGGAAAAGTTGATTCTTCTGTAAGAGAAGACTCTCCCTAGTTAAAGTCGACCCTTAATGGTCTTTTCAGTAATAGTTGATTTAAAATGAGTAAACACACTTTTCCAAGTAAGAGTTGACTAGGTTGATTTTAATGAAATTTTATATTTATGTTACATTCATACTTACTAACATTTCGAAACGTTGTTATGTTTTAATTTCGTGGGAAGGGGTAATCTAAATTTTTACTTGAATACTACTTGGTCAATTTGAATAAAAATTGATAATTATCTTTCTTTTATACTTACTAACATTTTGAAAGGGCGCTAATAATTATTTTTTAATTTAGTGGAAAGGAAGGATTCTCAATTTATACTTTGAGAACAACATGGTCGATTTTACTGAAATTTGATAATTATGTTTCTGTCAACTCAGCAACATTTTGATAGAAAAACTTACCATTATGTTTTAATTTAGGGAGGGGGAACTAAAGATGTACTCTAGGAAAGACTTGACCAAGTAAGTAGAGTCAACTCTTATTGAATATCGACTTTTCCTGTTGATTAATTCTCCACCAAAATAAATACATAACTGTTATCTCCTTTTCAAAGTATTAGTAGTTGGGTGATTTCAAAATTTCGGTACAATTTAAGTCACAAAGGTATTTCTAAAATTGGACTGGACATAAAATTTAGATTTTAGTTTACATGGCCTAGTACCCACTGTACCATTATAGACTCCCAACAATAATGATATATCTACTTATATAACCGGAGTAATTGACGTTTATGTATAGCATTTACTCACTCCCTAGGTTGTCACAACTTGAAAATGTTTGCATTTCGAAAATATTTAAAGCCTTCTCTTACGCTTATTTTCTAGTTTGAAAATATGAAGGGGTATTGTTTTCTATTTTTTATCCAAAAATAATTTTGTGATTGATATTTAGCCTTCTTAGCATGATATCATAAAGAAGTGTCACAACATTCTAGTTCACTCCCTAAATTATTTTTTAAAATTCCTCCATCGCTCTCTAAAAGGAAAATTTGAGTGGTGTTTTGTATTGGGCAGCACTATTTCTGGTAGACCTGTCTACAGCCATCTGTTTCAAGACGCTGAGTTCATTGGTAGACAAGTGGAGGTGCATTGACTCCGCTCGGTAAGTTCCGTATTTTAATACATCCTCACTCTCTAAGGTGTATCAACCCATTGAAAACATGATATTTTTTTTTGAGATTCAAGATTAATTCAAATCTCTATTGAAAAACCAATAGATACCATGTTTTACTTTTCAAATAGGCCACTTTTATAACGTGATACCAAGGTTTTTTTGGTTAGAACTCACTCCCTACAACTGAGTGAAAATATCGAGATATATTTGAACTTAAATTGCTTTAGCGGTTATCTGCTTTTATGAAAATAAATTTCTTGATTTCTTCCTCTCATACCGTGAACTGTGGGGAATTTTTAGGCATTCAGCACAGCCGGACCATCAACATCAGCCAAAAAGGTACCAATGAATTAAATTATTCCTGCTCGTTAATTTTTTTTTTTTTTTTTTTTAAACGTACAGCCTAAATTTTGTTTATTTAATGTTTAAACGTTATACCCATCAAGGAACATTATTTTAATCAAAACAATGTTTTTAATATACTCGTATTTTATTTAATACCTATTGTGAAAGTCTTTAATTCGTAGCTTATTTATCAGTTACAATCTACTTGGATTTTATTGTTTAAAAGTTAATAGAACTGTCGTTATTAAGTGCAATTTTATATTATTTTAGTATTTTTAAAGTTTAGTTTGAAATTTTGAAGTAGACGTGACAGTACGTACCTAAAAGGCTGAAGATGTAATTCATGTATACACCCCAAGTTTACAATATACATACCTCGTTAATTTCACTTTTCTTTTCTTAAATGTAATAAATATGATATTTTCCCCACTCCCTAGATAATAAACTCAGTTCCTAGTCGTGGTTTTTCACTTGCTAAATCCAAACTCACTACCTAGATTTTAATAGTTATTATTTATTTAATACATCTAGAAATATTACATAATATGAATGTCCACTTCACAGACTTACTTCACACACCTTAGAGAAACAATTTGTGAAAAAAAAAAAAATCAATTTACTTGTTCTATGTAGTGAATATTTTTTTTATTGGAATTGTCCCGAAATATCGAAATCACCCAATTATGAAAGAAACATAATTATAAAACTTCATTAAAATTGGCCAAGTCGTTCCTAAAGTACAAATTTAGACCCTCCCCTACCAAATTAAAACATAACTGTTAACACCGTTTAAAAATGTTAGTATGTATAAAAGAAATATAATTATAAAATTTCATTAAAATTGGACGGGTCAACTCTTCCTAGGAAACATGTGTTAACTCATTTTTGATTAACTTTTTTTGAAAAGACCAGTAAGAGTTGACTTTACCTAGAGAGAGTGAACTCTTAATAAAGAATCAATATTTCCTATAACATATATACATACCGCATAATTTAATTACTTAAATTTTAGTAGATATTATTATTGTATTATTTTCTATGTAATACACAATATCAAATTAATTATTATATTATTATATTGATTTGATATTTATTGATAGTATTACTACTCAAATCGAAACAACAGATCTTATTTGATATCTTGCATGAGAACAGAGTTGGGCAGTACTTAATTACATTAGTATTTAAGTACACAAACAATTACAAGTACTTGTACTTGGAAAAACAAGTACATTGTGTACTTGGTAGTTCGCAAATACTTTTACCAAATACTGTATATGTACTTGTGGCTTTCAAGTACAATTACATGTACTTGAAAAAAGTAATTGTGACGGCAAATACTAATGAGTACTTGTATCTGTAGTTGCAAGGCTGCAAGTACAACTACTAAGTTTTAAAACAACCAGATTTCGTAAACTTTCATAATGGAGTTACATACATATATACCAACGGTATTAGTGTGGAACGTCACAGAATCTTTGGGAGGGGGGAGGGGGAGAGGGGCTGAATCGGACATAAAACTTTTTTCGTAAAATTTGATATTGGAATTACATACATATATACCATCACTATTAGTGTGGAACATAATAAAATTAATTTTTTTTTTTGGGGGGGAGGGGGGGGGCTGAATCGGACATAAATATTTTTTCGTAAAATTTGATATTGGAATTACATACATATATACCATCACTATTAGTGTGGAACATAACAGAATTAATTTTGGGGGGGGAGAGGGGGGGGGGGGGCTAAATCGGACATAAATATGTTTTCGTAAATTTGATATTGGAATTACCTACATATATACCATCACTATTAGTGTGGAACATAACGGAATTAATTTTTTTTGGGGGGGGAGGGAGGGGGGGGGGGCTGAATCGGACATAAATATTTTTTCGTAAAATTCGATATTGGAATTACATACATATATAGCAACACTATTAGTGTGGTACATAGCAGAATTAATTTTTTTTTTTGGGAGGGGGGGGGGGGGGGACGCTGAATCGGACATAAAACTTTTTATGTCCGATTCTGCCCCCCCTCTCTCCCCCCCTAAAAAAAATGATGTTATGTTCCACACTAATAGTGTTGGTATATATGTATGTAACTCCAATATCAAATTTTATGGAAAAATTTGTATGTCCGATTCTGCCCCCCCTCTCCCCCCCAAAAAATAATGATGTCATGTTCCACACTAATACTGTTGGTATATATGTATGTAACTCCAATATTAAGTTTTACGAAAATCGGGCGCGGTTTTTATATCCGTTTTACCCCCCTTCCCCTAAAAAAAAAATTAAGCCCACCTCCCCCACCCACCTCAAAAATTCGAAATTGATTTAGTGATTTTTCACCAATACTAAAAAGTGTGACCATATCACCTTTTCAAATTTTTCAGATATCAATTAAGTTGTTTCAAAGCAGAGTAACTGTAGTTGTGGCTGGGTAAGTACAATTACAAGTACTAGATAGTATTCGCCGTCACAATTACTTTTTTTAAGTACTGTACTTGTACAAGTACTTGTACTTAAAAGCTTCCAAGTACAAGTACTGTACTTGTACTTGGAAGCTTTTAAGTACAAGTACTTGTTAGTAAAAGTACTTGTGAACTGGCAAGTACAAGTACAGATGTACTTGTAGTTGCAAGTACTTTCCAATTACTGTAACTGTACTTGTGTAATTGTACTTTAAGTACTTTTTGCCCAACTCTGCAAGAGAATAATATAAGTCTTATATTTTTGCAAGGAAATGTGGAATACAATTTTGATTGTTTTTTATGTGGCTACATATTTTTTAAACAATATATATTCTAGAAATTTTAGGTAAATAGGATAGTTGTAAATTAATGTTATAATTACCAAACAATAGATATAAATTTATCGATTCGGGGAGCCAGATGCTTGGTAATGAAACCATTGTCAATAGGTTAAGCTCTTAACCCTGTTTAGCAGCTTAAGTCAGTTTCACAGCATCTTGGATTAATGTACTTAGTATGAGCCCTCATCTCCATTAGCCACAGCGCCAAACACGTTTTATATATTCAATATCAAACAATGAAATCGCTAAATAAACTACTTCAGTATTAATATATAGAATTATTTATTTACCAGAAATATTTAAAACACCATGGCGGATTTATTATTAATTAAAAATAATAATACCACATTCAAAAAGTTTAATTAAACTCTTTTTTGTTCTTGTTAATAGAATAACATTTATAACCTGGTTGAACTGAAAACGTAAATAGCCTGAATAAAAAAAATTTATTTCATAAACATTTTTAATGAAAAGACTGTCATTGTAGACTTTTAAGGAACAATATTTCATAAAAACTCAATTTCTCTCTGACTAAGAAAAACAATATCATAGATTCTGGATATATCTATCTATAAACTATGTTTTTTTTTTCAATTAACTACTTAGAAAATAAGGATTAAATTATAATAACTTAAAATTAAACTTTATTAACAACCAATGATTTTTTGAAATAAACATTGTTGAGAGAAAATAGAGGCTTGAAATGTGACTTTCTTTTATTCAATCAGATATTTCTCCTCATAGGTAGGTCCTAGCAACAAAGGTTATATAACAAAAAACATTTTCCGTTAAATTTCTGTTATGAAAGCTGCCGAAAACATTTCGATCCGAGAAACACTAACAGAAACAGAGCGTGTCAAAAACACTTGATAAATGTAAAAGCAACAAATGTTATTTAACAGATATATTCTTCATTAAATTTCTGATCAGGGAACTGTCACCAAATTTTCGATCAAAGCAATACCAAGACACAGCTACAGCTTGTCAAAATGAGGGTGAAAAACCGTTACACAAAGTAATGTAGACTTCGGCCATAAGAGTGTGTTTGTGTGTTTGTGGGAAGAAAACCACTATTAGAAGTCACAATAAACAGCTGTGAATCATAAGAAAATATTGTTATTATTAACCTGTACGACTACATTAATATTAACTCTGATTGATATTAATTATACAGGGTGTTCCGAATTTGAATGGCAAAACTTCAGGAACTTATAGGGGACCGAAAACTAAGACAAAAAGTCCTTTAGAGATTTGCTCGTTTTTGCTTAATTTTAGAGAAAATCGCAAAAAAAAAAGAAAGAAAAACAAGTTTTCATTTTTATACTTATTTATTTACATTTATATTTATATTGTCCTCTTGCACCAATGCAAGCATTACATCTAACACTTACTTGATAAATTGCAGCTAAACATTGTTCTGATGATATTTGGTGCACTGCATCTATGATTCGGTCTCTTAATTGCTCTCTTGAGTTGATTGACACCGAATAAACTTTCTGCTTCAAGGTTCCCTATACGAAGAAATCCATGGGTGTCATATCAGATGATCTGGGTGGCCAAGGTACTACTTTTCCACGTCCAATCCATCGGTGTGGATAATTTATATCCAGCCAAGCTCGAGCAACTCTGCTATAATGAGCTGGACATTCATCGAGTTGGGACCACATTTCAATCCGCTGCTGTAAGGGAATGTCATATAAATAATTAGAAAAGTCGTTCTCCAAAAAATGTGTAAATGTGATACCATTCAATCTTCCAGGTAAAAAATATGGTATCCGTGCCAAATTCCAAGCCAAACGTTAATAGCAAATTCATGCTGAAACCTATTCTCTCTAATAGCTCTAGGATTTTCAAGAGCCCATACATGATAATTTCTTTGATTGACAATTCCTCCTCTTGTAAAGGAAGCTTCATCGGTCCATATAATTTTTAATGAAAATTAATTATCATAATGAATTTCTTCAAGAAACCAGTTACTAAAATTCAATCTCTTGACATAATCTTGAAGTAATAAATTCTGAACTTCTTGAATATGGTATGGGTAGCGATTATCACCTTTCAAAGTTCGCCATATTGCTTGTCGCGATATTGCTAATGCAGCAGATGCTCTTCGGATGCTGACCCAGTCTTTCGTAGTCTCTTAAAAGTTAACGAAAAGACTCGACGGTTATGCACTCTTCTATTTGGAAATCGGCGCGCATACTCCCGCACCGCTTCTAAAGCATTACCGTTACAGAAACCATACACAAAAATCATATCAGCATATTCAACATTAAAATATGTATGTGGCATTGTGGCTGATGCTATTCACACATAGATATCTGAGTAACAGTCTGAAGACTAATTTAGGAATTATAATCCTAGAAGGAAGCCAAAATGTAAACAAAAAAGAATGTAAAGGATAACATTAAGTGTTTACATATCTCACTGCCTAGCCTGACGAACTTTGAAAGGTGATAATCGCTACCTGTAACATTTTTTTTTTGTTTTTTTTTTTTTTGCGATTTCCTCTAAAAACAAGCACAAACGAGCAAATCTCTAAAGGACTTTTTGTCTTAGTGTTTTGGTCCCCTATAAGTTCCTAAAGTTTTGCCAATTAAATTCGAGACACCCTTTATATTCTGAATGTATAAAGAAGAAGGGAATAAGGGGTTTAAATGTAGTTTCATTTATTACAGATGAGTGAATGTATTAATTTTGTACGAGTTTAAAGATAAGTTAGTTTGCCACAAACCTATCACAATACAGTCAGCTTCTATCAATAAATAGCTTTTTTAAACATCTCTATTCAAGCATATTGCACATCGAGAATGAAAAGGGCTCAATTCAAAAAGTGTCAATTTTGAGATAGTGGCCTTGTAAGATTTACGGAAGCGGTTTTTTGTATTTGTAGCTTACTGGCCTTTTTCTAGTGTGAGCGTTTGCCGCTAGCAATGAAAAAAAAAGCACAACTAAGAAAAAATGAACATTCTGTTTCTTGTATTTGAAAAAATGTGGAGAAAGTCGGACTAAGAGTTGTGCCTTTTTCATTCTGGATGTGCGATATATTAGTGTACCTAACGTACTTTTCTATTCCTATTTTTTTTTTTTCGTTAATGCTTTGATATAACTTTTAATGTACGCATAATACAATTTAGACTATCCTAAACAAGTTTCACTTAAATCTCCGGTAAATCCGACATTTGGCCATATTGAGATTCTACAGTAAAGTCCTTAAAGCGATACTGCTAGGAGAAAACACTAACACTCAAAACTATGAATATTTCTGTCATATCACTTACTAATTAATTTACTGAAGAGGCAACTATTCAAGAATCAGTATCGAATGTAATGAAATAAAAGTAGAGTGACCTTGAGAACAAATTTAAAACGAGAACCAGAGGCAAGTTTCAAAGGTTAACGCTAGTTAGCGGGTTCCGACAGGCAATTTAACAAACAGACCAAGTGTAAAGTAGGCCAAACCAGAGCATCCGGTAATTGAAGAACCCTCCGTGACCAGGGAATAAAACTCATCCGTTCTTTTTACAGCCCGAATTTCAGAGAAGGAACCGCGAGAATTCCTAAAGTAGCAGGCGTAATCACTCTTCTTATTCGCTAGGCACAACAGCGGGAGTTTGAAACTAGCTCAAACCGTTGGGCTTTACCACAAAAAAAGTCCGATTTTAAAATTTTAATATTTATTTAATCCTCTTGAACATTGATAGCAAGCGTTGTCTCTTGATTTAATAATAATAATAAAGTTCTTTATTTATTCTGGGACCTTAAGCCCCTTAAAAATAAAAAAAATACGCACAACCAAGAACCTTTAGAGACGTAGAATAAATTTCTTGAATATAAATTGTTGGTATTTTATACAACGTGGTATAAAAATATTTAATGTTTAACCGATATAAAAGTGGCTATTGACAGTTTTCGTGGATCTGGATTAATAATGGGTGGTTATCCCTCCATTAGGCGCTTGATCCTGTGATGGAATTGTTTTGGATGTCTCTTGACTGTAGCAAGACTAGTTATGCCTAGTCCCACTAGTGGGGAGCAAGACTCCAGTTATGGCTTTACAAAAATTCCCTTCAATAGTCAGCACCCAATCCGGTTCAGCCCTCAACTTTTCTTGTCCACAGCAAATCAAAATACCTGGGAGGTGCAAGGCGACTAAACATTATTTTTTTTTTTTTTTTATGCTATAGGCTCCTTGTCATTTATATGTATTTTACTACTCACAATCAGATACCGAGTTTTGTAAATCTTTTTTAATGAAGTATATTGTATATTTATATAATCTAATATAAATATAATCTTCATAAATTCACAATCACCTGTGAGATGCACGCGACTGCTACAATATTATTTTGGTTCTAGAATTCAGTATGGCTTCACTAGAGAATTAATATATAAAGGTAAAAACACCCCACAGGTGCACCGCGACCATTCTTGCCTTATTTGGAACGCGACTAAGGGAGGGTTAAAGAAGCGGTATTTGAAAATGGAAAGGGTAATTGAATGACGAATGTTGAGAGGGAAGGAGTGACATAGAGAAGTGGATCGGATTACGAAATATCTTTTGAAAGCACCTGTACTGAGCAATGAGCAGGAGTAAATCTAATTGACAGAAACGGTTTGAGTTGAAAGTGTCCGTAAATGTTAGATGGACGTTGTGATTGGACGGTTTGAATGAAAAAGGATGCTAGAAAATAAATTTTCCCTATGTAGGTATAGAGATTTTAGTTTCATGCCAAAAATAGTAACAAGCTATCTCTGACTAATTAATTTATTTAAGTTGAATTTATAAAGTTCAACTCTTTGGCCGTCGCTAAGGAGCATATTATGCTTCACGCTCAAATAGTTCTTGGTACCAGGTCGAGAGGTTGTGATAAAATTATATATTTACATAGTATTACTTGTAAAACAATTAGGAACTTATTTATAATATACATCTTATGATTCTGAACAGTGCTTATTCTAAGAATAATCCAATGTTCTGGAAACTTGCTTCATGGAGTTTCCTAAGAACGAGTTACTCTTCTTAGTAAAATATTTCATAATAACTGGGAAATAGTTTTCTTTTTTAAATTGCTGTTGATAAGTTTAAAATATGTACGGTTTATGTAGCAAATATGTGGCTATTTACTTACCATATTATAGTTTTTAAACGGCTATTTCAGAAAAATTGTATGTGAATGGCAAGGAGAAATTTGACCGATTTCATTAAGAGTGTGCAGCAAATGATTTACTAGAAAAACCGATTGGAGAAAATTTTGAATATAAATTTTTGAGTCTGTTACGCTTGTGCATATTTGTTACATTTTTAAAAACAATATATAAATTTAAATGTTAAACTGTTATTCAAATGTTAGCTTATATATACTAAAAATACATTTTAATCATTATTTGCGATACAAATAATTAAAACAAGAGTACATGAATTAAAAATATTTTTTTGCAAATTTTGTAGGTTATTCCGCAGCTATTGTTTATGTCAATGGATGCCGATGAGGTCATTGGTTAAAATTCGATCAGCCATCATGTTCATATGCAAAACAAAATCATCATCCGACAGAATATAATAGTTACTCTTCAGTATTCCATATCTGAATTAATCTATTTATGTATTTGAATGAAGGAGAAAACGAATTCATAGGATTTAAAGGACATTTTCCGTCCAAGAAATCGACGGAATACATCATAGTTGATTAAACAATAGTATGCACTTTTGTATATGAAACTCATTCTGTTCATAGGAAACACCCGGGTTCATATTTAGATTAAATAATAGTTAAAATAAAACATTTATGAAATCTTACATCATTTCCCATGTCCTTCTGATCTTTCCCCTACCACTACACCCCTTTTTTTAAATTATTCTTTAAGAAGTGTTAAATAATGATTTAGGAATAAAAAATTAATCATTTTACTTCGTTTTTAACGTGACGCACATTTTTTCATATCTGACTATAAAAACTTGGTTAGTCGTTGGGAGAATGGTGTTTAAAAAGGTGTTGCATAGTTTGACTAAATTATATTAGATCTTTTCGTTATTTAATTCTTTTTTTTTTGTCTCTAAAACATATCGTATAAACGATTAAATCGTAGGATGATCGGGTCTGGATATTATTTAAAATGATTCTATTCTAAGTTAAATATAAAATACATCTCAAAATATCCAGTGCAAACTATTCCAATTTGAATCCCGATAATCCAGATCAAGTGATCATTAGGGGCTATCAAGAATATCATAAATTCCCCAGTTTTAAAGGTTTGTAAACACAAAATTAAAATAAATTAATATATCTTGGTTATTTCTTTGATATTCATATGATTTATTGACACATATTCAACAAAAATACTAAAAACTGTACGCTCAAAATTACACAGTACCTATTATTTGTTACTATCAAGATGTATTTATCTACGTCCCAAAATCATAATTTATAAATGTCTTTTAAGGCCGATGACCCTCAAGCAAAGCCTATAACTAAACGATTAGATACATTCCTAAATAAAATAATTAGCAAACTAAAAAAAAAACACATAACTTGTAAAAGTTAAATTTTATAAATGACGAATTTCCGTTGCAGATAATAACACAACTTACTAATTAAAAACGTTTAAATTTTCATTCAAGATTATCACTGTCTCATAATAACGTATTCAACAAAAATATAATATATTCAATCTTCCAACACTGGAAAAATTTGTTTTCAAATTTCATTATTTAATTTAGCTTTTTGAGTTCTTTGTTTACACCTATTTACATAGGTCAATTTACAAGAACACTGTTATCTAAAAACGAACTGTTTGAATAAAAAAAAAAAAAAAAAATAGATCCAAATTCTTACAAATAAATATCATAAATAATACAGCAGAGTTACAACAGAAGAAGAAAAAAGTAAAATCATCAGACAAAACAAAAAACAGTGGATTTTAAATATATAGAATAAAATTAAAAAAAAAAAAAAATTAAGGCTTAGTTAACCCGAAGGTTTGATGCCGACACCACCAACCGTCGACCGCACACTTCCCTCCAATCCACTTCTCCATAGCCTAAATCCCCCAGGTCGGCCCTGACGCAATCCTTCTATCTTCGTCTCAGTCTACCCCTCGGTCGTTTGCGTGACGGCTCATAACTGATTGTTTTTTTCAGAATTCGATCATTATTAAACCCAACGACTTTGCATGCCCATTTTAAGCGTCACGCTGCTATTACTTGAACTATATTTACCGGATATAATTCGCGCAGTTCCGCATTGTGAAGCCTTCTAAATTCTCCTGTTTCTTCATCCTTTTTTGGGCCAAATATTCTACGCAGTACTTTATTTTTTAAAACTTTAAGGCGTTGTTCCTCCCTTAACGTCAGCGGCCATGTTTCGCATCCGTAGAGAACTGTTGGTAGTATAATAGTTTCGTATATCCTAATTTTTAAATTTTTGGAGAGTAAGCGCGAACTAAGTAATTTTGCAACCGAGGAATAACAACCTCTACCGGTTTTTAACCTTGCCTTTATTTCTTCTTGAATTTTTTTGAATTTTTCCCCGATATCATAGACCCTAGATATTTGAATTGCTCAATGTGTTCGAACTTTATCCCGGAAATATCTGCATTACTAAAATGTTCACCGTTTCTACTACTAACCATATATTTTGTTTTATCGGTATTAATTACTAAACCAATTTCGTTACCGGTTTTCATGAGCGTAGTAGCGTTTAGTTTTATAGTTTCCTCGTTTTCACCCAAAAGTACCAAATCATCAGCATAACCAAGAACCGGACATTTACCACCCATCTCTAATCCTTTTCCCGTAAGCATTACCTTCCTAATGACGTAATCTAGCGCTAAGTTAAATAATACCGGAGAAAGAGAATCTCCCTGTTTTAGACCCGAATGTACCTCAAACTTTTCGGAGTAAAAAGTCCCGATTCGGACTGTATTAAATGTTTCATACTGCACATCTTTACGATATTAACCAATTTCTTTGGTATCCCCAGTTCGATCAATCGATTTTATTAGATTATATTTCGTTAATTTTGTTTTTAAGATAATCTCTTTTTTTATTTTTTAGGAATCAAGAGGTTTCGTTTTTTAAGCTTCGGAAGTAGGAGACATTGTTCTCGCTCGGATTATTGAGAACTTCTAATTTAGCAGCTTTTCGTTTCACACACGCATTTAAACATTACTCATCGGACCAAGGTTTATTTTTTTTATTTTCAATATGGCCTAGATACGAATTCCCCACCGCTTTAATGTTATCCCTGATACCTAACCATAAATTTTCGAAATCCTTACAATCTTTGTCTAAAGCTCCTAGAACTTCGAATCTATTTTTGACTTCTAAGGCGAAATTGCTTCTTATTAACGGATCTTTTAATAACTCTAGATTTAATTTATCGGACGATATATTAATTTTATTTTTCTTGTTTATTAAAAGCTTTTGACGTACTTTCGCGATGACGAGTTCATGATCTGACCCACATTCTGCCCCACGGTATGTTCTCATGTGAGTTATGCTGTTTTGCCATCTCCGTTGTACCAAAACATGATCGATTTGATTTCGCGTTTGTGAGTCCGGTGATGTCCACGTATATTTATGAATATTTTTATGTTTAAACGTCGTACTTTTGATTATCAAACCCTTCGATATAGCAAAGTTTATAAGTCGTGTTCCATTTTTATCACTGTATTCGTGTAGACTTTATCTATCAATAGTCAGTTGATATATTTCTTCCCTTCCCACTTTAGCGTTTGTATCTCCTAATATTATTTTCATACAATATCGCGGTAGTTTATTGTAAACTCGCTCAAATGTATCATAGAAATCGCATATAACTTCATCGTCACTATCCTCGGTAGGAGAATGAATATTAATTAACCCAATCTTGAACCACCTACCCTGAAATATGGCCACCGATATTCTATTATTAATAAACTGTACATCAATTAACGCGGAAAGAAATTTATTCTTTATCAGAAACCCAGTTCCTAAACAATAATTATTGCACCCTCCATACCAGATGGTATACTTCCCTTCGGTTAGCGATCCCTCCCCCGGCCACCGAACCTCTTGCAATGCCACGATATCTACATCGTTCCCCTTAACCTCGTATGTTACCGATTTTAATCAACCCGCTGTATTAAGACTACGAACATTCCACGTCCCAATGCTTAAATCCCTAATTTTCAACTTGCGCCATGAATTCTCCGAAGTAGACCCCACCCGGAAACGTGGGACTAGTTTACTTCCGGATAATGAGCGTTTTACCTCAGAGAGATCCATGACTGTTTGGGGTGTTTTTTGAACAAAAGAATGTGTGAGTAGGGTGTTCAAACCTACGCCACACCCTCCAGTTAGCCTGGGGGGCCGCCCTCATTCGTTGGTCAGTGAGTCCATCGGACTTAGCCAGGAGGAACTTAAAAATAAGTTCCACCGACCATCCCCACGTCCGCCACCCGTGGGACGCTCCCCTACGCGGTAATGAGATCCGCGCGAGGATAGAATAGAATAGAAAAAAAAATTATTCTGGGACAAAGCCCCTTAAGAAATATAGTTACATTACAGACCATAAGTTATATCTGGCCTAGAGATTATAAATTAGATAATAAAATAAGATAATTAAAAGTAAATACAATCTTACAATAAAATAAGTAATAAAATAAAAAAACTACGCACATATAAACACCTACACACTATATACATGCATAAACTATATTTACAATCAGTAAAAGAAAAATATTATATAGGAAATTGACTAAACAATAGATTTCTGATGTTAGATCTAGTAAATGTTGAAGAAAAAAAAAATAAAAACGAAAAATTATTTCAATGATAGAGAAAACATTATCAAATGAAGATTGTTTAAACAGGTTAAATTTTTATATCTGAAATGCTAGGGCGAAATCCATTAAAACATCTTTATAGTTAAATAGCATCCGACTGGAGGGAGGAAAGGTGGTGGAAGATGCAAGTTCTGAGGGAGGATGCATTACGAATGGATGGGGGAAGAGAATTCCAGAGAATAGCGGAACGGGCAAGAAAGGACCGTTGGAAAGCAGTAGTTCTGTAGGATGGGGTGTAGAGATTGGAGAGACGGGACCTTGTATGCAATGATTGTATTGAGGACTTGAAATGTAGGGTATTGTGAGGGTGATATCACGGAGGGTGATGTGTGTTAATAACTTGGAAGAGGAATGCACCAAGGAAGTAAATCTATAGAAGGAAGGGGAAAGCCAATTTAACTCGGTGTAAAGATGGGACACATGAGAGCGTCTCAAGGTTCCAAAAACGAATCTTATGAAGCCGTTTATGATACGCTTTAATCTATCTTTAAGAATCATCGGGAGCCCACCATAAATCACACATCCACAGCCAAATTGTTTACGTGTGGATAGAGGAATATATATATATATATATATATATATATATATATATATATATATTGGGATTACGAATTTTACACGGTTTAAAAACAAGGAATAATTTCAACTAACAGAATTTCAGTTTTTTATAAAACCAATGAACACGAGACATAAAATACAAATATCACATGACAAAAACAAAAACAAAATAATAATAAATAAAATAAAATCTCTATTCAGTTATTAATCTTACCTTTTTTTTAATGCTCCAGCTCTCTTTTTCTTTTTTTTGTTCACTGATGGAAATAGCAGTGAGTACGTTTTATATTCATGGCTAAACCTTTTTAAAATAAAATAAAAATGTATATACCGAACCCTATGTAAGCAGAAAAACATTTGAAGTGGATCTTGAATATAAGCTGTCCCTAACAGATTTCCCATTTATAATTAAAAGGCTTTTGACTCGATTAGAAATGCATTACGAATTATAGAAAGGTTATTCATTCTTCTATTTCATCAATATATATGTATATATATATATGAATTATAATTTGATTTGATTTAACAATTATTAGGATACGCTTAAAATAAAATTGAAATATAAAATAAATAAATAAACAAATAATGAAAAACCGCTAAATATGACAAGTTAAATGTAAACATAAAATACCTTAATAAAAAAAAAACAAAAAAACAATAGATAATAATTAAACACTTGTTAGCAAAACGTGACTTTTTTTCATTCAAACCGATATAGAACCTAAGCCGTAGGTCCTAGAAACATATTTGATATAAAATAATATATTCTATTCACTTTTAAAACAGTTTTTTTAACTTTTTATCATAGAAACACCAGCAGAGTTAGAGCGTGTAAAAATGTATTATTTTTGAATTTAAAAAAAAAATTTCACAAAACTCTAGTCTGTTAAGACGACGCTTTACATTACACATAAAAAAACATAGACCCTAAAATAAGAAATATAGTATTTTTTTCTGTAATGTTTTATTTGTTATTTTTAAGACATTATGCCAGAATTTGTTTTTGTTCTATTCTATAAAGTAAAAATAATGTAAATCGATAACACTTTTATTATTTAAATAATTTTGTTATAGAAAAATGCAGATTTGAAAAAATTTACTTCTTTTATTAAATGAATCAATGGATCTGATACATTTTAAATAAGCATTTAAAATATCCTTCTTACAAAAAACCTATTAAGAACTTTTTTCATTTAAGTTTTAGATAGCTTGGATATATTTTATTTCTTAATAAAAAATATTACAAAGCAACATCCAAAACCCCTTAGAAGCCATCACTTTTGAATGATTTATTACTTCTATTTTGTTTAATCTTAACTCAATTTATACTTCAAATTTAAATTAAAATATATTTATATATATATTTTTTATATATATATATATATATATATATATATATATATATATATATATATATATATCTGTAATTTATCAAACCGTATCATTTGCAATAACATACTTGTATTAGACCAGTGCGAATTCGAATGCATTTAAATATAATTGTTTCTAAATTTATGCAAATTTGTGTTTTATTTTTATTTGTCTGATTTTATTTATTTTTAAATATTTTTTACCTCTAAGTTATTATTATTAGGTTATTACAGGTTATTATATATTTAAAATTTAATATTTATTAACTATCAAGTTCTCTATTTAATCTATTTAACTAGCTCAATTAAACGTACTGATTATTCGACTAATAAATTTGCCCAGAAACTTATGTTATCTTGTTGAGTATTAACAACTTATGTCTCATTAATTTTCCTTTTTTTCTTTTTGAGATTCCCGCTGCTCGGCACAAACAGTCCATTTAAGTGGCAAGAAGCTTCTTCCATACCCTTATTGTCCATGTATTAGCTATATATATTGTTATACTCAATACGATACATTTAAATATAATTAGTTTTGTTGTGGAAATGATATCTCTATATTCCAAAGCATCAAATTTAGCATACTAATATTTTTTTTTGCCATCAGCTGTTCTCTTTTAAATACCCATATCACATAAATCATTCATAACTTTTTTTATTAAAAGGACTAAATTCTACGTCGACAAAGAAGGACTTATTAACATTAATTTTTTAATTTAATTATTTCATTTGTATGCACTATAAAATATGAAAAGTTGTAAATAACGAATATAAATTAAGAATAATAACAAAAAATTATTTCACTCAGTCAAAAACTCAAAATCATTCAAAAATCATTTAACCAATAATTTAGTTACAAATTAAATTAACTAGGGTTTGAAACCATTTTAAATTATTTATGCTGTTAACGTTTTTAACTTTCTTTCAATTAAGACATTCTATATTCCTTTGTCAAATAATTTACTTTTTTTTCTAATTATTCTATCATTTTGGCAGCACCTAGTTTTTTAAGTCCTAAAGAAGACCTGCAAGGCACGTGGAAACGTCGGTAATCCTTTTATAAAGTTTTGATAATTTGAAGCGTAGTTTAAAAAGATGACTATATCCCTGATCATATCCATTAACTAGTAAACCTTACAGCCTACTATACTATTTCAATTAAGAATGATAACTTTTTCAGTAAATTATAAAAGTAGTATCTAAACTGTTTTTCTTAAAAACCCACGTTTTATTAGTCTGGGCATCCTATTTACTAGTCTATCGATTGACTCTAGTGAAATAGATGCCTTAGCATGTTTTAATTGTTGACACATTTCTATAGTAGATGAAGGGAAGAAAATTCGAATTTTTCTCTTAAGCTTTTCTCGTAGAAGCTCTATTAGGTTTAGATATAATAATAATAATGAAGTTCTTTATTTATTCTGGGACCCCAAGTCCCTTAAAAGTGAAAAATAACTATGCGAAATATATAAAATCTCCTATAGATATCAGGTAGTAAAATAACATCCTTAACAGAAATAAAGAAAATTTTGTTGTATAAAAGGGAATTAAAAGTGAGTTAGTTAAAACATACGATTACAATTTAAAAAACAATTAATTGTAATAAAATTATATTTAATGTAATGTTGTTCAGTTGAATTTTTCAAGAGATATCTTAATGTCAATGTTAAGTAATGCTAGGTGTATATTTTTAAACTTTGTTTACATTTATGTGTTTATATTCTACGTTGGTATTGTTTGTATATTACTGACAACTATGTATATTTTAGCCAAGTATGTTAAATATTCTTATAGTCATTTCTTTTGCTTGTCTTTTTATAATATTCTTGAGGATTGCACTTTTATAGTGATGAATAAATTTGTGGATATAAAAAGCTCTTATATTTTTCGCTAAGGATTTTATTCGTTTAAATGGTTTGATGCTAGGACAATAGGCCTCGGACGTCAGAAAATTTGCTTTAACCAATGGGTTTGGCATTTTTACAAAATCGCTTAATTCTTTTAGGATTGAAAAGAGGGTATTTAGCTTTCAAACCTTTTTTCAAAATTCAAAACATGATTTAACATATTATTGTAAAAAGCAAAAAGTCAGCAACTCTGCCATTCGGGAAAAATGCCAAGTGCCATTACCCTTTTAAAATTCTCTGAAACACGAAGCATTGCCATTTTTTCTCATAGTGCTTGCTTGCAACCCAATTTTTTACGGTGGTTTTGAATAAAAATGTCTTCCTTCGTAGAGACATATATGAAATATCAAATATTTTGAAAGTATAATAATAAATTTACATCACAATACACGCATTGAATACTAATATTTAATTGATGATTTCAATGCATTTTGTAAGACAATTACTATGAAAAATACTAGATTTCTTAAATTTAACAATCGTTTAATTTATAAACAGTATTACACTATTATTTTGCATGGTAGTGATTAGATTAAAATTAAGAATACATTGAACTGTAGAGGATAGTTCTGGGATAATACACTGTACCCACTTTATAGAGGCTAGGTGTGCCCCAGAAGGGTGTTCTAATAATAAAGTTGATCCACGATTGAAATAACAGAATATTAGTTTTTTGCTTTCAGCTGCACTCTAACAGGGCCTTATCAACTGAGCTATTGCGCCTGCCGTACTGACAATAATTGGGCGAAGTGATGAACAAGCTGTTTTTCAGATCTAGCAGAAGAAGAAAAGGAAAAGCACGGTCCTTACAACTTTAACTTACAGTTGGCAAACATGGCCTGTAAATTAAGCAATTATCAGGAAACTAAGAGTAACGGTAAGGGGAATGGAACGCTACTAAACCTTATAGGTAAGAAAAAGATACGAAAAATCAAGAAAGTGAATAATACATAAGACAAAATTTCTAGAAATAGCCTTGATAATGCACATAGAGGGGAGCTGAAGAATGAAAAAGACGGCGAATTATATACATATATATATATATATATATATATATATATATATATATATATATATATATATATATGTTATGATTAGACTGAACTCTAACTCTAAAAAAAAGGACGGCACGCTTATAGAACAACAACTAACTTTATTGTAGCTTCTGGCCAGATATAAATCAAAACTTCAAATAAAGATAACGCCTTATGGTAATATGAATAAAAAGACGCCTTAATAGGGAATTCTCGCAGTCCCGCAAAACATTGCCGCTAAGCAAAAGTGTAGAATGATGCGCCAAAAACAACCAGTTCATGCCATTTTTATTTTAATAATAATTCAAAATTTGAAGGGCCAAAGGGATAAATAGCAGTTATAAAGATTTATTTTTATTCAGCATATAAGTATATATATTATATAAAATAAATAAGTATATTTTCTTTCAGTGTTTATTAATATCGGGAAATATAACGATAATACACATAAACATTGTTTCAAACGTTTCCATATCCACTGATCTATAGCGCCTATTTTTCTTATGAACATTTCTTATTATTATAAAATTAAAGCATTAACAAATAGACACAAATTTTATTTTTTAATTTTTAATATTTTATCTCTAAAAAATAATTTTATTTTATTTGATTACTGTTTTAGGTGCCGTGTATTACAACTCGGGCTAGAGGCACCATTACATAACATTTGTCATTAGACTTCTAGATTAGTCGATACAAGTTGTTTTCTTTGAGTACGGTAAACCGTTTTTTCATTTTAATTTTACTAAGATTAGATCCAGTACGCCATTCAATGATGTGCAGGGCGACTGGAGCGTTTATAACCAGTCCTATTAATAGTTTACTCTGGGAGGCAGATGAGTGGCCTCAGTTTTTTCCGCGGAATTTGACTTATATAATGGGGTGCCTCAAGGATCAATATTAAGCCCCACATTATTTAACATCGCAATTAATGACATAAAAAAATTTGTTCCGAATCCCGTTAGAATCTCATTATACGCTGATGACGTTGGGACCTAAAAAAAAAAATTAGAATGAGCACAATAGTTTAGTTATTTCGGAATGTTATCAATTACATTTTGATTTTAATTATTTCGTGAACTATTATACACTGTTGTGTAAATAATATTCACTTATTTATATATATATATATATATATATATATTTATATATATATATATATATATATATATATATATATATATATATATATATATATATATATATATTATATATATATATATATATATATATATATATATATATATATATATATATATATATATATATATATATTTATATAACTATAAATTTAAATTTATTTTTTTCTCAAAATAGACTAGGTCGGGCTGACTATTTTTGTGTTTCCCAATAAACTTTTTATTTGTATTAAATATTTGCTGATGAGTTTTATATCGATATACGTAAGCATATGGGTTTTGTTTTCATTTTTATGCGCTTTAGAATTATAAAAGGGAGAACACAAAAGGGCTGACTACAAGACTCGTCTTTACTAGCAGATTATTTATGCTCCTCAGAACCCTTTCATGTTTGAAAAAAAAATTAAAAAGAAAAAAAAAACTTTATTTAACAGGAGAAAAAATTACCTCGTAAAGGAGAGAAAGTTGGAATACATAATATCCACATATGTTATGTACGCACAGAGAGGCCTTGGCTTTCGCAATATGAAAAGAAAAATCCCTGAGAAACCTTCTCTATAAGGCTTCTAACAAAACGAGATTAACACTGAGTTTAAAGAGGGTTCTTAACCAAAGCATACAATGATAACAAATAAGGAATTATATTATTTTTTTAAAAATATAGAACTGAATAACAATGCAGAGGATTAAGACTGTTACTGAATGTTATCTTTTTTTAAATCACATTTTTCTTGTTTAGTTATATTCCAAAATTTACACATTCTATTTGGACTTTGTACATTATCAGGTCTTTAACTTAAGAAGTCTAATTTTGAAATATATAAATTTAACTATTACCGAGATCATACAGTTAATCGTCTATTTTATGGTACTTATTGCAATTAAAATGGATACTTTTGTAGTGGCACAACTGTGCTCTGATGTGACAGTACTGATGGCGGTACTAAATCCCAATTATAAACTCTCAGTATGGTACTACCAAGTGAGGTTGATGAATAAAAACATTCGTTCTACTTGTTTTCGTTGTTTATTTTTGCCGTTTAAACAAGTGAGTGTTTATTTTTATTAATATGTAAATGATAATATTTTTTGTGTTGTTTATAAACTATATTTTAAATTAATTGTGTTTATGAACAAAGCATTTTTAAATCTTATGTAATATTACTACATAACTTACACGTTATCTTCTGACATCTGTGATTTTCAATAGTTGAAGCTATTTTTCCTAATCGTATATTGTTTTTCTATCACATTCTTGATATCATAGTATGGTATGTATTTTTATTCTTATTTACATGATTTCCTGAATTTCTCTATTTAAATATCGACTATAAAATGTTCATTCAATAGGTGATGTCAGTCGAAGGAGGAAAAAAATACCTGTCCCACTTTTACCTATTAAGTGTGCTGGGTTCAGTACTTATGAAAGGAGATACTGTTACTAAATTACGATCAACCACCAGGGTTTTTTTTCAATAAAGGGTATCCACTTTATTGAGGGTGGGTGTACCCCAGGAGGATACCCTAACCTCGAAGTCGAGCCAGGACTAAAATATGAGAAAAATAATTTTGTTCCTTCAGAGAACTATAACTCGGTTCCGTTATTTTTTAATTAATAGCAAATAATAATAATCATAATTATTTCCTGGTTACAGGTTCGGAGTTTGAGGTTTCTTTCGGTACACCCAGGAACAAGGTCCGAGATCTTTAACCCGTTCTCTTCTGTTCCCTCTCATAGCAAATCCGCCCCTTACTCCTCTCGATAAAGTCAGGGCTGTGAATAGAACAGTATTCTACACATCTTCATTAACTACATATAGACATAAGACATCATTAAAATAAATGAACTCATATATCCCAGAAATCTTGATTGTAACCTAAAATTATGATGATGATAATGATATACATATATCAGTCATACATCAGTGCTGAGAAGACCATGATTAAAAAAAAAATTCTTTTCCAAAGAAAATAATAAACGAAAAGAAGAGATAAAAGCAAGTATTCAAAATGGCAAAAAATGCTATTTATAGGCCTCTGAAAACATCTTCAGAAAATGTGTCCTGAAAGATCAAAGCAAGAATATATAAGGCAGCCCTTCGACCAGTAGGTATGTATGACAGTGAGGCGTGGATCGTTTCAAAGCAACAAGAAAGATACCTGGATACATTGAAGAAGAACATCCTTAGAAAAATATACAAAATAGATTCCAAAAATAATAAAATAAAAAAAATAAAAAAATAGTGTTCCATTTAATTGAAAATGAAATGACCTGTATTCAATTTACAATATTTCAGATAGGCAAAAATGATCCATGATCATTCTTTTCCACACTATGAATGTGCAATGAAATTGTGTAATTTTCAAATATTGGCATTTAAAAATAATTCAATGGGGATTTACCAAACCATCAAATTCTTCCCACACTCAATCTCTCCAATCCAAAACCCTTCGAAAAATCCTTGATACTTCTTACTTTTTCACAAATGTATCCACAGTTAGTCACCTTAATATCCTATTTGTCACTGATTTAGCACAATCCAGAAATCTTTCCTTTTATAATAAACTTGATACTTATAAAAAATTTACTTATTGCCACAACTTACTTCCCATTACATTCCTGGCAATCCTCCGAGGTGTCTGAAAAGAAGATGGCTTCAGGATCTTCTTCTATTGTAGATATTTCATTAGAGTACTAATTAATTCATTAGATTAATTAATAGGTAGTTCCTCTACATTTTTTAAGTCATTATTTTGTGTTAATAATACTAAGAAGAGAAGTGTATGAAAAGAAAAAACAGGAAAGGTTTTAATAATGTATAATGGATTTTTACTGAGATACTAACAAGAAATTCCTGTAAAAACCGAACCATTTTTTAAAAACAAAATTGGGTTAAAAATAATTTTGTCTAAAGAGAACTATTTTTGGAACAGTATAAAATAAACGAAAACTCATAAATATCATGATTTCATTATCTTTTCCTATTTATTGCATGAGTATTTTTTGTTCATTCTTAGCTAACATTTTTTTTCTTTGACTAACTAAAACAATATTGCTATAAGTGTAAAAGTAGCAAGAAAAGAAAATATAAGTTTAAAAATTAACTTTTGATGCAAAGTTTAAACAATTATTAGTGCATCAATAACTAATAATAATTTTTTAAAAATACAAAATATTTGTAAAATTGAGGATCAGTACCTTACAGACATTATAGTTTGTCCTCAGAACGTGTCATAGGTTGGTTCAGAGTTTATAAATAGACCTAACAAAGAAATAGACGAGTCATTGAACGAAAAATAGAACAATATAGAACAAGGAAAATCGGATCAATATGTCTGTTTTTCCTTGTTCTATCTTGTTCTATTTTTCGTTCAATGACTCGTCTATTTCTTTAGCAGCTTGTTTGATCACGTCGTCTAATATTTTCCTTATTTGTTGCAAGATTCATTGCAAGTGTCAAAAAAAAAATCATATAATGAAAAATATATACCCGTATGTATGATTCTGTTAATAAGATGAGTTAGAAAAATTTAATCTATGTTGGGGCTTAACGCCCTATGCACTCCAAAGAGGCCAGATAGGACGGATTAACCTACAGGTCAATAACCTGTTCCAATCAATAATAGTTGCAATATAGATTAATAATTTTTATTTGAATCATTAGTTGTCTTTTTATTTTGATATTTTTAAATGATCTAAAAGAAAAAAATGTTTGCCAGGGATATCTCCCTGTTTGTCTTGAAATAACAGATATAAAAAATATATAAAGAGGCAAATAAAAAAATATTGATAATTGAAACAAAAACTTTATTTATCCTTTTAATATTGTAGATATAAACCCTGATCTCGTTCCAGTTAATGAATTTAATTATATAGACCTTTTTTTTTTTTTAAATTATCTTTCGGATATTTAGTAGTAGCCTCTGACATATGTTAAGCTCAACAGCTCTTAAAACATAAAAAAAATGTTAAACATTAATTTTTTTTTTATAAGCTTTTTTTTTGACAACTGTACATGAAAAAAAAATATAAAATAAAAATAAAGTAGCTAACAACCAGGGCAAGCCGTTTTATGCTAAGAGTGCCCCTGAGACTTTCCTAACTCTTAAATTCCCGGGTTAATATCCCCTTCCCCTATGTTTATTTTTATGAACTGCTAACGCAATAAGGCCGATACGGGTGATTACATGCAAACAACTGTATTGTAAAATAAAAGATTTGTTTTATAATAATGTTTTTTTTAAACTTTTATTTTGACAAATATTATAATCTGCCAGGTAAGAGGAAAGTAATATTGCTTACATTTTTATAAATGAAATACATTAATGCTTACATTTTTGTAAATTATGCAATAGGATGAAATTGTTACACCAAAATATTAATGATATCAAACTTAAGATCATTCATTTATTGTAGTGGTTTGATAATTGAGATAAATACTCTCTCTCTCTCTATATATATATATATATATATATATATATATATATATATATATATATCCAATTTCATTCAATGAACTAACAATTTAAATTATTGTTATTACTGCACCTTCAGATTTAATATAAATCAGAAAACATTCTATTATAATCAACATTACCATTAGGCTACGACTTCCTATCCTATATCATCCTACGTTTACAGACCCTAAATCTAAGCCTGCACGTTTGTTCCACTTACAATCCTTACACAAACCTCTAACGTCAAGAAACAACCATTTCCTACTGATTCAATATTTAAAAGACAAATTCTTAACCTCAGAACAATTGCGAAAGACTTATACACAAGACTATAATTATACCTATCAGTACAAATTGAATTTAGTTCATTAAATCTTTCAATTTATATCGTATCGAGTCTTCAAAAGTTAATCCTTCGTTAATTCTTAACTAAATGCTTTTTACTATAAAATATTCTAGTTAGGGCGTGCAGTCATAGAATTGAACACAGTTATAATATAAATTTTTATTTATTGTGAACAGTTCTGCGACTGCGCCAGATATTTATAGTTGCATTTATATCGTCTCTTTCTCTTATCATTATGTTATTTTGATGATTATTTTATTGCAGTTTACAGTGTAAATTGTTATAAATCAACATTAAATAAGAATAACAAAGCACCGGACTTATTATCACTGAGAGTACTTTCTTATTTACTAACCAGTGAATATAATAACGTAAAACATAACCGCGCCAAGACGTCGTATTAACGGCCAGCTTCGAGCAGTTATTATTTCGACCCCCACACTTCTTACTGCCTTCAGTTCTCACTTGATAGCTGTAGGAGTTGTTGCGTCACTCCACCAACATCAGGGTCAAGTTCATAAATACGCGGGGTATTTTATTTTTATTTTAATATTTTTACACTTTTTAGTTGTATTTATTCATCCTGAAATGTCATCATGATGTATTACCACATAATAATGTCTAGGAAAAATATGAGAAGTCGGTCCCTGGAATCCATACCAAGTCTGACAAAACCTAAAATGAGACGAGCCAAAAGGGCCACGCCCCCTTCTAAACCCAGATCTGAAAATATTCAAGAACCGCAACCAGGGACATCTTTACAAGATAATCCCCAATACCTACCGAACGATAGTCAAAGACATGAGTGAAACCAAAGCTGATTATCATATATATCAGATCAAGAATGTAAAATCAGTAAGAATTGTGATTCGGCACCTCTTTCACACTACACCTGCAGACATCATAAAAGAAGAACTCACTTCCATAGGATTCAAAGTACAACAAATTATAAATGTTGTCAAATATAACGAAATGAAACCTGGAACGGGTAACGAAACACTATTACCATTATTTTTTATTGGCATTGAGCTGACTCAAGGAGTGGAAAAAATCGGCGATGTTAAGAAGCTCTACTACACAAAAGTCTTAGTAGAGAAACCTTATCCAAAAAGAACCTTGCCCAATGCTACAATGACCAATGATATGGACACACTAAGCGTTACTGTCATCCTATCCCAAGATGTGTGAGGTGCAGCGATTCACACAAAACTAAAGGCTACATTACTTTTTTTTTGTCAAATCTTATTGTTTGTTTTTCTTCTAGCTCTGATGAAGGTTTGCAATGTAAGCCAATAAATTAACGTTTATATTTTAATTACGGTATCAGCTCATTTATTTGATGTACATATTTGTATAGTTCAATTCTAGGACTGCGCAACAACCTACGTCTTCATTATTGCCACAGTCAATAAAACCTCATCAATATTATTTACACTTACTAATACTCACAAATTCATAATATATACTCTAAAATCATTAAAACCCGATAGATCTTAACTTTCTTCTCAATGAATTCCCAATAACCCAATAACTATGAAAATAAAAGTCTTGGATAAATATACGCAAAATTCATTATAAATTTATTTACCTTAGTATATATATATATATATATATACCTATATATATATATATATATATATATATATATATATATATACACGTAAATAGATGATTTATTTTCAACCAAAGTCAAAAAAGAGGAGATTCTAAACTCTTGTTTTGTTTTTGTTTTTAACGCGATTACTCTTAATTATTAATAGATTTTGACGATTCTCTTTTTGATCGGCAGGTCATACTTTAGAGATAGTCCCATTAAAATTTTAAATAAGAAATCACTGTTATATAACCTTCCACTATAAACAGATTTCTCTATGGTAGCTAAATCAAAATTATTAATAAAAATAATTTACATAATCAGTCAATTCTCGATGTGTCGAATTTCAATTAGCCAAGACCTTTAGCAAAGTCTACGGTCGCAAGTAAATTACACATAAACTTCACCTTAATAAGTTGATTTAAGGCTAAAAAAGTGAAAAATTATGTAAATATGTCAAACTGAAAATATTGGTCGAAATAAGGGACTTCTAGTTCTTCCACCTTTATAAGTCGAGCTATTAGAAGTCATCGCCTCTATAACTCGAACTCAAATTCAAAGAATTTTATGGGTATTTTCTTTTCTGTTCATTGTTTACCTCTTCACGAGGTCGGTAGGTACACGAGTCGCTTATTGGTTATTCGATCGAGTGGTTTTACAATGGAAAATTGGAAATTCTTTCAATTAAAGAAATGTTAAAACTGATTCGTGAAGTGGAGAAAGGTGAAAGAAGTTCGACAGCTTTTGCTAGTGAATTTGGAATTCTGCTTATTTCTCTTTCAACCGTCCTAAAGAATAAAGAAAAGATCACCAGTTGTGAAAGACGGTAAGTCTACTTTTAGGTGCCGCCGGAGAAAAGTGCAGTTCAGAGATATTGAAAGTTGAATGAATAAGGTTCTGGGTATTTAGTTTTCTGTTTCAGTGACTTTATATGTAAGTACAAACAGCATACGTATACCCAACAGTACGTAATGATAACTTCGATATCAGTTATTTTTTGAGTCGGTGCCAACCAAAAAAAAAACAACAAAAAAACAGAATTAAAAAAGAAATGCTAACTTTAAAGATCCTATACTGTTTCATCACCACAACACCGCTGTCTAGTGCCATTCAAAAGTTAGTCGCAAAGGCAGGCTTTAGGTGAATATGAAAGGAATGATATCTGGTTAGTGCAAAATCAGCGACATATGGGATATTAGGATCAGTGTGGATCAGTTTATTTGTTACAAAGTAATGATCAGTAAGGATTTTTCGAAGGATTTTGGACTTATAAGTAATTTCAAGTTTAATTCGATACAAAGAGAATTAAATGACAATCAACGAAATTATCGGTACTTACATATCTATTCACAATTTATGAACAGTTATTTTTGGATTCGGTGCCTGCCAAGAAGGGTAGTTTAATCCTGCCTTTGCAGCAAACGTATGAACGGCACGAGACAGCGTCGGGAGGTGATGAAGTAGTGGGAGATGTTTACAATTACCTTTTCTTATTTCTTTTTTTTTTAATTTTGTTTGTTTTGGTTGGCACCGAGTCCAAAAATAACATATCATAAATTGTGAATAGGTATATAAGTATCGATTTTCGAGTTTTGTTGATTGTCATTTAATTCTCTTTGTTTCGAAGTAATCAAAATATTATTTTTTTACTTTATAGTTCAAGTTTGAACATGCAGGTTTAATCTTGAAGTCGGTTTTTTTTTTTTTTTTTTTTTTTTCAAATATTATTTTTTTAAATATAAATATAATTATTTAGAAATATGATTTATTATAGGGCAACGCTGTACGAATAATGCTTCTAAAATGTGCATATCTGTCTTATTATTAATTAAAAGAAATATGCTGAGAAGTAACCAAATAGGAGGTATTGAAAAAAACTAAGCAGAGCACTATTTTGAATCATAAATGTAAACATTTCAGAAATAAATCTTTTCTTAAAATTAATTTGGAACAAGGTTGACCTTGTTTAAAAGGCCTCTTTTTTTTCATGGTAAGTCCCGGACCACCATTAAGGGGCTTGTAGTGGCATAAATCTAAGGGAACCTAGTTCCACTGGGCCAAGTTAGTTTGTCCCTTATCTCAGCCTGTGAGCACATTCCTCCTTGTCTTCATGAAGAACGCTAATAGCACATACACTGCCCCGTTTACTACAGAAATGTGCCGTTTTTGAATCATTTTAACAGGATTTTATACGAACTATGCGCAACTTTTCAACATATAGGATTATTCATTTTATATATAATTTGGATAATTCAGAATATATATATGCATAGTAAGGTTTTTGAGGTTCAGTCAATAAAAAAACAAACAAAATAACTAATTTGGTAATGTTTCGAGGCTATATTGTACTCTTAGTCATGCCCAACAGTGAAAAAACAGGTTACAATAAAATTATATAAGTTACACAAGTTATTTCAAAACTTAATGTTAGCTACAATATAAATATACAACAACGTGCGTTAGAATAATTAAATATATATAATTAAAGAATATGGAGGATAAACTACTTATAATGTTACTCATGGATATGTTATCGGCTACTAAATTATAACAATTCTAGTACACAACTGACTAGGAGAATTTTTTGAATAACAGTTAAAGGCTCGGAGGAATTTTCTGTTTTGTCACTGTAGTGCATGATTATGAGAACAATATAGTCTAGAAATGTCAACGAAATAGTAGTTTTTATTTATTTACTTAACCTCAAGGACCTTACTAAACCTCTAGTCAAGAAATTTATCCGTGTATATATATATATATATATATATATATTATATGTGCGTGGGTGTATAGGTTTTATTGAGGCCTGTCAACAATGTTTTTGATGAATTTTACCTCATTTTTTGTTTATCAATTATTTTCGTGTTCTACTTATTAATACTATTCACTTTCCAGCTATGCATACAAAAACCATAAAAGAAAATTCGAATGTATACCATACAGTCAACCATACTATTTTTTATTATTAGATAAATATTTCTTTCAATTATTAAGACATTATGGTTAAAATAAATCCAAACAAATCTCATAAAATAACCGTTACCCTTCGTCATAAACCCTACTACTTCCTATCCCACAGTATCCTTTAATGATATCCCATTAATCCGTATAGAACAGATCCGCTACCTAAGACTCCATCTGAACAAACGACTAACTATTAACCCACATGCAAGACTAAAACGACCAGAATCGGTCGTTTAGATTTCTTTAACATTTACCAGACAAACGTTCAAACCTTCCGATTAATTAAAAGAGACTCATTTACATGATAGTATTAAACCTATTAAGATATACGGAGCTCAACTAAACCTTCCAATTCTTGTCGTATCCAATCCTTACAATCCAAAATCCTTCGAAAAATCCTGAACGCTCCTTATATTATCACCAACAAACTTATCATAAAGAATTCTACGTTTCTTATATTGCTGATTTAGCCCAAATCAGGTACCTATCCTTTCGTAATAAACTTCTAAACCACACAAAACCACTAGTATCTCAACTTTGAATTTCATTCCTGATAATCTTCCTAGGTGTCTGAAAAGAAGATAGCCTCGTGACCTTTTAGTATAGAACATTTATAAAAGTTCCATTAATGGGTGGTTGCTTAATACGTTATTGTCATATTATTATATTTATTTCCCCACGTATTTACAAGATGTAAGTGTTCTATACAGTTGTAAATATCAATATATTGTAAAAAAATAAAAATTAATTTACATTCATAACATTTACGATAAATTTATTCAATTTTCGTCGTTTATTGAAATCAATAGCTATATATATGTTTATATAACGTCATACCCTATATTAGGTTTATATCTTCTTGAAGCCCTTCCATTTTGCATCATCGTGTGTGCATCAACAAGTTCGATATAATGCTATTCCTTTGTATTTAATAATTTTCCTTCAAGCATTCTTTCATTCCTACTATTATAATCTATTTCCTAGAACCCCTCGTGGGAACCCTCTCTCCTGAGATCTGTACTATTAGCATTAGTATTCCTAGAAGTAGATACACTGTGCCCACTCAAACCCCAGCAAATTTTGTACTACTCTCTCAGTCCATTTAAAGCCCGTCTCCACGCCACTCTTCTTTATCTTTATTAAATAAACCCTTTTTAATTAAAGTCTTAAGTTTTAAATTCGAAGATAGTGTGTGTGTGTGTGTGTGTGTGTGTGTGTGTGTGTATGTGTATATATATATATATATATATATATATATATATATATATATATATATATATATATAAAAAAGAAACAAGAACTGACGCAGATCTGTTGTGAGAAAATACATATTGACTTTCTTTAAATTACGTCCTATTAGATTAAAATAAATCGTAATAGTAGGTGAATTTGAAAACACAAGAAGAAGATTGAAAAGGACATCAGTAAGAAATTTACTCTAATAATCTCTTATAATAAGCCAAAGCAGTAAGAATTGCCGCTTGGTGTTTTATGATATCCTTACCTGAGTTTTATGATTCCACAGGTTGTTAATTTGTATTAAATATCTATGAAAAGTTTAACTCATATATCTGTTTTGTTTTTTTAGCGCTCCTGCCCAGGAAGGACTTTGCCCTCTGACACTATTCTGTTCCATTCACTCCTATCCAGAGCCCAAAGTGCTGAACTTTCAAATTTTCGTAAAATGATTTTAGAACTAATGATGAAAGTTCAGCATTCAAAAGTAATCTTTGAATAAAAAAAGTCTAATAGAAGAGGGAAATAATTCATCAGTCCTGATTGTAATGATCCTACTAAACAACCATGCGTACCATGCGTAATGTAGTGAATTTGGCAAGCCAAAGAACTCCCGAAAAATATTGTTCTCTAATGGAACAAAGATAGGACCAGAACAAGGGCCAGACTAGTTTATCAAACTGGCCGACCGCACCGGGACTAGTTCAAGAAAGTTTAGTGCGGTCCCATCCATCGGAATACCGACCATTCGATTAGATTGGATTACAATCGATTTGATCTCAGGGCAGGGGAAGGGCCCAGGGCTTTGTCTAAATAAACACACCCTTCGGGGGCGGGAAGGGCTTGAGTGGAGTGGACAATTACGAATAAAGGACCACTCACTAAAATTTCAGTTTTGAGTTTATTCCCTCGTCCACAGTGATCGGCCTAATGGTTGAGGGCACACTTGAGGACAGCTCAGCAGGAGTTTTAATTAACTTACTATGAAAACAAACCATCAAATTGTTATAACCTGCGAGAAAAAAAATATTCTCTAGCTATCTCCTTAATAATCCAGACATATACAAAAAATAACCCTGATAACCATCATATAGCGCCTACCTACTACTTACTTACTACCGGGTCATGGCAGAAGTGACAAAGCTGATTGAAGAGGGTTGAAATTTATTTTGGTCCTGCTTTGCACCCCATCTTTGGAAGGTAGGCTTAATTCGGGGTTCCATTAACTGAGAGGTGTATAAGTAATTTGGTATCTTATTTTTTTATATGTATACTATTATATAAAAGAACCAGCCATTTTTCCTTTATGACTACTAACCACGAAAAATTTTGAATCAATTCCTACCAAAGTTTAGTATTAATAAAATCTACCGATTTTCAACTAACTTGCTATTAAAAAAGCGATGGATAACAGTTATATTAATTAACTTATTCGATTAAATTATTAAAAAAAGGTTTAATTCTGAAATGTGATTACTGTATAAAACTACTGGACCTATCTGAACCAAATTTTAACTTCATTATTTTCATATTTCTAGGAACGTTTAACAATAATAAAAATTTAAATATTCTACAATGCTGAGTGCCATGGAAACGACCCGGGAAAATCTGAACCAAATTTTAACTTTATAAAATCAATTTCTAGGAACCAAATAATCAAAAATTAAATTACCGTTTGATTCCGAATAAATCACTAAATCAAAATTGCTGCTATAAGTGAAAACATCATTGAAGAAATAATGCTCAATATTATAATTTAATACCAGATTTTTATCTTTATACAAATAAAACTGCAATTATTCGTTAAAAGTATTTAAATTTTTTACTTATGAGGGCGGGCGAAGGCCTCCTAACCCGTTTTCCAACGTCCAAAAACTGTTTTCGAAAATGAAAATGTCTACATTTATTTACAATATTTTAATATATTTTTCGTGAAACGGGTTTGGAGGCCTTCGCCCGCTCTCATATATCAAAAGGTACGTATCGGGGTACTTACGATATATCTTTTTTTTATATTATAAAAATACAACATAAATTTATATGTATTTAAAAAGAAATAACAAAACCTTATAAAATTGGTTTAAATAAAAAGTATTTAATTTTTAATGTATTTAATGCAATTTTTAGAATTTTATCTATGTTGGCTAGGAAATATGTTGCTACCGTTTTCACTTCATCGCCAACAGAGTGATTATTCCTACAGCAGGACGAGCAGGGAATCTGGTTTAGACTAAATCAGCAACATAGAAAACGTTAAGATCTTCAAGCATGTGAAGCCCCGATGCTCAAATCCATATATTTAATTAAGCCCTAATTACTGTTATGTAAATGAGACTTTTGTAATTTATCGGAAACTTTGAACGTTTGTCAAGTAAATGTTGGTGTAGTCTATAATAATGACAATAAATAGAAGCAGAAGTCCATTTTTCTGTAAGTGTTTCTTACCTGATCTATCGTTAGTATTCCAAGCTAATATGATGGCTTCATCTTAATATCCGACGGAAATACCTCCTCGGTACTTTTCTGTTTTAATCATTAAAATAAAAACTCTATTTTTCTCTGACTGGGTCAAACAATAGCTGATAAATGTCTACCTATAATCTACTACTTTTCCCAATTTAAATTTCAGTATTAAAATAATCAAGGTACTTAAACAATTATTATAATACACTGAAACAAGGTACTATATAAGATAGTATCTTAAACAATAAGATCTGTAAATAATGTATTATCTTAGATTATTTTTTGGTTTTTTTTAATAGGCAGATATATTCATCATCTCAATATATTTTTTTTACGAATCAGGGTAACATGAACAGTCGATCTTTTAAGTGAAATATATCCCCTTTTTTTTTGTCTGTAGATCATGTTTTAGTGATTGAAATTATATATTTTTAAAGCGAGATCCCTCTCCGCCATAGCAACAATCACTTATCATTCAATTGGCTTCCTATTAAAAACAGCACATTCTGTGAGTGAAACATGCCTATCTGATGCCCCCCAAAAAAATTACTTTGACCACATTTTCTTATTCTCAGGCAAACACAAATTTAGAATATAAAATTGATTCAACAAATTTAAAAATCAAATCCAACCAGGGCCTACGCAACAGCTGATAAGACAATGCATCACTGCTAACTGATAAGGCAGTTCCCGGCTGAACCATAAATTATCGACTCCTACCACAGACTCGATTAGCAATATCGATTGTATGGTCGTTTGTCTTATTCACGTTTACTTGCCGTATAACATTTTTTCTGGTTTAATCGCTCAGTAGTCTACATAAATCGTTCCTAAGCGAAAATAAATATTATTAGTTGGGTAATAACGCATACAAAACAATGGTTTCTTAAATATATTTAAATGAATGTGAAACTAATGAAAATTTAACGCATATTAAGCCAATGCTCTGTAGATATGTACATTTCTATGATGATTTATTAACCTTCTAAGCATAAAAATTAAAAAATCTACTACTAAAACCGAAATATCATTAAAACTGTTAACATAAATACAATCCTGATGATAAATCATCAGTACATATTACGGATTTTTTTTTTTTTGGGGGGGGGGGGTTGGTGGCACAACACAGATCTTGCCCAGCTTAATTTGGCATTATATTAAAAACCGTTAATACTATAATTAAAAGTTTTCAATTGTATTTTATACTTAACGCTCAAAGACGCAATTTCATTGACCACGATCATACTACCTAGATCTTAAGTAAATAGAATAAAATAGAAACAGTTTAATACACGATTATTTTATTCTAATAACTATTATAATTAATTTTTTTATGTAATTAAAAACAAATAATATTTGGTAGCGATTTTGAGTGTTGAATCAATCATACCAAAATATAATTTTTAAAAAATTATAATTATTTTTATGTTATAATACGTCTAAGCAGAATTTTAAAGCCATTTTAAGGTTAAAGCAAAGATCTTTACAAAAAAAAAAAAAAAAAAAAAAAAAAAAAAAGGGGGAGACAATTTTTTTTAACAATTTCAGAGAAACGTTGTATGTTCCTATGGGGAAAAAAAAAAAAAAAAAAAAAAAAAAAGTGGTTGTTATTAATTATATTTTCCGGAATAAATTTAGGAATAATGTTTCATTATATCATTATTATATCAGACAGACGTAATAGACGTTTTAAATCAGTTTTAGTTATTAAATTATTTATTTTTACGCAGGATATGGATAGATATAGATAATCTTTTTTTTTTTATAAAATATTAATAGTTCCTAGTCTTGAAATATAATATTTATTACAATTTCATATTAAGAAATTAATATTTTTTTTTTGGCAATTTCCTCCAAAATTTTAAGTAATCTTCATATACAGTTATTCTCCAGGCAATTCACAATGTTCTTTTTAAGAAAATATAACCATGATTAGAACAGTTTAAAAAAAAATTAAAACAGTTATTTACTAATTATAATGTAAACACTATCATATTTTTTACATTTATTTATTTTTGATTTATAAAATCGTCCATATCTCAAACAAAATCTTATCTTTTTAGTCAATATTCTTCAATCAAGTTAACAGAAATAAATAGCTCAAAGTGAATTTTTTTTTTTTTTTTTTTTTTTTTTTTTTTTGATAAATATTGACTATTAAAATAATATAGATTATACACATATCTATGCGATGTGAAAATCAGATAATTTGTATTCACTATCTTTCTATATCTGAATACACCCTGGAATAATAATTGTAATTTAAATTTAGCGCTCAAACAAACTTTTTGTGGCCTGATTTATGTATCTATTATTTTCAGAATGAAAAAGTAGTTTATCAATTATTTTGAAAGTAAATTATTATTGTTTAAAAACTTTATTGTATAAAACAGTAGTGCCAACTAATCCCACTGATGCGGCATCATCCATACAGCGGTCGAAGTACTAAGAGTCAATCAGGACTTACGAAGACGAATCGATGATAATTCAACAGATGTCAGGATACTGCAAAGGGCTTAGCTAGCTCCTGCAAATGTCAGCTCCAACACTATCCGCATGACGAATTACTGCAACATTTGCCTGAAACTTTTATGTATATATATATATATATATAAACAATAAAATAAAAATCATTAAGAAACTACATTAGGTATGTAAACTATACTTCACAAGGTAAATTATCCATATAACTTCCACACCTTTTTAAAAACCCATTGACAAAATGGTATTAAAAAATCTCTGGAGTTAAAAACTAAAGCAAGACTGAACTATTAAAATATATTGTGAATGATTTAGTGCGTTAAAAATGATATACTTGACTCATTTCTCATGAAGTTCTGGTCAATATTAATCTAATGCCAATCACGACTTACTTGTCTGACTAATTTAAAAAATTCCGATATCATTGATTAACATAGCCTAACACTCACTAAAAATTAATTTGAACTTCTCTATCATTAGAGTTTTTCTCACAAACGAATACGTCAGGATAACTATGTAAATTATAAAATAACATAATCTAAAAGAATTAATAGAATGATTAATGAACCATAAAACCTCAATGTTCCATATGTTGCATATTTAACCTATCACTTCATAGTAAACTCGATAATTATTCCAATCCGTTAGTCTCTCAACTTGCTTCTGATTCTATTCCTGACAACCCTTCGAAACGTCTGGAAAGAAGATGGTTCGAGACCTTCTCAAATAAAACTTTTACTGAAGTGCCTGTGGGTAGTTGATTCACATGCAAAGTTATTATTTTACGTCATTGTCACATTCAGGTAATGGACCAAGGTTTTTTTTTTATTGTTTTTTTTTTTATTATTTTTTTTTTTTTTTTTTGTAAATCTCAGTAAACAATAAATAAATAAATAAAGTTCAGACTTTTATTAAAAAAAGTAGGTAAGTATAAGAAATTAAATTTTTCGGTGACAATTTAGTATGTAAAAGAAGTAGTCGATCCGATGAAATTTTTTTATTAAATAATAGTTGTCAAAAATCAAAGAGAGGAAAATCCTAAGAAGGATACCCAGGACCAGTCAGGGAAGAGAATGGCACCTACAGGATACAGCACAATGAGCTGTATAAATACCAGGAGGATATCCTGACATGCATATGGAAAAGGCGACTGGCATTTTATGGACACTTGGCTCGCATGAATCCCAAAAGATTATCAAACAGACTATTTACTGCGGCAGGTATAGGTAAGGGTTCCAAGAGCAAGTGGATCACATCAGTGAAGTCAGACCTGGAACAACTAGGGATCCCAATCGATAAAACAAAGGACCGACTGCAGTTTCGGGGAGTTTTTCCATTATTCCTTACCATTAAGAAGACCACAGGGACCAAATGGACAGAAGAGAGAAAGCTGGCTCATAGTCAGAAAATGAAAGAATTCTGGAAGAGAAAGAAGAAGTTCCTCGCCGAAAAGTAGCTACGAACCCGTGGTCCTTAGTGGCCCAATAAATAAATAAATAAAATGTTGCCAAAAATGATACATTTTTATTGTTTTTTCGAATGGGCCAGCAGAGGAACACGTTCCAATTTCAATTCTTTCTTCCATGTTCTTTTCTTTTCTTCCAGTATGCTTTCATCTGTTCACCATGTTTCCTGTTTCTGTCCTCAGACCATTTTGCACCAGTCCTTTTCACTTTCCTGCCTTGGAATCCCTCCATTTTCAATACTTTTCGCCGAAAGTCTTCTCTATTATTTATCGATTTCCTCCAATTTTATAATGTTTTTTTCTAACTTCCTTCTTACTTTAATGACCCAGCTTGTTGTCGATTTCTCACCCCACAGATATCTGAAAATCTTACCAGTCAATTTTATAATTACGAAATGCTCAATACAGTAGGGCCAAATGGCCGAAAAGCGGAAAAAATGAATATCTATTCAACTAATGATCCTATGGATTTATACATAGTCTCAATCGATTCAGAATGAGAAATTACATTGGAATTTCACCCTGAAAAAAGTTTTACTTTGGGAAAAGAACAAGAAAAATTGGCATATTACAAAAATAAAGAGATCCTTTAGGAAATCCTAATTTTATTGTTTGTTTTATTTGCTTATTTTTTTTTTTCTCGAAAATTTGTCAAAAATTGTAAAAATTGAAATTTTTCAGCAATATCCTTAAAAAAAAAATGAGATTCAGTTGAAAACAACTCATTAATTAAAAACTAAAAAAAAATCAGATTTAGAATAAATAAAAAAATATTACAAATAAACCTGAATAGAAAATTAATAGATAAAATTATGAAACTTAAAATGATAGAACAACTTTTTTTTTTTTACTTTCAATTTTGTATTCATACCCGCATAACTGAAAAATTAATTTACAAGCTATAAAATTTTAAAATTAAATTAAATTTTATCATTTTTTTAAAACTATTATCTTTTCAAAATTAATTATAGCAAATTAAATTAATAGTTGTTAGGGATAACTATTAATTTCATTTGACTTTACCTAATACTTAAGTTATTTAACTTCATAATATTCCGGGCATTTTATGAAAGCTATCTTTCGAACAGGGCCCAACTGCTGTCAATTCCGAAAAGGGCCACGGATTCCCGGAGTGTTAAATAGATTGTAGTCCGGAATATATATTGCAAAACACAATATATTATAACAAACCAAAATAATTGAATACATTTGTTTTGTATATAATTTGAATTCGGGATGGTTTTGCATATTTAATATAAATATACATTAATTTAATTGGAACAGATCTGTTACTGATCAAAACAGTTACATGATCATTTTAATTGTCAAAGAAATCATAAAAAATTAATATTCTTTTTCATTACACTTAATATTTGATTACGTTATTAATTAATTTTGTTTAAAAGAATGGAAAGATTAATTACAGTTTATTTGGTTAAAGAAGGGAAAATTTTATTTAATTTTAAAAATAATTATTTATTTTCAGGCATTATTAAAATATGCTGTGGAATATTGAGACTATATATTCCAATGTTTTTGATAAACTGATTTAATTAAAATGCTGTGCATAACCTTTGTATAATTATGAAAGTGTTTCCATACATTATATAAATTTGTTTCATTTCATTCATCCAGATCCTCATATCAATCTTTTTCTGCTTAGATCACAATAAGTCCTCGAGGTCTATTATAAAATTGGAAAATAAAATCCACTCTCCATCAGTCTTCACTTGTTACGAACCAATGTCGTGGAGAGACAGAATTATGATCTTCAGTATTCCTTAACCATTCACTTGGTGGTTTGTAATATTTTTAATAAGATTTAATAAGTTATAATGATTTTATATAGAATTGATTATTGTTATTTTTAAATGATTTATTATATCACTTTCTTCAATAGTATCATTATATTATTTTGCCTTCTATCATTGTAAGTAAGAGATCATGTGTACTTTGTCAATATCAGTTTATTATATTTGTCTAAATAAGTATTAAATAAAAAAAAATGTTTTAATGATTGTTATTTAAAACGTTAATATTTTTTTATAGTATTTGGAACGCAATAAAAAAGTAACATTAACTATAAAATATAATGTCTAGGATGCATCTACCGGGAGTAATATATGAGAAATCTCATCTATAAAAGACATTGGCTTGAAGGTATAAACTTCAAGGAGGGGAGGAAATAAAACTAGTTCTACGCTATATATTGTCTCTATATAATATCTTCTTTAATTTTGTTCAATGTTTAAATATATCGTTATATTTTATTAACTTTATATTTACTATTACTATTATTATTATTTCAAGGTAGTAATTTAAAGCGAATACATGAAATGTTGGTGGGTTTAGTGTCAATCAGCCCGTTAGTGCCGAGTTTCATCCCTCGATCCCTTTCAGTCTGTAACCTGATTAATATATATTTTTTTTTTTATAAAATGATAGACCTTGTTTCTCAAACCACTGTAATCAAATCAATTGTAAATCTATCTAAATGTGAATGAGGATTTAAAAACGAACCACCGTACATAGGGTTATTTTACGAATCAAGGCGGCCAAAATTATTTAGTCCAAGTTTACAACCGAAAATATATTTAGTAATCATATTAAGCTAAGAAAAAGTGATTTTAAGTTACTTTAAAAAAAAGATAAAATTCTGACTGTATAGCATGAAATGTTTATTCCTCAACGGTTTCTTCGAGGATCAACCCTTTTGGCAACAGTCCTTTTTCCAAATTTGTACTGTTAAGAAGAATTTTATATATCGTGGATAGATAAGGACTTGTATATGATTTTAATATTTGATGTTAGTTTTCAAACTTTTGTAAATAAACCTTGTGGCCACTAGGTTCACTTCAATGATGAATGTAAATTGGAACAACTAAATGATATCAACACCTGTGATATCTGCATTTAATAAATTTCTACAGGCATTACCATCGCGAATTCTGCAAAATCCAGCTTCAGGAACAGACACAATCAATTCGGTTTTTTTTTTTTTTGTATTAATGATTCTTGGATTTCATTTTTCCTTTGCATAACAATTGCTTTGTCAGTATCTGTTCTTAGCTACCACTTTTTTTACAGGGAGCTAATATGAGTTATTATTATTATTATTATTATTTAATCGGTGCGACAGTCCTTAGGCAGGACCAGGACCTCCTCAACAAGCCTCCTCCAACCTTCTCGATCCGCTGCCTTGCGGCGCCATCCTCTGATACCTGCCTGACGGAGGTCTTCCTCCACGTCGTCTAACCATCTCATTCGTGGCCGCCCTCGAGTTCTTAAGCCTTCTGGTTTTTTTTTTAGCAGTTTTCTAAGAAATCTGTCTGTAGGCATCCTTTCCACGTGTCCTAGCCACCTTAATCTCGCTTTTTTTATTTGGGCTACTATATCTTGCTCACCAAACAATGCCATTAATTCATCATTTTTTCTTATTTTCCATTCACCATTTAGATATTTTGGGCCAAATATCTTCCTGAATATTTTTCTCTCCCAAACTCGGAGTAGCGCTTCACTTCTTTTTGTTAGCACCCATGTCTCGCTTGCGTATGTAATAACGGGTCTGATAATAGTTTTATATGCTGTTATTTTAGCCTTACGCGATAAATCTTTAAACCTAAGAGCTTTTTGAACTCCGAAGAGGCTTCTGTTGCCTGCCACTATTCGTCCTTTGATTTCCGCGATAACAGCATTATTATTTGTTACTATCGACCCTAAGTATTTAAATTGTTCACACGTTGGAAAACTGTACTCCCTTAACTGGATTTGTTCAACTTGGGACTGGGTTCGCGACGTTAACATATATTTAGTCTTCGCTTCGTTTATTTGCAAACCGCGTTTTTTACAAGCTACTTCCAGCTCTTGAAAAACTCCTCCAAGGCCCGCTTTAGTCCTCGCTGTGATAAGTACGTCATCCGCGTATGCCAAGTGTTGCGCTAATCTGTTATGGATGGTGCCACCGGGGTTCGTCATGATAGCCCGCACAGCTCGCTCTAAACAAAGATTAAAAATTACACAGGATAAAGGATCCCCCTGCCTTAAGCCCCTATCGACTTTGAATTCCTCTGACAGTGTATTGTTTATTTTAACTTGATACATCGTGTTTTGCCACGTCATACTTATTAGCCTAATTAATTTATAAGGTACACCGAGTGCCCTTAAATCGGCTAAAGCTTCTTTTCTATTTACACTGTCATATGCCTGTTTAAAGTCTATAAATAGATGATGTAGATCTATATTGAATTCGTAGGACTTCTCCAAGATTTGCCTATAAGAAAATACGTGGTCGATGGTTGATCTCCCTGTTCTGAATCCACATTGATATTCACCAAGGAAGTTTTCAGCCCATTTTACGAAACGTTTGCTTTTAGCAATGGATAGTAGCTTATACATCACAGGGAGAAGCGCAATACCTCTGTAACTTTTACAGTCCATCTTATCACCCTTTTTAAAAATTGGACACAAGATTGCCTTGCTCCACTCTTTTGGCACCTTTTCAGTGGTCCATATATCCCAAATAAGGGAATAAACCTGTTCCACCACAGAATCTCCTCCATATTTGAGGAATTCGGCATGTATTCCGTCTATGCCTGGTGCTTTATGGTTTTTTAATGACATTATTATTTCTTCGATGTCTTCTTTTTCGGGTGGTGTTTCTTCGTCATTGATAAGGTCATCATTGAAATTAATCTCTCCTACCCTTTCCGTGGCAGTTTTTCTCCATCAGTGATAAACAAACGTTGAAAATGTCGTACCCATACTGCTAACATTTCTTTTCTATCACCTACCAAGTTTCCTTCTTCATCTCGACAATAGTCCACTCTTGGCTTGAAACCCGTTTTAATATCTTTCAAACCCTTATAGAACTTTCTGGTTCTCTTTAGAGTAAAGTCATCTTCCAGTTCAGCCAGCTTTTCTCTCTCCTTTTGCCTCTTTTTCTGTCTGCACAGCTTTTTCGAAGCTTTTCTTTTATTGTCATAGTCTTTTACATTTGCCCTAGTCCTTCTTTGTAATAACTTCATTCGTGCATTATTCCTCTCTTTTACTGCTGTTGCACACTCTTCATCATACCATTGATTTCTTTCCGATCCTTTTTCAGCTCTCCCCACAACTTCCTGTGCTGATATATCAATCAAGTTTTTAATTCTACTCCATTTGTCCTCGATTCCTAAGGCCTCATTCTGTTAAGCATCTTGTGTTCTATCACGCTCTTAAATCTTTCATTGACTTCTTCAATCTTAAGTCTGTCCACATTGAACCTCGTCTGTTCCAATGCTCTTTCTTTCATTTTTGTCGCTAACTTCTGGCGGTATTTCACTTTTATAAGGAAGTGATCTGAACCACAGTGAGCTCCCCTGAAACTTCTAACATCGTAAATATCTGTTGCATGCCGTTTCTCTATCAGTACATGGTCTATCTGATTCCGCGTCTTTCCATCTGGGGCTTCCCAAGTCTCCTTGTGAATATGAGAGCTAATATGAGAGATGCGATATTCTTTCGAACAGACAAGATGTGCCATATAGTTAAAGCAAAAGAATAAGCATGAGCATCAATATAATTTTTTTTAAATTTATTTATTTATTTTTTTATCAAATCCAATGGTTGATATTAATATGGCAGCATTAAGCACATTTATATCAGAGTTAGTAACGGGATATGTTTTAAAGTATAAAAATTGTATTCCAGTATAAATAAGGTACTTTTAATGAATTTGATTAATTAAAATAAATATTTCAAATGTTTTCAGTAACCAATCGTCTTATTTTTAGGATTTTTTATTTTACCAGCTTCCTTCCACCTCTGTTTAAATTTAGATTTTATAAAGGAAAATTGCTACTTGATGTCTTTTAACTGGTCACTAGAATTGTTCACACTGGTCAAAAGTTGTCTTCATTTATTCTAATTTTACTTCGAAATTGGGAACTTTTGCTCCGACATATTATCGTTCCTTACTCATTTCGTTACTCCTCTTACTCCTAAACCAATGGGCAGTTATAAAAAAAATCGAAGATCCCGTAAAAAAAAAAATTATATTTAATTTAATATTCGACTTTGGTAGTGCAGGGAAGAAAGGGACAAGGGTCACATAATGTCCTCTGTTTATCTAACTTTATATATAGCTTGGTTATTTTATACCTTCTGTTGATTTTATAAAATTGACTTTTTGCAGCTCCGATTAGCTAAATAGTCATATGTGCGCCGCTGAATGCAATCACATCGAACAAGACAAAGCATCCAAATTACACTGGCTCCAACGCCCTCAGATTTAATACATACTGATGTCTCCCCAACTCTCATAAGAAAATTCATGAGTAATGATTGATAGACATGATGATTGATTCATATGTATCTATATGTTCAAAAATTTTTTAGTTCGAACTCAATATAAGTTAAACATTTTGAGTGAAGTTTGACTGTAAAAAGTAACGGTATAAAGGAACTGTATACGAGTCACTGTCCTGTTACAACAGTAACTGTCTAGCGACGGTGGTGGACTCTGCCGGCCAGTCACGGAGTTACACTCAGTTAGTGATAGAGTTCTCTCCAGTAACCATCTTTCCAAATGATACTTAGAACGTACGCGATCTTCGTACCTTTTGACAGGTAGTCAGCGACTTTATAGCACTTTAATATTTATTGCCCAATATTTACTTAAAATGCAATAAATCTATGAATTATAATAACAATAATAAATAACATTACTATTACCAGAAATTAATAAACTTATATAATTATATTATATATATATATATATATATATATATATATATATATATATATTAATTCATTGTAATAGTCTATAGCACTCTAATTGCAATGAGTATGTGAACTTTGATACATTACTAAATACATTGAAAGTATAAAAATATTTAATATTAAAATTAGTTTGATTTCACTTTAAAAAATATATATATCTTTTATTTATATAAATGTTTAGCTTTATTCAAAGAAAAAAAAATATCGATCAGCGCCTACTAATGATGATCAAATATTGAAAATCACAAAGTTTTGTGATTGTTGGTTTATTAATTTTTGATTGCTGTGGCTTAACGACATGACCTAACCTGCAGTTACGGGTTATTTTACAGGTTATTAAACTATTTGTGCGATGTTGGGAAGTTCAAGGTGCAATCCAAGGGCACGCCACGAATTAAATTTTATAGCGCTCAGGTGGGATTCGAACCTACGACCTTCGCCACAATTTGATTGTCCTTCCAG